>CM053622.1:499248761-499263272 GCA_028646595.1 Phalanger gymnotis | reverse complement strand
CCCTTCTTCCCTCCCTTCCTTCCTCCCTTCCTCTTTCCTCCCTCCCACATCTGCGGAATACCCAAGGAGGGGAAATCCCCTAATGCTACAGGATCCAGGATGTTGTCAGAGAGTTACTTTCACTGGCTACTTCTTCCTGGGCATGATTTCTCTTTTGGGCTAGTTGTTCTGAGGGGCTTCGCTGATTCCGACTCTAGCAAGCTCAATGCACTGTCTACTTATCTCATAGTGACTGCTGAGTACCCTCTCATTGTTCTGCTGTTCTCAGTATTTCTCGTGGGTTCATAGTGGTGTTCTGGTAGCTACTGCATTTTACTCTCTGCCCCTACCTTCTAGGCAGCTAGGTGGTACAGTGGATAGAGTACTGGGCCTGAAGTCAGGAATACCTGAGTTCAAATCTGGCCTCAGACACTTAGTAGCTGTGTGGCCCTGGACGAGTCATTTAACTCTGTTTGTCTTAATCCACCAGATAAAGAAATAGCAAACCATTCTAGTATATTGCCAAGAAAACTCCGTGGACAATCTGGCCCCACAGGGTCACAAAGAGTTGGACATGACCGAACAACAACACACCTACCTCTCAGGATTATTATGAGGATCAAAGGAAATAGTACATTTAAAGATCTTTGTAAATTGCAGAGCATTATATAAATATAAAGTATTGTTATTCAATTTGTATTCTGGAGCATACGCATGTCCTGTCTCTCATACCGTACTTTGGAAGGCAGTGACCTTATTGTATCCTTAGTGACTAATGCAATTCCCTACTATTTGTCCTAGTACATACTTAAAAAATATTTGTTATTGGTGATGATAATTAGATATAGTCCTGCCCTCAGATGGGTCATGATTTAATGGAGAATGGCTGGGGGAAGCCCTTGTCAGTGTCTTGTGGGCCGGTTCTTTCTCAGTTCTCCTCTCCTTATTATGAGTTCCTTTTCTGTGCCTTCTGTGCTAGATAACAGGAAAGGAGCTGATAAACTAATTTTAGTTAAGGTATTACTCACTTTAGTGGCTACTTTTAATAGCTTAATAGATTGCCCTTCCAGATAATGAACAGGGTCTTTCAACAGGAATCATAAGGAATTCCTTCCGGATCAAAGTCTATGATTCTGCCGTCTCACCTGCTGTATCTACTTCATATAATTTTTAGGAAGAAGAGAGATAAAGAAAGGGGATGGGGGGAGGGAATAAACATTTATGAATCACCTTCTGCAGGAAGTCTTTCCCAATCTCTGTTAATTCTAGAGCCTTCCCTCCATTGATTATTTCTTATTTGTCCTGTCAATAGCTTGTTTATACATAGTTGTTTGCATGTTGTGTCCCCTTTAGACCATGAGCTTCTCAAGGACAGGGCCAGTCTTTTGCCTTTCTTCATTTCCCCTTTGCATAGTACAGTACTTGGCACCTAGTAGATAATTCATAAATGCTTATTGACTGACTCATCTGCTACATGCCAGGCACTGTGCTAGGAGCTTTACAAATACTATCTTATGTGTAAAGCCATTTGCAAATTTATGTAAATGTCATCTATTATATTTTTCGTTCAGATTTGTGATTTCATTGGTGTGAGGAATGCCTGGTAAAGGGAACTCCATCTGCCCATGCGGATCAGCACTGATATCAGCTATTCCTATTATTATCTGTCTGTGTACATGGTATGAGCAGCTCGGTGGTGCAGTGGGTAAAGCACTGGGCTTGGAATCAGGAAGACTTCTCTTCCTGAGTTCAAATCTGACCTCAGACACTTACTAGCTATGAGACCCTGGGCAAGTCGCTTCACCCTGTTTGCCTCAGTTTCCTCATCTATAAAATGAGCTGGAGAAGGAAATGTCAAACCACTCCAGGATTTCTGTCAAGAAAACCACAAATGTGGTCATGAAGAATCAGACACAACTGAAATGACTGAACAGCAACAACGATGTTATTGTCATTATTATCATCATTACTAAATACCTCCCCCCAAAGAAGTAAGGAATCATGTAAGAACCTTAGGCATCATGGCAGAGATTCTTGGAATACCTTCTGGTGCTCCAAGACATTTCTCCAGACAACAATTTTATGGCTCAGATTGGCCCTGATTTTGAGACTTAGAGGTACTGCTATTATTCCGGGGAGCATCATATCTGGTAGATGTGCCCTGAAGGGAAATCCCCATTTGAATTGCTTTATTAATTATCCTTATTGCTTATTATCATCAGTGTATCTCTTTAAGGCTTACCAGGTACTTTCCTTATAATAACCCTGTGGGGGATGTAGGACGAACATGAGAATTTGTAGTACAGTGGAAAAAATACTTGATTCTGCATCAACCTTGCCACTTAATAGCTATGTCAACAATTAATTCACAAGAATTTATTAAGCACTGATTATGTGGCAGACATTGTGATAAGCACTGAGAACATATTAAAAAAAAAGCAATAACAGAATCCCTGCCTTTAAGGAGGAGTGGGAGTAGGGAGATTTGAACTGAATCTTGAAGAAAGTCAGGGAAGCCAGGAGAGAGAAGTAATGAAGGAAAACATTTTAGGCATGGGTGATAGCCATTGAAAAGGCTAATGAAAAAGCCAATGAAAAGGACTTGGGAAATGGAATGAAGGAACAGAAAGTGGGCCAATGTAGCTGGATCACAGAGTACTGGAAAGGAATAAAGTCTAAGAACGACTGGAAAGGTGGGCAGACACCATCTTATGAATGGCTTTAAAAGCCAGAGGATTTATATATTTAATTCTAGAGATAATAAGTTGTTCAGTCATTTCAGTTATGTCTGACTTTTCGTGATCCCTTTTGGGTTTTCTTGGCAGATACTGGTGTGGTTTGCCATTTCCTTCTCTAGTTCATTTTACAGATGAAGAAACCGAAGCAAACAGGGTGAAGTGACTCGCCCAGGGTCACACAGCTGGTGAGTATCTGAGGCCAGATTTGAACTTAAGATGAGTCTTCCTGATTTCATTCCCAGTACTCTATCAACTGTATAACCTAGCCGCTCTATTAAAGTTTTTCACAGCCTTGTTGTTCAGTTATGTCTAACTTTTTGTGACCCAATTTTGGGCTTTTCTTGGAAAAGATACTTGAATGGTTTGCCATTTCCTTCTCCATCTCATTTTTATAGATGAGGAACCTGAGGTAAACAGGGTGAAGTGACTTGCCCAGGGTCACACAGCTAGTAAGCGTCTGAGGCCAGATTTGAACTGAAGATGAATCTTCCTGATTCCAAGCTTAGTGCTCTATCCACCTAGCTGCAGATAGTATGGAGCCACTATAGTTTATTGAGTAGGAGAATGACATGGTCACAACTGTGCTTTAGGAAAATCATTTTGGCAGCAGAGTGGAGGATGGACTAGAGTAGGGAGAGGCTTGAGGAAGGGAGACCAATAACAGATTATTGCAATAGTCTAGGCATGAGCCTAGTATGTGTCACAACCAGTATGTGTCAGAGATAGGACATGAACCCAGGTCTTAATAATTCTGGAGGCTGACTCCCTATTCACTAGCTACACTGTCTACTTATCTGTTAAATGGAGTTAATAATATCTAACCTACCTGCCTTATGGACTTTGTAATGAAAGTCAATCAATAAGGATTTTATCCAAGATAGTAGCTGTGTGAATGGAGAGGAGATGGATATGAGAGATGCTGTGAAGGTAAAAATGAGAGAACTCGGTGACAGATCAGACATGTGAGATGAGAGAGAGAGAGTAAGGAATTGAGGATGACAACTAGGCTTGCAGAGGGTTCAGAAGATAATGAGAAGAGAGGAAGAGGAGTCATGAGTGTAGAAGGCTTTCTGAAGGAGTTTAACTATGAAAAGGAGGGGAAATACAAGATGACAGCTAGTGGGGATGGTAGGATCAAGTGAGGCTTTTTTTTGGTTTTGTTTTTTACATTCCTATTAAACCTATTTTCACATTAGTCATGTTGTATAGAAGAATTAGAATGAATGAAGAGTAACCACGAGAAATAAAAACATAAAACAAAACAAAACAGAAGATAGTGTGCTTTGATCTGCATTCAGACTCCATATTTTTTTCTCTGGATGTGGATGTCATTTTCCATCATAAGTCTTTTGGAATTGTTTTAGGTCCTTGCATTGCTGAGAAGAGCTACTAAGTCTATCAGAGTCAGTCACTGCACACTGTGGATGATACTGTGTACAATGTTCTCCTGGTTCTGCTCACTTCACTCAGCATCAGTTCATGTAAGTCTTTCCAGGTTTTTCTGAAGTCTACCTGTTCATCATTTCTTGTAGAATAATCAAATCGGGGTTTTAAAACAAGAAAGTCATTGGGGTAGTTAGGTGGCACAGTGGATAGAGCGCCAGCCCTGGAGTCAAGAGGACCTGAGTTCAAATCTGGCCTCAGACACTTGCTAGCTGTGTGACCCTGGGTAAGTCACTTAACTCCTATTGCCTTGCCAAAAACAAACAAAAAACAAGGATTAGTGATAGAATGGGGGTGATAAAATGGGCAATATACTGGAGAATAGAATGGAATAGAATCAAGAGTGTAGGTAGAGGGGGTTGCCTTGGCAAGAAGGACCCTCTCTTCATATGAGATAGGGGAGAAGGAGGAGATAGTGGAGAAGGAGATAGTAGGGGGAAGCATCTGAGTGATGTGAGACCTGTGTCATCTTTGACAAATTACTTTACATCTCAAGACTCCAGTGTCTATCTGTAAAATCAGAGGGCTGGATTAGATTACCTTTAAAGTCCTTTTTAACTCTAAATCCTATTATCACTATTTACAAATCAGGGAAACTGAGGTGAAATGGCTTGCCTATGATTATACAGTGAATAATAATCAGGGTTAGGATGTGACACCATGAATACCCCAGCTGCCTCTCTTGAATATAGTGCCCCAGAGATGCTGTAGTGACATGACCTCAGTTAAAAAATCACAGGAGAGAATATTAACATAGACATCAGAAAACTTAGTAGGTTTCTTTTTCTATCTGAATACAGCTTTTGTAATTAATATTCAAGTTATCCCAAATAGATGAACTTGCCTGAGGCAGTGGAAAGAGGCGCTGGACTTGAAGTTAGGCCGATTTCTGCTATTTATTACCTGAGTGATGTTAGGTGAATAACTTTGCCTCTCTGAACCTCAGATTTCTCATCTGGCTTTTGTTGTTTGTTGTTAGTATTGTGGTCATTTGTTATAATAGACCTCTGATTTCACTGGTACCTGAGAGGACTGCCTGGGACACTGAGAGTGACTTGCCCAGGGTCATAGCTAGTGTGTGTCGGAGACAGAACTTGAACTCAAGTCTTAATAATTCTGGAAGCTGATTCCCTATTCACTAACCATATTGTCTACTTATCAGTTAAGTGGGGTTAATCATACCTAACCTAATCTGATCTAATCTAATAATATTTAACCTACCTGCCTTACAGACCTGTTAATAAGAGTCAATCAATAAATATTTATTAAGTGCCTAATATGTGCCAAGCACTGTGCTAAGTGATCAATTGAGATAACATATATATATATATATATATATATATATATACACATATATATAACATATATAGATCTTTTCTAGCTAAATTGCAATGTACGTGAATATATATGTTGTTTTGTTGTTCAATCGTTTTCCAGTCTTGTCTAACTTTTCATGACCCCATTTGGGGTTTTCTTGGCACAGATACTAGAGTGGTTTGCCATTTCCTTCTCCAGCTCATTTTATAGATGAGGAAACTAAGGCAAACAGGGTTAAGTGACTTGCCCAGGGTCACACAGCTAGTAAGTGTCTGAGGCCAAAGTTGAACTCAGAAAGATGAGTCTTTGCAGGTCCAACACTCTATCCTCTGTGCTACCTAACTGATATATATATGTGTGTGTGTATTTATATCTATATCTATATCTGTATCTGTATCTATATCTATACTGTATCTATATCTGTATCTGTATCTGTATCTATATCTATATCTACATCTATATCTATACCTATGTCTACGTCTACGTCTACGTCTACGTCTATGTCTATGTCTATATCTACATCTATATCCACATCCACTTCCACGTCCATGTCCACATCCACATCTATATCTACATATATGTATATGTATCTATATATAACACACCACATGTGTTTATATGTATGTGTACATTATATACACATGTGTGTATACATAGCCACATGTATACACACTATATACCACACATATACATACCTATGCACACACATATGTGTGCATGTATACACATGTATGCATGTATCTATATATGTATACATAAAGTACTCTGCATGCCACAACTCTTTAATAGATATTTGTTGAATGAAACTCTAAGCGGTGTGAGAGTAGAAGGAAGAGCACAGGTCTTGGAGTCAGAACACTTGAGCTTGGAGTCAGAAGGTCCAACCCCAACACTTGCTAGCTGTGCAACCTCTCCTGAACCTCACTGTAAGATGGGGATAGTAATACGTAGCTGATCCATTTCACAGGGCTGTTATGAGGAAAACACTTGGAAAACCTTAAGCCACCCTAGAAATGTGAGCTATTATTAGTCTTTTCCTTTTTCCCATTGCAGGAACTTTAACAGACCTGCACTCTTCTTAAAGGAAGATTCCCCATGGAGAAAGAGCATCAAGTGGAACCACTGTGTTTCGAGGAAGGTGACTAATATACTTATTTTAAAACTGGGGGAGAGAGAGAAGTAAATTCCTTTGAGACACATGCAAAGATTTTTTTTTTCTAAGATGAATGCCACAGATGTGATTAACTGTTCCGTGGATTTTGAGATTTCCAAGATGATGCGCATCTCAGCATTCTCCCTGGTGCTTGCAGCTGGTTTGCCCCTGAATTGCATGGCTGCCTGGGTTCTGTTTTTCCAGGTCAGGATGAAGAGTGTCCTCAGCATCTACATGATAAACATGGTGGCTGCCAACGCCCTTCAGATTTTCACCCTTCCATTCTGGATCCATTACACCTACCTGGGGCACAGATGGGTGTTAGGGAGGGAGGCCTGCAAAGCAATTGGCTTTTTGTTCACCACGAATTTCTATGCCAAAATAGCCTTCCTGTGCCTCATTGCCAAGGAGCGCTACTTCCACATTGTTTGCCCCATGCGTTGCCATGGCCTGGGCACTGTGGCCATTGCCATGAAAATCAGCCTCATTGCCTGGGCGGTTGCAGTTTTCTTTTGTTCCCTGGGCTCCTACTTTATATCTCAAGGAAAAGAAGAGACCCAACTCTGCTATGAAGGCTACCCACTTCCAGCCAGCTACGCTCACTTCAAAATGGGCACCATGTTTTTCTCTTTCTTTGCACCACTTGGACTAATAGGCTTTTTCTATGTCAGCATCTTGTACAAAATCAGGCAAATGAGAACTCTGGAGGCAAAGAAGCAAGTCTATCGCTGTATTCTTCTTACTATGGTGACATTCTTTCTGATCTTTGGACCTTATCAAGTGATATCCTTCCTTAAGAATTTCTTGGAAAGCAGAAAGACGGTATCAGACATATGTAGAAAAGAGGAAACGCTATTCCTCCTTAAGGAAATCTTTTTATGTGTAATGACTCTTGAGAACATCCTGGATCCTGTGCTTTACGTCTTAGTCATAAAAAGTGCCCGAGACAAATTTGCAGCCTCGTGCAAATGTTTGTGTTCTTCCCAACAGGAACTGGTCACTTCACAGGGGATTTTATAAGCTCAACTTAGAATTAATTATTTTTTTTCAGTTGGAAGGACCCTTAGACAGAGTTTAGTCCAACCTCCTTATTTGTCAGATAAGGAAATGAGGCCCATAGAGAGTGGCATACTGGAGAGAGAAATGAAGTTAGTTTTCAGAAGAAGACCTGAGTTCAAAACTAGCCTCAGATACATTCTATATTTATCCCGAGCAAATCCTTTAACCTCTCAGGCCACGCCCCCCTTCTCCTTATCTGTAAAATGGGGATAACAAAAACATTAACCTCATAGGGTTGTTGTGCGGGTCAAGTGGGATAATAAATGTAAAATGGTTTGCAAACCTTTATTGTTGTTCAGTCACATCCAACTCTCTGTGACCCTGTATGGGGTTTTCCTGAATGGTTTGTCATTTCCTTCTCCAGCTCATTTTACAGATGAGGAAACTGAGGCAAACAGGGGTAAGTGACTTGCCCAGAGTCACACAACTAGTGAGTGTCAGAGGCTGGATTTGAACACAGGTCTGAGTGTCTAAGGCTGGATTTGAACACAGGTCTTCCTGACTTCAGGCCCAATGCTCTATATACTCTTCCATCTAGCTACACTGAGCCTCTAGCTGCTTACAAACCTTATATATACTATATAAATACATATTACTTTTAAATACTATATAAAAGTTATTACTATCATAAATAAGGTAAAACAACAGACATTTATTAAACACCTGCATGTGCCAGCATTTAGCAAAGTTTCTTTTTTTTATTTTTTTATTTTTTTTTTGCAGGGGGGAAGGCAGGGCAATCAGGGTTAAGTGACTTGCCCAAGGTCACACAGTTAGTAACCGTGTCAAGGGTCTGAGGCTAGATTTGAACTCAGGTACTCCTGACTCCAAGGCCAGTGCTCTACTCACTGTGCCACCTAGCTACCCCATTTAGCACAGTTTCTTGCACATAGCAGGTACATAATAAACATTAATTGGTTGATATACCAATATTGTACTAGGCAATGCAGACACAAAGACAAAAAAAAAGAAACAGACAAAATGAATAAGCTTAAAAAATATCACATTCTATTAGGGGACGTACCATGTAGATACATAGATAAATTCGAAATCCAGACAAAGTGAATACAAAGTAATTTTGAGAGAAGAGGTACGAGTGGCTGAGAAAATCAGGAAAAGTCTCAGGTAGGAACAAAGGAGGCACCGTGGCAAAAGCAATGGCCCTGGAGTTGGAAGACCTGGTTTCAAATCCTGCCTTTGATGTTTATTACCTATGTGAATTTGGGCGAGTCAGGAATCTCCCTGGGTCCAGACTAAAATGAGAAGATTGGCCTGGATTGCTTCCGAGGGCCCGTGTAGCTGTAGATTTAGGATATGCAGAAGGGAGATGGTATCCAGAAGGAGAGGGTGGTCAACGACGTCAAAGACCGTAGAGAGATGAGGGATGAGAAAAGGCCACCGGATTTGGCAATTATGAAATCTCTGAAAACTTTGGAGAGAGCAGATTCAGTTGATTGATATAGTTAGGAACCAGATAAAAAAGGGATTGAGAAGTGAATGGGAGGAGAGGACAGAGGGGCAACCAACATCGACAGCTTTTCCTAGGAGTCTGGTTGTGAGCGAAAGGAGACAGAGCTTAAGTAGGAGACTGTCTCAGGGTCACACAGCTGTTTTGTAGTAGAGCTAAGACTGTGACTCAGCTTTCCTGACTTCTATTCTAGTTCCATTTCCATGCAATTTCTTGGGTGGTGGTGGTTGTTGTTGCTCATCCTTTGTTTTTAAAGAGCATCAATGACATCATGGGATGATGTCTTCACTTGTGTTTGAATTGGATTTAAGTGAGGCAGAGTTGCCCAAAGTCATTGGCCTCATTCTCTTCTTGAGTCATCAAAGTCCAATGGCAAGACAAAAATCAGGACAATGTTCCAGGATGCAGTGATGACCTTGGTGTCTTCGACCTCTGACCAAGTTCTAATCGATCTGCAAAGACTGCTTCTGCCACCTTCATGGCTGTTGGAACAAATCGTTGTCATCTGTCCCTTCCACCGGGGGAAGTCTTCACGTACTTGGGATAGATATGCCCTTAACTCGCTGAGGGGTTTGACCAATTTCTTGGGCACATAATGCAGGTTATTAAATCTGATTTTTTCAAAGGCTTAAAGTGAAGGCTGGGAATCTTCCCCCCCCCCATTTTGGGTCATTCACCCACAGAAAACATCGATTATAGAAACGAAAAAGGAAAAAAGAAGAACATGGGCAAGATTAGAATATTATTCTAAGGCCTTTGTTTTGTCAGCACCAACAGTATCTGTCTTTCCTCCCACTTTAATGTCATCTCATTTGAATAAGTGACAATGATGACAGGCTGCGTGAGTTAAAAATGCTTTTTTGAAAAGAAAAAAAAAAGTTGAAACTTGCCACTGCTATAGTTCCAGGTTTCTGCAAGTACCTTACACAAAGCTGAAAAAACTAAAATATGGAACAGATCCATCCAGGCATCTTCCCTCTCAACCAAAAGCTCTTAGAACACAAGATGGAAAACGATATCTGCATCCAAAGAAAGAATCGATGGAGTCTGAAGACAGATCAAAACATACTATTTTCACTTTTTTTCATGGTTTTTCTCTTTTGTTCTGTTTCTTCTTCCACAACATGACTAATATGGAAATACGTTTTACATGATTGCACATATATAACCTATATCAAATTGCTTACTCTCTTGGGGGAAGGGAAGGAGAAAATTTGGAACTCAAAATTTTATATAAAAATTAATGTTAAAAATTGTCTTTACATGTAATTGGAAAAAATAAAATGCTACTTAAAAGAAAAAAAGAAAAGCTCTTAGAATCCAATGTTAGCAGTGGGGTAGTTTTACTGAATTGAAAATGAAAACTGGAATTTGGTAACAGGATAATGTACTTGGATGCTGAAAGAAAGAGCAGCATTGTCATTATTGGCTACTTCCAAGTTGGAGCCTTTTGTGGTTTTAGATGAAAGCTTGTATAATAGCACTGACTGTCCCATAACTGAAAATTGTGATAATCATGTATAGAGCCCATTTTACAACATGGTGCCTTGTAAGAGCTGGAGTCAGTGGCTCTGCCCTGCTTCACTGCTGCTGAAGTTGATTGGCATGAGCTCCTTTCCTTTCCTAGTTTGCACAAATCTGAAGGTGCAGATCTATGAGAAGGGAGCAAATAGGAGCTGGGTACAAATCCTAACTAATGTTCCCATAACCTACCTCTTTCTCCTATCTTGGGCTATCATTGATCTTGCAAGTCAAGTCAAGTTTTCCTAAATGCTATTGTATGACACATATATATGTAACTATACATATATTTGCAATAAATATGTGTGTATCCATTGCATGTGTGTATTCATACAATATATGTGTCTATGCACACACATATATGTGTATAATACACACATGTGTGCATTCACAATGCATACATATACAAATCTCTGCATATAGCTATATATGTTATATGCATACACACACATTTGCATGTGCACCTACATATACAAACACAGATCTATGTACACAAATGTCCATATATATATACATATATATATATATATCTGGGCAAGCTCACATATATGTATATGTGCCCATATATATAATACACGTGTATATTCATGTGTATTATATCTCACACACATAAAAAGCAATAGTTGCTACTTACTACCTGTATAATCATGGTCAAATTACTTAGCCTCCCTCAGTATTTCTTTCTTCATCTGTAAAATGAGGGGTTTAGGCTAAATGATCTGTAAGTTCCCTTCCAGCTCTGACTTCTATGGTCCTGTTGTAACTTTGTGTGTCTATACACAATATACACAACGTAATAACAACACACATGTCTATATCTATCTATATATATATGCATATCACACATGCAGGTAACATACATATATGTATTATACATGTATACATTTAGGTGAGGGTTTTAGTTTGAATTAGCTTCAGTGACCAAGCTGGTTGGCCTGTTTTGGCTAAGGCTGACTAACCATTGGACAAAACCATGGGTTTTCATATAATGTTTATAAGGGTGCAACTATGTATGAGGGGAGGGGTAGGAGGTTTATCTGGGGTGCCCACACAGGGTGAGCTCAGGTGCGTCAAGATGCCTTGAGGACACCTTGGCTTATCTATATATGAAACTTATGCTTAGAGGGTATAACCAGTGGATGTGACTGAGACTATGCTAAAATTATATGCTTCTTTATATTAAGGAAGAAGTTGTTTGGTTAAGCATGGGGGAAGGGAGGGGAGAAGAGGCACAAGCCATACAGGTACATTCACACAGAATGTAGGGGTTTTAGGAATTTAACTAAATTGTGGAAACAGCTGACAGGGCAACGTCCCTTGCTGTGCCTATTGTTCTGCTCTGGTGTTTTCTTCCTCGTGCCCGTTTGTCAATTCTTTTAGTGAGAGAGGATCATAAACTTCCCACCCTCCAAACCGCAAATCTAAGGAAGTGGGGAAGTGGGGGAGTAGGGTAGAAGAGAGGAGGGAGTCCACTGGACAAGATTGGGTAGGTTGGTACAGTGACCAGAGGAGATGAAGGGGGAAAAGTAGGTAAGTAATGCTACATATGAGAGAGATGGAGGGTAAGTGGATATAATAATGTACTGGCAGTAGATAGGATCCTAGATGAGACAGACCAAGAGTACATGAGTGAGAGAGAAACCAAAAGAGAATGATTTGCTGTTCATGAGAAACAAAGACTTTACTAACCGCAGGAAGTTAATATGATACAAATGAGCAATACTCCTAAATAGAACTTTAACCATTGACTTTTTAGAACAAAATAGCTAGCATAAAGCATATATAGGAGGTCTTTGAAATCAACTAGGAAATTACCAAAAAATTTTTTACTGAAAAAATAGTAGCAAAATTCATTTGAAAAACAAAAAGTCAAGAATACCAAAGAAAATAGTGAAAAAGAATAAAGGAGGGAGGTTTAGAGTATCTGATCGTAAACTATATTATAAAACAGTAATTATCAAAACTATCTGATATTGGCTAAGAACTAGAAAGGCAGATCAATGGAACAGAGCAGACATGCAATTTACATTAGCAAATAAATATGTTAATCTTGTATTTGACAAATGTAAAGACTTAAGATTTGAGGATAAGAATTCATTATTTGGTAAAAAAAAAAAGTTGGGAAAACTGGAAAGGAATATGGCAGAAATTGGGCATAGACCACTATCTTAACACCACTTACCAAGAAAAGATCAAAATAGATACATGACAAAGATATAAAGAGATATTACAAGAAAATTTGAAGAACATGAAATACGTTACTTATCAGATGTATGGATAGGTGAATAATTTACGAATAAACAAGAGAAACAGATCAGAGTGAGGTGTAAAATGGATAATTTTAATCACATTAAAATAAAGAGGTTTTTTTACAAGTAAAACAAATATAGCCAAAATCAGAAGGAAAGCAGAAAATCGAGGGGAAATTTTCATGGTTTCTCAGATAAAGGTTTTATACCTCAAATATATAAAGAACTTTATAAAATCTATAAGAATACAAGTTGATAAATGGTCAAAGGATATGTAGGGCATTTTTTTGATGAAATCAAAGCTATAGATGGTTATAAAAATGCTCTACATCCTTATTGATTAGAGAAATGCAAATTAAAATAACCTTGAAATATCATTTTATATCTATCAGATTAATTGAAATGATAGAAGGGGAAAGTGACAAGTGTTTGGAGGGGATGTGGAAAATTTGGGACATTAATTCATCATTGGTGGAATTGTGAATTGATCCAACCATTTTGGGGTGCAATCTGGAATTATGCCCCAAAGTTATAAAACTGTAGATACTCTTTGACCTAGCAACACCCACTACTAGGTTTATTTCCAAAAATGATTACAAAAAAGGGAGAGAACTTACATGTTCTAAAATATTTATAATAGCTCTTTGTGTGCTGGCAAAGAACTAGAAATTGTGGGGATGCCCATCAATTGAGGAATGGCTGGACAAGTTGTGGTATATGATTATGATGGAATACTATTGTGCCATAAGAAACGATGAGCAGGTTGATTTAAGAAAAACACGGAAAGACTTGTATGAAATAATAAAGAGTGAAATGAGCAGAACCAAGGGAACATTGTAACGGTAATATTATTTTAAGAACAACTTCGAGCAAATAAGTCATTTTGGCTACTATAAATATCCAAATTAACTACAAAGGGCATATGAAGGAAGATGCTATCTGTATCTAGAGAAAGAACTGATAAATAGAAGTATGTATAGAATAATTTTACATATGTACACATTTATATCTAATGGTAACTGTCTCTAGGATGGGGGGGAGGGAAAATTTTAAAAAAGAAATTTACATGATAATTGTTATATATTTAAAAGGACTAGCAAGTTGTACATAATAGGTTTGCAGTTTCATGTGCAGTCATCTTTTTATTATGCTGTTATGGAAATGCTTGTTTTACTCCATAAATTAAAAATAAAATTAATGAAAAATTTAAAAAAATCAACTAGGGTTATTCACATAAGCTACTCTTGATAAATAAAATCCTCTTCCAGTCTGAACAGTGGGTCGAATAACTATCTGAATAAAATTTTAGCCATCATATAATCCATTCCCATGTTTCAGTAGGGATACACTTAAATCATGTTTTAACAAGTAATTTCTACTCTTTTTCTTCTCCAGAGATAGGAAGCCAACATGTTCTTTTGGTGATGGGTTACTAAAAGTATCACTCTGGTTTTTATAGTCAAGATATTATTCATAATCTTTAACTATAAATTTTTTTGCTGTTATCCTCTGACCTGACTTTCAGTGGAAAAAAAACAAGCATCAGCTCAGTATTCACCTTACCTAACATTTGCTGAACACTAT
>CM053622.1:499194239-499248261 GCA_028646595.1 Phalanger gymnotis | reverse complement strand
GCTGAAGGAGAGAGGAAGCAGTCAGCTAGCTGGAATACATCTTGGAGAGTGTGGCAGAAGTGGCGGCGATGGCGACGGCGATGGCGACAGCGGCAGAGACAGCTACAGCTGAAGCTGAAGAGAAAGCCGAAGTTGAAGCAGGAGCTGCGGAAGCAGAGCCGACCCGAAAGTAGAGCTGACCCGTGTGTAGACCCAGGAGTGCGAGCAAGGACTTGAGGCCAGTAAATATGATTTGGCTAAATACTATCTTGTTTTTCTGTGGCCTCCTGGTTACTCTTGTGAGGCGGGCCTACTGGGCCTGGAAGCTTGTGATCAAAGTGTCGAAATGGGGAGGCTGGTTCATGAATCTGTTTCTGTGGAGCCTAAATAAATGTTTTATTGCGTTCAAATTAGAGAATCTCTCATACCTTGCAATTTCGAACCATTTAAACATATACATGATTATATTTGAGATTGTAAATTTGGCCTTCTTACTTCAGATAGTTAAGCAAAACAAACGCATTGACCATGTCTGATGGCATATGTCTCATTCCTCCCCTATAATCCACCATCTTTCTATCAAGAGAAGAGAGATTTGTTTATTCAATTTAAAGGCAGCTAAATGATGCAAAGGATAGAGAGTTGGACCCATAGTCAGGAAGATCTGATTTCAAATACAATTTCCTCATCTATAATTAATAATTATAATATCAGCCTATCAGGGTTGTTGTGAGGATAAGATGAAATAATATTTGTAAAGCCCTTTGCAAATTTAAAGCACTATATAAATGCTTCCTATCATTGATAATAGTCCTCTGGAGTCCAAATTGGTGCTGTGGGCTGGGCCAAACCCATGCTGGTCTCCTGGTGGTTTAGGTCTGACACTACAAAGAGATGGACACTGGTAAGTCACTTGACAGTTAATAAAAGGAGGAATAGAGAAGATACTTAACCAGCACATAGCATTTACTTTCAGTAAGCAGATGCCCCTTTCTTTTCATGTTGTGTATGTTTGTGGAAGTGTGTGTCCCAAGTTCATGAGGAAGACAGATGTTTTATAGCTACTGTTCTTACTATGCCTCTTCAGTAAATGTTGCTTTGAGATAATTGTGTACTCTGGGTGACTATTAAAGGTAAACACACCAGTAGGGGCTCATAACTTTAGAAGTGCAGACAGAGAGGACCCTGAACCTAGAGCAATCATTTGATCAGAAACTCAACCAACAAGGACAATTGGTGGAGAGGGGGGCCCAAGAATAAGTGAAGCTACATACGTGTGTGTGTGTATGTGTGTGTGTGTGTGTGTGTGTGTGTGTGTGTGTGTGTTTTGTATATAATTATAAATGTACATTTTGCCAACCCCAATAGAATGCAAGGTCCATAAAACCAGAGACAGTCTTTTTATTTTTGTATCACTTAGCATAGTTCTTGGCATGTAATAGACACTTAATAATTGCTTATTGATTGACTGATTGATTGGGGCAGGGGTGAGAAACCTGTGGCCTCGAGGCCACTTTGTGGCCTTCTAGGTCCTCGGGTGTGGCCTTTTCAGTAAGTCCAAGCTTTGCAGAAAATTTTTTTTTTATTAAGGAGATTTGTTCTGTGAAGTTTGGATTCAGTCAAAGGGCCATACTTGAGGACCTCGAGGACTAATGTGGACTTGAGGTTGCAGGTTCCCCACCCCTGGATTAGAGGGACCAGAGAAAGCTTCATAGAGGAAATGACATTTAAACTAACCCTTAAAAGATGGGTGGGGTTTCATCTGGAAAAAATGTGGGGCTGGGGTGGAGAAGGCACTCTAAGAATAACATATAGTATTACCAATGAACCAGTCAATTTACAAGCATTTATTAGGGCTTAACTACAATCCAGGTACTATGCTAAATCCTGGGATTAAAAAAAGGAAAAAAATAGTCCTTTAGAATCTAAAGGGAGAAATAACATGAGTAAAATAGGTAAATAATGTGTGTGTATGTTTATACACATACATATACATACCTACAGAGAGAAGGCAAGCTAAGACGAAAAGGCACAAGTAGCTGGAAGCACTAGGAACAGCCTCCTGCAGAATGTGGCATTTGAACTGATTCTTGAAAGGAACTAGTGATTTCAAGTGGTGCAGGTGAGGAGAGAAAGCATTCTAAGCATGAGGGATAACTAGTATGTGAAGAGCAGGAGGTAGGCCAGCATAGCTAGATCATGTAGTATGTGGAGGAGACTAATATATACATAGACCGGAAAGGTAGTGTAGGGCCAGATTATGAAAAGTTTCAAACAGCAAGCATTTATTAAGCACCTACTATGTGCCAGGCACTATTAGGAGTTGGAGTTACAATGAAAAAATGAAACAGTCCCTGCTCTCGAAGAGATTACCTTTAATTGGAGATGATAATGTATGCATATAAGCATATGCAAAATAAATATGCTTGTATAGTATACAGGGTAATCAGAAAAAAAACTTAAGGTAGAAGAAATTGGCACTTGAGCTGAGACCTGAAGGAAGTAAAGAATTCTTTGAGGTGGAGAGGAAATGAGAATACATTCTAGGACTAAGGGATAGCGTGCCAAGACACCAACAAAGCTAGGCAAGAAGTATTCATCATGCAGTTACTTCCTTTGTGCCAGGCACTGGGCTAAGCACTAAGGATAAAAAGTCAAGCAAAGAGAAAAACAACCCTTGCCCTCATGGAGATTACATTCTAATGGGGGAAGGCAGCACACAAGAGGGAGTTGAAAAGGTGAGGGTGGACGTGGGAGTGATGGTATCTGGTATATGGGCATTGTGCTTTTAAAGTCCATGAAAGCCTGAGGCATAGTCAAGAGGGGAAGGAAGGAAGGAAGGAAGGAAGGAAGGAAGGAAGGAATAAAGGAAGGAAGTAAGGAAGAAAGGAAGGAAGGAAGGAATATCACTTTGACAGCCACGTGGAGGATGGGCTGGAGAGGGGAGATCCTTGAGACAAGGAAATTAACTGAAATTGTGTAGGCGAGAAGTGTATGAGCATTGAGAAGGTGATAGATGCCAGACACATTGTGGAGGTAAAAATAGGAAGATTCACTGAGATTCACAACTTTAGTGTCATCCTCACCATCTCATTCTTATTTACTCCTCGTCCTAATCTGTTGACAAATCTTGTCATTTCTGCCTTCACAACCTGTCTTTTACCCATCCTTTCCTCTCCACTCACAAATAGCTACCACTCTTGTTCAGGTCTTTATAACCTCTTGCCAGAACTATTGCAACAGCTTCATCATGGATCACCCTTCCATGAGTCTTTCTCCACTCTGATCCACTTTGCATACAGCCAAATGACTTCCCTGTTGTGTAGAGCTGAGTATGTCAGTCTCCCTGCCCACCCCCCACCATGTCTTTATTGTTGTTGTTTTATGGTTTAGTCACGTCCCACTCTTTGTGACTCCCTTTGGGGTTTTCTTGGCAGATCCTGGAATGGTTTGCCTTTTCTTTCTCCAGCTCATTTTGCAGATGAGGAAACTGAGGCAAACAGGGTTAAGTGGACTTGCCCAGGGTCACCCAGCTAGTAAGTATCCGAATCTGGATTTGAACTCAGGTCCTCTTGGCTCCAGCACTCCATCCATTGTGCCATAATTTCCTATTACCAAAGTTTCTCACATCCAAACCTCATGCTATCTTTCTAGCCTTATTTATACATTACCCTTTATGCTCTCAATGGTACAATCACACTTATCTTCTTGGCAGAAGGAATAAATGCCAAGCCAGTTGATTAAGAAAACCTGATGCTGGATTTGTTTCATTATAAGTCAACCAAGAATATTTGAGAAGGTCAGGATTTTTTTTTCTCTAATTCCTGGAAAGTTGTTGGCTGGTTGCTAGCTTCAAACACAACAGAAACGAACAACAAACAGAGGGCCAAAAACATCTCCAAGGACTTCTTAAATATACTTTGAAAGACTGGTAATCTGACCCTGTTGAGCACAGTCTGCTTGGGTCCCATCTGTATTCACACCAACCATTCTCTGAATCTGATATCACTGAATTGGTATTAAGCCTGCCTCCTTCATGGAGGCACTGACTATAATTATGTTTGCTGGCTAACTGGAGTCTAAGAAGATAAAAATATTTTCCAAACAAATTTTTTGTGTCTAATTTAGTTTTGTAGATATCAAAACAGGAATATCATATTTTGTCTAATTCTTTTATTAGTCAATGTACTGTGATCCTAATAGAAGAGGGCACCTATATTTGAAAGTATGTATTTCAAATAATTATATAAAAAGGCATTTGTTTAAGAAAATCTCCAAGGTCTTTTTTAGTAACGATGTGATTCTTTAGGAATAAAACAACTAAAGATAATCATAGAAATATAAAAACTTCTCGAAAAAGCAGTTTCCACTTGTGTCCTTTCCTTCCTCACTGCCTATTCATCCCTGAATCCTGTTCTTACCACCATGGAAACTTTTCTCAAAGGTCACCACCATCTACTGATTGCCAAATGTCTGACCTTTTTCTAGTCTTCATCTTTAAGTATCTTGCATCCAGGCAGTGTCTAAAAAGCTTTGGAATTTTGGGGACCTCACTTCTCTCCAGCTTGTACTGGGTACTTCCTCTACCTTGTCCCCCCAAACCTCTTCATCTTGAATCTCACCCCAGCCCAGGAGTTCACACATTGGAAGTACCCTCTGCCCCTTCAGCATCTGCCTCTGATTGGATGGCTACCCACAGAACCTCCATATAAAGAGGGTCCCAGGACAGCCATGTCTCATTCCTTTCCAGAATGTAATCCAGACTTTCTCTGTCATGTCCCCTGGCATTGCTGTGTACCTTTGCCTCCTCTCTATCCCACCCCTTTTAAGGTGAGGGTGTGTCTTTCTACTTGTATTCATATTTCCATGCATAGCACAGGGCCTGGAATATAGTAAGCACTTAATAAATGCTCATTGACTGACTGAGTTGGAGTCTGGTGAAACTCATTCTTTCATTCATTCAAGCATTTATGTCCTGTTGTGGGCCATCTCCAGTCATTCTGATCTATAGCTTGCCACTGGACCCAGTTGGCTCTGGAGAAAAAGTGAGGCTGGTGACTTTGTACTGCCCTGCCTCACTTAAATCCAATGTCATGGTCCTCTTTGAGAAGGAAGGACAAACAACGACAATAATCATTTCTCTATTAGGAATTGGATTTACTTTATGCCTATGGCACAATTTCTTTTTGGCATTAGGTGACTAGGAATCAATAAGACCTTAATTCAAATTCTGCCTCCAAATACTTACTGTGTGACCCTGGGCAAGTTACTCAACTTCTTTCTGCCTCACATTCTTCATCTGTAAAATTGTAGTACCACATGACAAGCATTATTAAGGGCTGGGGATATAAACAGAAAAAGCAAGACAAGTTCTGAAAAATCTCACACTCTAATACAGGGAAACAATACATAAAAGAAAATTGAGCTTCAGGGCAGGTGGCAGACTCTTAACAGCACTTACCTCCCAGTTAGGCACTGGGGGATAGGAAGGCAAAAATGAAAATGTCCCTGCCCTCACAGAATCCACTTTAGGGTCCACAAACAGTATGCACAGAAGTGGAAAAAAGCAAAATTGATAAAAGATAATGGGAGGGGGGAGGGAAAGGGAGGATACTAGCAACTGAAAGGATCAGGAAGGGCATCGGGTGGCCTATGGCATTTGAGCTGGGCCTTACAAGATGCCAAGGATTCTAAGATACAGAGGGAGTACATACCAGGCATGAGGGGACAGCCCTTACAAAGGCCAGGGGACATGAGAAGCAACGTCCTGTATGAGTGACAGCAAGAGTCCATTTTGGCTGGAATGTAGTGGGTGTGAAGGGAATAAGGTGCGATAAACCCGGAAAAGTCCTGGACACACATTGTTCAAGACTTTAAATGCCACAGAGAGTAGTTTGTATTTTATCCTCAAGGCAATAGATAGGGAGCCCTGAGAATTCTTGGCAGCTAGGTGCCACAGTGTACCAGGACTGGAATCAGGAAAATTCATGTTCTTGGAGTTCAGATCTGGCCTCAGACAGAAGTTGTGTTACCCTGGGCAAGTCACTTCGCCCTGTTTGCTTCAGTTTCCTCATATGTAAAATGAGCTGGAAAAGGAAATGGTAAGGCACTCCAGTAATTTTGCCAACAAAAGCAAACCAAATAGGGTCACAAAGAGAGCTTCTTGAGGCAGCAATATCATTTTCAGATCTGTACTTTAGGACTATCAATTTAGCAGGTGTGGAGGGACTGAAGTAGGTTGGTAGCCAAATGAGTGGATAGGAGGGGACAGATGTGAGATATGGAGTAGAATTGGCTAGACTTGGCAAATGATTAGATGGGGAAGTGTTGCATGGGTAAGGATGAGTGAGGGATCAGAGAATGACTCCTGAGTTTGCGAACCTGGGAGGCAGAAAGGATGGTGGAAACCTCAACAACTTAGGAATAGGGATTCGTTTAGGAGTAAAGAGAATGAATACACTTTGGGACATGTTGAGTTTGAGATGCTTAGGAAATACTCAGTTGGCTGTGCCCAGTGGTCCTTGATTATGTGGGACTGGAACTCTGAAGAGAGGCCAGGATTTGGGTTGGAATCCCATCTTCAATACTTTAAAAATTTAAAAAAATATTTTATTTTCCCCCAGTTACATGTAAAAACAATTTTTAACATTGATTTAAATATTGAGTTCCAAATTTTCTTTTCCCTCACCTCCCCCTTTTCTGAGACAATAAGCAATTTGATATAGGTTATACACGTTCAGTCACACAAAACATATTACCATATTAGTCATGTTGTGAAAGAAGACACAGACCCAAAGGAGAAAAAACCCACAAAAAATATAGAGTGAAAAATAACATGTTTCTCTCTGCATTCAGATTCTATGGGTTCTTTGTCTGGACCCAATTCCAATACTTAACAACCCCAGGTCACACTCTTTGAACCACAATTTCATAATCTGTAAAATGGGAATGAAATTACCTATAATACTTTTCTCACAGGGTTGTTGTGAGGCTCAAGAGAGAAATGTGCAAATTGCTTTTGAAACTATCATCAACTTCTCTGTAGCTTTTGATATTATTGGTCCTTTCCTCACTATCTCCTTTCCTTGATTTCAGTGAAAATGAGTTTACCTGGGTTTGTTTTCTACCTCAGTGAGAGGTTCTTTTCTGTCTTTATTTGTTCTTTTTAGTCCTCACTTGTGATTAATGTAAATATTCTAACAGGTCTGATATTCCATCCTCTCTTGTTTCTCCCTTGGTAATCTTGTCTACTCCCCTAAATTTAACTATGTCCTTTATAAAGATGACTCTTTGGTATCCTTCTCTAACCTGTCTCCTGAGTTTCAAATCTGTATTTCAACCCACTTTCTGGATATCTCCAGCTGCATGTCTTTCTAGTATCTCGAAATCAGTGTGCTCAAAACAAAACTTTGCCATCCTTTCCCTAAGACCCTTTCCTCTTCCGGAACACTCTATTTCTATCAATAGGACCACCTTTCACCTAGTTAACGATGCTTGACCTTTTGGTGTTATAGAGTATCCTCTCACTAACCTCCTACATTTAGCTAGTTGTCATGTCCTGTAAATTCTTTTCCAAATATACCATTCTATTCCATTCTGCAATTTCTTTTGACTTAACAACAATATTCTATTACTCAAAATTTCTTTCCTTCAAAATGGACTTTCTTTTGGCCACTCAAAAAATTTATTGGCATTGAAATTGTTAAATTCAACCCCTCTATATCTTAGAGTTTGAAGCATATTTTTTTTTTCTGGAAGAAATCTGTGGATTTTCTCAATTGATACTTTGTTGTCTGTTTTCAGGAGTTATGAACATTTCCCTTGTACTATTTCCTAAATTAAGATATCTAGATTTTGTGATTTTTAATATTCTTCTGGATGATGTGTGATTCTTAAATTACCTCAGTCTGCTCTAACTTTAAAGTTAGTATTTTGGTTTGTACAGAATTCATGTATTTATTGTTGCCTTTTATTTCTCTCTTGATGAATTTCCCTCCATTTCGGTATTTTTGTTTTTCAAGTCTTTTATTCTCTCACTTCCTTAGAGAGGTTCTCCATTGTGGATTCAATTTGCCTAGATTTTTTTTTAACCTGCATTCAGAATTTTTACTTCTTACCTATCTTTATTTCTAATTTCTTCTTTTATGGATTTTATTTCTCTTTTGAAGCATTTTTGTTATTGTTCCATGCTCTCTGGAGAGTTCGCAGGATTCTATTTTTTATCAGGCGCTGTTGGCTAACTCTTCTTCATATTATATTTGCCCCAGGAGCTTTGTGTTATCTTTGAGATTTTTGTCATTTTTCATTCTGTTTTTAGGACCTTTATTTATTTATCTGCTTGTATGCTAGACTTTTATTGAGTTTTTGCCCCTACCTTGATATTTGGTGTTTCTTCTTCTTCTTCTTCTTCTTCTTCTTCTTCTTCTTCTTCTTCTTCTTCTTCTTCTTCTTCTTCTTCTTCTTCTTCTTCTTCTTCTTCTTTCCAGTCACTCACTCTCTGGCCCCTGCCCCATGGCTGGTAAGCAGATATCAGATTGGGCTCAAGGCTGTCTCAGCATCCTCAGTTTGAGAGATTTATATTTCACCAACCTGAGTAGTTTTTCTCAGCAACCTCAGGGAGGACAGGGCTGGCTTGAGCTGGGTTTTTGTTTCTTTTTCAGATTTGAGGCGTCCCACCTGAATCTTTGCTCCATTCTTTTCCTTTCATATTGTTGAGCCAAATCAGCACCTGTCACGTCTAGCAGGACTGTGTGTGTGTGTGTGTGTGTGTGTGTGTGTGCGCGTGTGTTGGAAGAGATCCAGTAGAATCAGGGAGCAGCAATATGGCATCTCAAGAGGGGTTCCCAGGTACTCACTTGTGAATTGCTAGTGTTCAGGACCACAGGCATGGAGGTCTTTGGTGGAGGAGTTCTGAGTGAACACTGTAAATCTGAAATTCAGTGTCAGTACAGAAGGATTTTAAACTTTATTGTGGTTTTATTTCTGTGGATTTGATTTATTTTATGCCTGTGGCATGATTTCTTTTGGGCAGTCAGAGTGTTGGACCAGGAGTTGGTAAGACCTGAGTTCAAATTCTGCCTCCCAATACTTACTGTGTGACCCTGGGCAAGTCACTTAACCATTGTCTGCCTCAGGACTTTAGTGATGATTGTGAGTTGTCCCTCCTACCTTTTTCACACTATTTCTTACGTTTAGAGAGCCCCTGCTTGTTAAAATGCTCCTTGTGTTGCAAGACAGCTCAAAAGCAACATCTGTGAGGCAGGTAGTTGACACACTGGACAAAGGCTCGACCTGGAGTCTTGAAGACCTAAATTCAGACTTGGTCTTAGACAATTACTAGCTGTGTGACCTTGGACAAGTCATTTAACCTATCTGCCTCAGTGTCCTCATTTGTAAAATGGGGATAATAATAGTACCTACTTTCCAGGGTTGTCATGAGGATAAATTAAGATGTCTATAGAGAGCACATTGCAAACCTTAAGGCACTGTGTAAATGCTGATTATTGCTGTTATTTCATGATATCTTCCTCCAATCGGTAGTATTTTTTTCTACCAGTAGGTGTTATCTTTTTTTCCCTTTGGCCTTCACACAACCCTTTTTGTTTGACTCCCTCTCATTTGTTCTTTCCATTCTGTTTTGAATAAGGCTTGTGTATTTTGTGCAATACTTGAGAACTACTACACAAGAATGCTTCGAATGCTGCACTTGGGATCAGGAAAATGTGGGTTCACATGCTGCTTCTAGCATTTACAAGGAGCACGACTATGGGCCAGTCATTTATTTCTCTTAATCTCAATTTCCTCATCTGTATATAGGAGAAGGGGGGATAGCAATTTCTGTCTCAGAGGGAGTAGTAGGAGTACCATCTCCATAGGGAAGCAGTCCTTGACACTTGATTAGCTCCCAGTCAATGGAGCAGCTTCCTAGTTGCCTGAAGATCCCAAAGTAAAGTAGTCACAGATATGACTGTCAACAACTGATACAAACTGCTGGGGAGCCAGGCCTGGAGTCAGGAAGACCTGAGTTCAAATCCAGCTTCAGACATTTATTAGTCATGTTACACTGAGCAAGTCACTTGACCCTGTTTGCCTCAGTTTTCTCACCTGTAAAATGAGCTGGAGAAGGAAATGGCAAATGATTCTAGTGTCTCTGCCCCAAAAAACCCAAACAGGGTTTCCAAGATTCAGATGTGACTGAATAACAAACAACCACTGGAACCTCTACTTTGAGCCTCTCATTGGTCATGAAAAGGGAACCATATAATTTATTTATAAAACTTTTTAAAATTTAATTTTAATTTTTTCAATTACATGCAAACAAAAATTTTTAACATTTGTTTTTTTTTTAAAATTTTGAGTTCCATGTTCTCTTCCTCCCTTCCTTCCCTCCCCCCTCCTTCAGAAGGCAAGCAATTTGACATAGATTATCCATATGCAGTCATGCAAAACACTTCCATATAAGCCATGTTGCAAAAGAAAACACAGACCAAAAAACCCCCAAATAATAAAGTTTTTAAAAGTATGCTTATTTGTGCATTCAGACTCCATCAGTTCTTTCTCTGGGTAGCATTTTTCATCATGAATCCTTTGGATTGTCTCGGATCATTGTATTGCTGAGAAAAGCTAAGTCATTCACATTTCATCGTACAATATTGCTGCTACTGTGTACACTGTTCTCCCGGTTGTGATCATTTCACTTCATTTATAGAACTTTAACCTGAGTTTAACTTTCTATTCTGTCCTTCTTTTAGGATCATTCTAGCTTTCCTGACTTTAATAGATTTTTGAGGTAGAGAAAAAAGCCCTTATAAGGGCTCATCTTCATCTGAGGTGTAACAAAACTCTTACTTTACCTCAACTAAGATTTCAAAGGTGAGGGCAAAAAATTTTTGATTCTTTTTTCCCAATCTATTAGGTAGTGTTTATTCCTCCTTTTCCCCTGGCCCTGACCTTCCTTGAGCTGTTCTTGGATGAAATGGGAATCAACAGGACCATTCCCTCCAATGATCTTGGTCCACTAGACCTTGTCACCTGCCCTGGTCCTTCAATCTAAGGTCCTCCATCTTACCTGTATTCTAATGGTCTTACCATCTTTCCTGCCTCTATACCCCACGTCCGACAACTTTCAATTAATCTAAGGGACTCTGGGCCTTCCCCTCTACCCCGTTCTGCAAACTTAGGAATTCCAGGCCTTCTCCATCTGCCCTGAAGCTCAACTTTCTTTTAATTAGAGAATGAGCTCTTGGAGAGCTTGTCTTGTTTTTGCTATTTGTGTCCCCAGCCCTTAGCTTGTCACATAGAAAATGCTTAATGTTTTTTCATTTATCTGTCCATTCATTTCTTTCTAACCAGCAAGACTACCAGATGTGAGATCCTAATGCAGATTTAAGTTTTGTCCTTTTGGACACAAGAATTTGCGTTAGGAGGCACGTCTGTTATGTCCTGATAGGTACTTAGAACCTGCTCGCCTTTAATATATGTCGTTTTGAGGATGGTGAGAATAAAAGAGCCATGAGAGTAACCTTAAGAATGATAATGGTGTTAATGAGGAGTTGGAAATTATTGGGTAAAAATTTACTAGATAAAAGAATAGTTATATCTACAACCATATTACATTTACAGGGAAAAACTACATATTTTCTCGTTTAATCTTCACGTCAACTCTGAGATATGTAGTATCTTTTATGTTGTTGTGGTTCAGTTGTTTCTGATTCTTCATGACCCCGTTTGGGGTTTTCTTGGCAAAGATACTAGAGTGGTTTGCCATTTCTTTCTCCAGCTCATTTCACACATCAAGAAACTGAGGCAAACAGGGTAAAGTGATTTGCTCAGGGTCACACAACTAGTGTTTGAGTCTTCCTGATTGCACTCTATCCACTGTGCTGCCTAGTTGACCCTATCTTTTATATTATTGACAAGCATATCAAGCTAGATGGGCAAGAGGTAAGAGTGCTGGACCTGGACTCAGAAAGACCTGAGTTCAGATCTAGCCTCTTAATAGCTGTGTGACCCTGGGCAAATTCCTTAATCTCTGTTTTGCCTCAGTTTTCTTCTCATTGAGGATAATAACAACACCCACCTCCCAGGGTTGTTTTGAGGACTAAATAAGATGGTATCTGTAAAGGGCTTTGCAGTTTTTAAAGCGTTCTGTAAAGTTAGCTCTTTTTCTTAGCAATGAAAATACTTCTTTATCTGTTTGGACATGAGATTGAATTAATCCCTACTACTGGAGTCAACAGTGCCTGAAACAAAACTGTTTTTAGAGTCTTGTTGGGTGATTCATTATCCTGTTTTTTCTATCTACTCAAAACAAACATTGATATGTAGATAATATATACACACATACATATGCACACATGTTTGTATATATATGTATACATATATACACATACACATATAGGTATGTATATATGTGTGTATTTATCTCCATCTATCATCTATCTATCTGTCTATCTGTCTATCTATCTATCTATCTATCTATCTATCTATCTATCTATCTATCTTTCTATCTATCTACTCTTAGTTCACCTGTCATTGGTACAAAGCACCAACTTGCAGGCAGAAGAGATCCTTGAGTCCTTTGGGAAGAAAAAAACTAAGTGCTGAGTTCCCTGAGTCCATTGCCTATATATTGGCCAATGTGTCACCTGTGTATCAAAGTTTTCTCCTTGGATCTTTTAATGGAGAATTTTCCCTGAATGCTGGAACCCCATCTACTGGACTTTTGGACAATTACAATAAATCTAAAATGAGAGGGCTGGATCAGGTGATCCCTTAGGACCTTTCCAACTCTGACATTTGCTGCTTCTCTTAATAGCTTGGTTCTTATTCTAGGCTTCATGATTAAGCTGAAAAAGCAAAGCCAGCATTAGACATATATTTTTAAGGTTCATTAAAATTAATACCAAATACAAATTTGCGAGCTATACAAAAAATCAGTGAGGGACAAAAGCAGTATTTAAGTTCCATCATTATTATAAATATTCATTATGTACCACCTATATCAGGGGCCACCCAAAATAAGTTAGCTGGTTATAGTCTCTGACTTTAGGAAGTTAGGTTACTGTGTAGACAACCTTCTATGTGGACAAATTTTTTAAAAGGCATGCATATAGACACACATTTTAAATATTTAAAGTTTACATAATCACTAAATATTAATTAAGCAGCTATTACATATTTAGTACTGTTAAGTGCTGTGAGAGATAAAAGGAATACTGTGAAAGTCATGGTCCCTATCTTCAAGGAAGTTACAATATAGTTGGGGAGGTATGACTAATATACAAGAAATAATAGAGCACAGAATACAAGATGCATATTATATAGTTCAGTGCTGAATGCCAGAGAAGTACAAATAAGAGGGAGATCAGTGAAACTTCCCGGGGAAGGTGAGCCTTGAAGAATGGGGAGGTTATAGGTGAAGCAGTTAAGTGCCTGTTTTTAAGGGTAAATATAGGATGTTAGATTTAGAACTGGAAGGGACCTTAGAGGCCATCCCAATCATTTTACAAATGAGAAAGCTCAGGGAGCTTGAATGACTTGTCCAGGTTCACATCTGAGGCAGGATTTGAACTCATTTCTTTCCAGCCTCTAATGATAGTGCTTCATCTGCTACCCATGCTGCCTCAATAAACAAAAGGAAGCTCAAAACATTTGCATGCGTAAACAGTAGGGCATCCAAGTAAATCTGAGACGTAAGGCCAAGTCTCACAGTGAAAGAGTCCTAGCTTGTCCGTTGGAAATAAGGTATTATTAGAGTATTGGCAACAGTCCAATGAATCTACGATCTCTTGGATCCTACAGGGTTTCAGGGTTAGTATTTTTGTGTATTCCAAATTGACTTACCCATTTAAACAAATAAATGATTTGCATTAATTCCCTCCTTCTCCCTGATTTTCTGTACCTGCTCCCATCCCCACAACAGTGACCAGTTGTTTAACCGAATCAACTAAGGGAACAGGCTATTTTGGCAACATGAAGTCACACAAACTTTGAGAGAGATTAGTGTTCAGCTTTCTGGCCAGAACTATCAGGTGACTGGGAAAGAGAAACAGGTCTAGAGAGCCCCTGCTATGCTTCAGGAATGCATAGTTCCCAAGTTTCTTGTTGGTGTTGGGGGAAGCTCCCTTGGGGCATCGTGGCTGAGATTTGGAGGAAATTGGGATGTGTATATAGATGTCAAACTAAATGTTTGACCGTGTTAAGGTGTTGATTTTAAAACTGTAATGACCACCATCAACCTAACAAGCTGTTTCATAACAGCTGATAAATCATGGTAGTAATAACTAGCATTTATATAATGCTTTAAGGTTTGCAAAGCACTATACATATGTTCCCTCATTTGATCCTCGAAACCACCCTGTGAGGAAGGTGCTATCATTACCCCCATTTTATATATTATGAAAGTTAGACTGAGAAAGGTTAAAGGTTGTCCAAGGTCACATAGTAAATATTTGAGGCTGATCTGAATTAACATCTTCATGACCCCAAGTCCAAAGCTTAACAACCACAAAATCACTTTTATTAGTGTTTTAAGACTTAAAACCTAAAATGATTTAAGACACAATATTGAAGTAACAATGCATTGGTAAAGGTAAAAAGGAGGTAGGTCTCCTTAGTGGAAGTTTAAGTAAAAATAAAAAAAATGAGTTTAATAAGAAAATTTTCAAATGTTTAATTCAAAATCCTTAGGGTCAAAATAAATGTCTTTTTAAAAATGAAAATCAGAAAGTTACACCTGAAACTAAGAAACACAAGAATAAAGTCAAATCTCTGAAAAAAGGTTTTTTTTATGGTTTCTAAAATACATTGGGCTATTTGAGATTAGGGGCAGCTAGGTGGTGAAGTGGATAGAATGCCTGGCCTGGAGTCAAGACAATCTGAGTTCAAATCTAGCCACAGACACTTACTAGCTGTGTGACCCTAGGCAGGTCACTTCACCCTGTTTGCTTCAGTTTCCTCATCTGTAAAATAAGCTGAAGAAGGACATGGCAAACCACCCTAGTATCTCTGCCAAGAAAACCTTGAATAGGGTCATATGACCAAAAAGACTGAACATTGGAGGTTAGGAAAATGTTCTGGGATCTTAAGTCAAAAGCATTGAACACTCAGTAGAAATCTACTCAGTTTACAGAAAGAATTATAAGTTTTTTGAATGGCAACAAAGTGCAAATCACCCCTTCCCTTCCCTTTCTGCAGAGACTCAAACAAGTACACTTGACACCTAAGAAGTCAAGTCACCTTAGGCTACAAGTGCAAGCACAAACTAAAAACATTTGATAAAATAGCCTGTAAAACCACATCATCAACCTGCTATTAGACAAAGTCACAAAAATCAGGTCTTGGGAAAGAAGTCATCTGTGCCCTTGGGAAGAGATCATTTTAGAAATGGCTAGATAATTATCATAATAGCAGTAATAACTGTCAGCGATAAACATGCATTATCTCAATTGAGACTTGTCAGACTACCCCTGTGAGGGAGGGTATTAACAGATATTACTAAACTAGACAGCTAGGTGCTACAGTAGATAGAGTGCCCAAGAAGTCACTAAGACCTGGGTTCAAATTCTGCCTCAGATACTTACTCTCTATGAATGCCGGGCAAGTCACTTAACCTCTTATTGTCTCAATTTCCTCATCTATAAAATGCAGATAATAACAACTCTTACCCCTTAGGGTTTTTATGAGGATCAAATGTGGTAATATTTGTAAAGCACAGTTATCCCTTCCCTGTCTTGGGGGTTAGGGGTGCAGTGCTCCCACAGTCTGGAAAATTCGACTAAATTTTTTTGGTCCTCCCTTCATGCTAGAAGTCTGAATTATTATGATATTAAAAGATAAAATATGCTGATATTATACCATACTATACATATACTTTATGCATTTCTGAGTTTCTAAACTTTTTCTGTGATGTCTGCTGTCCTTGTGTTTTGCCTGTGGCTTCTGCAGAGCTCCCCACAAATTCCCATTTGATTTCTTATGCCAACCAGCAATGTATCAAAACTGCAGTGGTGAAAGTCGAGATGTGGAGGAATAACTGTACTTATTAATATAATAATTAATATAATAACTGCATGATCTTAAAGCTCTTAGATAATTGCTAACTAAACTCATATTCCTCATTAGATTGAGGGAACACTGGATCAGGAGGAAGAGGTCTGGACTTGAATCCTATTTTTGCTACTCAATAATCCTGAGACTTTTTAACCTCTCTGGCTCTCAATTTCCTTATCTGTAAAATGAGTCAGAGGGACCAGATGACATCTAAGGCCTCTTCCAATTATAAATCTGTGACCTCAGGTGAAGTGGTTTTTATCTGTAGTCACACATCTAGTAAATCACTGACCTTGGTAACTTCATGTCAAGCACCCTTATCCAAAATACACTGCCTCAACGAGAGAACTACAGGTACCTTTATTATTACTGATTATAATTTCGGAAGGGATTAAATTAAGATTTCATTACTATAGGGAACTCTAAGAAGCAAATTCTTTCTTCCCACGAAGATCAGTACCTTAAAAGTCTTAGTGCTAGGGCAGCTAGGTGGCACAGTGAGTAGGGAACCGGCCCTGGAGTCAGGAGGACCTGAGTTCAAATACAGCCTCAGACACTTGACACATTTACTAGCTGTGTGGCCTTGGGCAAGTCACTTAACCCCAATTGCCCTGCCTTCCCCCTTCCAAAAAAACAAAAGCGAAAGTCTTAATGCCCTGGAGAACTGAGAGGTGAAGGGACTTTGCCCAGGGTCACACAGCCAGGATTCTGTCCAGATATTCCTGACCCTAAGTCTGGTTCACTATCTACTATGCCATATCTCTTCTCATTAAACACCATAATTACTAATAGTAATAGTAATAATGTCATAAAAATGTCCTCGCTTTCTTTTTCTCTAAAGACATTTCCCTTTGACCTTAGCAGTTGAGTGTACACGGGCAGGAACCCAAAAGTCAGGGCTTGTCTTCTATGATGATAGGACAAACAAGGATACATTTTATGGTCCACGTGTTTATGGGTCAGCTATAGGTTAAAGTTGTAGGGCATGTTGTGCGGAAAGATGCCTTAAAAAGCTTCTTTGTGCTGGCAAGGCCTCTGCTCTTTTTGAGGCGGGAGAACATATAGTGCTTAGTATTTTAACAATATAATGAGAAACTCTTTAATGAGAGAGCAGTAAATGTCATCCAAGTATAATGTGTCCTGTCCAGGCTAGTCTTGATAAAGAGTTGTTACTCTGAATTCTTGATTTTGAGAATTTTTCTAGGGAAGGAAGAGATAGAAACTGTAGGATTTTATTTAAAAAAAATTCAAAGTCCAGTGAGTTCTGGATTTCTCTAATCACCAAGGAGATGTGAGTACCAGTTACAACCTTTTGTGACCTTATTTAAGATAGCTTAAAAAAATAAGGCATTAGGGGCCTTGTTAGAATGAATCGTTGATAGACCTGAGATTGGACCACTCCTCTCTCTCTAGATGGCTGGCTGCCATCTACCTTTCTTTGTCCACTACCCTTAGCCGTCTCACCGGATGGCCCCAGGCAAAATCTTTTAGGTTTAGCTTGTATTTAGGGCCACATTCATGTCTTCCATCAGTCTCCTTGTTCTCTGTATCATTATCCCTTCTTCCCTTCCACCTAATCAGGCATCTGGTGCCCTCATGCTACCTGCTCTGTAGCTTTCCCACTCTGTCTTACCCTGGCACTGCCCTATGTGCCAGACCTTTCTTTTCTCCATCTCCCCAGTAAAACTTGCTTGGCCTACTTGTCTTTCCTTGGGACCTTGATAAGTGATGGGCAGGCTAATGTCTAACAAATTAATTCATTGAATATTAATGGTGACTAAGGTCCTTAACATTTACCCTTCCTCAGGATATTTACATTTTAAAATGGAGATGTGTTGCCAACAGAATCAATCTCTAATGTTGAAGGTTTGGGGGACCAAAGTAGATTGTTAGGGAATATTAAAAATGTGTATATATAAATACATGTAAATAATAGCATCTATATGGCATTTTAAAGCTTGCAAAGCACGTTACATATGGTATCTTATTTGATGTTCACAATAACCCTGGGAAGTTATTAGACCCTGGGGCTATTATTATACCCTTTTTACAGATAAAGAAACTGTACCTGACAGAGGTAAAGTGAATTGCCCTGGTGACACAGTTAATAAGTGTTTGAAGGAGGATTTGAACTCAGATCTTCTTGATTCCAAGTCCTGCATGGATCTACTAAAGCTACCTAGTACTAGACCACAGTTCATTTGTAACATAATAGTCTTAGTGGCTAGACTGAGACTCAGAAGGGTTACCTGAACTGCCAACCCATGGTCACACAGCTAGCAAATGACAATATTTGAACCTAAGTCTTTATATGGGATACTACAGATCCTTGCAAATTAGATACACAATTAAAATTTTTTTTTAGTCTAAAAAATGTGGTCTCCAACCAGGTGTTAGCTTTTTTTTATCTAAAAAAATTTACTCTCTGTTTCTTTCAAGTTGTAGGGGACATATATTTACATTCATCTGTATGTACCCACATTCACATAGACATATGCATATGTGTATGAGCATGATGTACATATACACACATGTAGTGTGCACCAAAAATCTTAGTGTAACTATAAGCTTTAATGGTGTAAATGATGACTGGCAGTCTTAATTTACATTTTAAAACTGTATGAAGATCTTTGGTACTTCTGTGTGTGTGTGTGTGTAGTTGTTTTTGAGGAGAGGCAATAATAATTGGGTTCTTAAGCATTTGAAAAAACACATCTGTCCTTCTGTTACTATTTCAATCTTTAATTCATCAAAGTGGAGCACAAATCATTGTTGGTGGAGTTGTGAACTGATGCAACCATCCTGGTGAACAATTTGGAACTATGCCCAAAGGGCTATAAGATGTCGCATAGCCTTTGATCCAGCAATACCACTACTAGATCTGTATGCCAAAGAAATCATAAAAAGGGGAAAGGGACCTATTTGTGCAAAAATATTTCATAGCAGCTCTTTTTGTGATGGCTAAGAATTGGAAATTGAGCGGTGCCCATCAGTTGGGGAATGACTTGTGCTATAAGACATGATGAACAGGCAGATTTCAGAAAAACTTGGAAAGACTTACATGAACTGTTGCTAAGTTAGGTGAGCAGAATCAGGAGAACATTGTATACAGCAATAGCAACATTGTGTGATGATCAGCTTTGATAGACTTAGCTCTTCTCAGCAATACAATGAGCAAAAACAATTTTAAAAGACTCACGATGGAGAATGCTATCTACATTCAGAGAAAGGACTATGGAGTCTGAATACAGATCGAAGCATACTATTTTCACTTTTTTTGTTTTTTTTTCTTTCTCATGGTTTTTCTCTTCTGTTCTGATTCTTCTTTCAGAACATGACTAATGTGGAAATATGTGTAATATGATTGTACATGTATAACCTATATCAGATTGCTTGCTGTCTTGGAGAGGGGGGAGGGAAGGGAAGGAGGGAGAAAAATTTGGAACTCAAAGTCTTATAAAAATGAATGTTGAAAACTATCTTTAAACGTAATTGGAAAAAATAAAATACTGTTAAGTGAGAAGGGGGGGGGGGAGGATCTTTAATTCATGAAGGCAGAGCCCTGATCCTTGTAGAGGCTATCAGAATCCATTAACTTGAGAATCTTCTCCTATCTTTTTTTTTTTATCTTCTATCTTTGAAGAGCAGAGACAGAGCTTAAAAATATGAGGCAGAAATTTTTTTGGCACTCATTTTAAGAAAATGTTAAGCACTACAAAAAATGAAGTATTGGCTACAGAAAGCCAAACCTCTCTAAAAGCCATAGTTTAAAAGGTATCCCGTTTTGCAAATGCAGGTGTCCTAAAAATCTTAGTGCTATCAAAAGGGTTTTTTTAATAGCTTAAAACTGCACCAAGACTTTTGGGACATCCTGTATTTGTATAGGGAAAAAACCCCCATTTAGTTCCCCCAACCCCCTCCAATGATCCTGTGAATATACTATATACATAATATAATGTGCAATCAGCTAGCTAACACATCTTAATAAACTGAGAATCAATGGTGATCTTCCTCTCTCGTTTAAAGGGAATTTGCTCTTTATACAACAGCTTCATATCACTTTTCTGCACCATAATCAGACCTCATTTGCCATTCTCTTCTTTCAGGAAATACAGCAGCCCTTTAAAAGCTTAGAGTTGTAGGCTCCTGAAATTATTTATTGGTATCCATTTATTAGTCCGGGAAAACTCTAACGGAAGGCGGGGGGAACATACTTTTGATTATTCACTTTTTTCAGACTCCTCAACACTAACTTTATTATGAAATGTCTTACCATCTAATTCTTTAATCTATATTTTCAACTTTTTTCTTTTTAATATTTTTCCCAATCACATGTCAAAACTATTTTTAACCATTTTTTTTTTGCGATTTTGAGCTCCTGTTCACTCTTTCAAACCATTCTTTCCGGTTAAAATGATCGCAAAAGTCAAGCAATAAATATCATTTTAAAAAATGATATCTTAGGAAGTTAGAAAATCTATTTCATATGAAAGGTTTTTATAGGAGTTAAAAATCACTTATTTTTCCTTCTAGATTCTAGTTGCTCCTGAACTCTCTCTCTCTATCTGATCTACGTATGCCCTAAACTGGAAAGAAAGAATCAACAAAATGAATGAACCGGCTCTAGGAATCTTTGGGTTAAAGGCGGCTATTTGCCCAGATTTCAGGAGTGAGATAAGATCTACTGCTCATTCCTCAGGAGCAAGCAGCACTGTAATTTAAGACTCAGAATTCCATAAGCTCTTAAAATTAGCTTCCTAATAAGAAGCCATTTGATCCTCCATATGTGTGGAAATTAATATGATGCATGACTTATCTGCATTATCTGCATTTTTCAGTCGTGTCTAACTCTTCGTCACCCCATTTGGGGTTTTCTTGGCAAAGATACTGGAGTGGTTTACCATTTCCTTCTCCAGTTTTACGTAGGCAGGGGTTAAGTGACTTGTGCAGGGTCACAAAGCTAGTAAGTGTCTGAAGTCATATTTGAATTCTATTTGGTTTTTCTGATTTTCTAGGCCCAGTGCTCTATCTACTCTACCACCTAGCTGCCCTATTTTAGTGATAAAGAAGCTGAGGCACAGGCTGTGACCTGATAAGGGTCACATAGCTGCTAAGTGTCTGAGGTAACATTTGAACCCAGGTCTTCCTGAGTTCAACTAATATTAGGAGAGTAGGAGGGCTAGTAGACAGTCTTCTTTTTTCTCTTTTTAAAATTTTTGATCCCCAAAAAGCAAGTAAATAAACATAGCTTTGATCATGACTGGAAATCATTGAAACACTTATATTGATGCCATAATCTCTAGAGCAGGGGTGGGGAACATGTGAGGCCACATGTGGCCCTATAGGTCCTCAAGTGTGAGCCTTTGACTGAATCCAAACTTCACAGAACAAAGTCCTTTAATAAAAGGATTTGTTCTGTGAAACCTGGACTCAGTCAAAAAGCCTCGCCCAAGGACCTAGAAGGCCACATGTGGTCTCCAGGATGCAGGTTCCCCACCCTTATGAGCCTATTGCTCATGAGGCATGAGGCATTTTCCTCCAAGGGCCAGCTACAGACTGCTCTTTCTACCTGTTTTAAGTATTTGCTTCTTATTGGACTGCCTTTTGAGCTCATTTTTCCTGGGAGCATCAAGCTCCCAGATCATTTGTGGAAACAAGAATTCTTCCTGGTTTCTACTTATTTACTCCCTAGATTATCTTTGATGTTTGTTCCCTGATGGCTCCAGAGAACGGTTTCTCAGAATTCTATCATCACAATTTCACTATAGGCAAAATGCGCTCTCAAAACAATAACAATACTGGCAATTTCCACCTATTATAAGAGGAATAATTTTGACTCAGAAGTAAGTTTCTTCTCTCTCTTTGTATCGCCCTCCCTCCTTTATTCATCAGTGCACGAACAGCACAGGCTCTTATGTCTGCAGACAGTCAGGTGGACAGAGAGCTGGGTCTGGAGTCAGGAAGACATCTTCTTGAGTTCAAATCTGACCTCAGACACTTACTAGCTGTGTCACAGCCCCATATGCCTTAGTTTCCTTATCTGTAAAATGAGCTAGAGAAGGAAGTGGCAAACCTCTCCAGTATTTTTGTCAAGAAAACCCCAAATGGGGTCATGAAGAATTGGACTGAACAACAATACATAACAGAATATTTTACATTTATTTAGTTTAGTTGAGTTTCAGAATTTGGCAACATCAACTAACCTGGGAACCAATAGGATTCTAGAGGAGGAAGGTGTAACAGGGCATGAGACTGAATAGAGGTGAACAGGAAGGAGAGTTTGTTAACCTTGTTTTAGATCACGTGTCCCCGAATTGTTTCCTTTTGCATACCTGTATTATTTGTCCACCTCTATACCTACACACCTGGATGATCCTGGACTAGCTGATACTTAAGACAGTATTTGTCCAAGTCAGCTCTTAAGCGATTGTGCCAGTTGATCACATGACTTCTGATTGTCAGGATCCTGTAACCTATAGCACAGAAAAGCCTGACTCAGACTTAGAAGATGTTGATAAGGACACAGATGTTACTCATCTGGTAACATGGATTCGTCACCACCAAAACCTTTGGTATTTTCTTCATCCCAGACATTAATTAGATAGCTTTGTATCACAGCCTAAACACTTTTCAGGGACATTCTAACACACCAAGGTAGATGCCAAAAAAATAGGCATATATAATAAATACTGAATGTGATTTCTCTTTTCTCAAATGTCAATAAACATGCTGATGCATGACGACCTAGAAAGCAATGCTTATATTCCTCCTTTACCCCGTCATTATGTTTTATTTCTCCATGTACATTCCTAGAATGCTGGGCATTCTGTTACCTACCCAGCTACTAAGTTATAAAGCATGTTCAATCTGCATTTCTGCAGGCGCATCCTTGGCAATCAATGTATCTATTTGTGAGAGCCTCGAAAGCAAGAACTGCTTTTGTTTGTTTGTTTCTGCTTTCCTCGGTATCTGCTTTGCTTTGTATAGTGCCTGTCCAGTAATAAGCGTTTAATACAGACTCGCTGGCTGACTTTCAGCCCTGATGGAATCTTCTTCCACCGTTCTTCTTCTCTCACTTTCCTGTTATCTCTTCCCTCCTCCCTTTTTTTTCTCCAGAACACGTTTTCCTGACAGCCTCGTCGAACTCCCAGGGGTCTCTTGAGTCACTCTAAAGCCACTGTTCTTCGTGGGTCGCTCAACATATTCCAAACCTACATCCAGAAGCTGACCCAGGAGGGGAGATTCCTCCTCCTGTCCTCCTCTTGATGTAGTACTGGCTGCTCAGTGAGCCTCGCGCTGATTGGACCGCCCTTAGCAACCGCGGCGTCTCCACTGTCAACATTCACGTGGTACCCAGGAAACCGACAAATCAGAATTCTGAGCCTCCTGTCAAAAGAGAAACAGAACAGCTAGAACGCCGTGGGGGAGGCTTGCAATAATTTTTTCGCCTTCTGGGAAGTACGGCTCTGTCAACCAGCCAGATGTTTGCTTCATACTCCCTTTCCTGCCAACAGCCCCAAGAGAATGGGAGTTGGGTCGCTGATTAGCAACTGTCTTGTTTATCGTCTGACTTTTTATCTTGTAAGTTGCCGAATTCAGTTTTCTCCTGGCCAGCCCCTGCTATGAGGAGAGAATCTGTACTCTCCAACCAGGTGTAATATACGCCCCCTCTTCGTCCAGAATCGTGGTAACGTTTCAGTATCACAAAATCTTGGAGCCGCAGGAGAGCCTGGAAAACATTTAGTCCAATCTTCCCATTTTAAAGATAAGGAAAACTGAGACTCTCTTCCTCCGGAAAAAATGTGTAAAGTGATTTGCCAGAAGTCATAGGGTTAATTAAATAGTGGAGTGAGGCCTAAAACCCACATGTCCTGAGTCTCAAATCAGGACTTTTCCTACCAGATTACAATGAAAAGATTTATTTCATTTGGGCATATTAATTTTGTTTTTGAGATGATAGATAATCAACAAGAGTTTATTTCAAAGAAGTAATGAACAATACGTTTAATTTAAAGATTCTGTTCAGATTTTAAAATTTCCATGACTTCCTAGCCAAGGAAACCCTATGACTGGCAACCTCACACCCAATATGCCCAATTTTTACGCTGTAATTGCTATAGACAAATCTTTGCTTCTTCTGGCCTCTTCATAGACCTTAGATGTTTAATGGGATTCATGCATCATATAGACTGCTTTTCTGTCTTCTTTGAGTTTAGCTACTTCATTTTCTAAGTAATGTCTCTTCTGTAAAATAACCTGCTCTGTCACAGGTTTTCTGGCTTCTTATTGTTATTTGCAGCATTTGGTCCTTCAGACTATTATTTCTGGCCTGGCCTTGACAATGATGTGCAGAGGTGGCAATTTTTCTTTTAAAAAATTAAATTTTATTAAAAAAATTAATGTCTTCCCTCTCTACTCTTCTCCCATAGAAAAAAGAAAAACAAAACTCCTATAACAAATATACAAAGTCAAGCAAAACATATTTCCACGTCGAGAATGTCCAAAAATGTATTTCTCATTCTGCTTATCTAGTCCATCATCTCTCTTTAAAAGGTGGACAGCATTCTAAATCATTGGCCTTCTGGAATCACGAATGATCATTGCAGCGATCAGCATTTCTAAGTCTTTCAAAATTGTTCATTTTTTATAATGTTGTTATTGAAATTATTCTCCTGGTTCTATCCACTTCATCCTACATTAGTTCAAAGTGATATTCAAGTGACTCTTGCTCTCCTTCACTTTCTGCATTTGTATAGACTAATGTTTGCAAGAACCCTTCATAATAAATCTCCCCTCTTTTCCTTTTTTTCTTAGTACATCCTACTTCCTCTTCCCCTTCCTTTCTCTTTAATATCATCAAAATATATCAAAAATCATTCCTAAGTGTTCCATCTCATTTGACTCCCTCAATAGACCCTTTCTGATATCATGGTTTTTAGGGGATGTTTATACCATTCTCCACCCACCTCACTGTTCCACATTAGAATGCAAACAGTTCATCTTCATAAAATCTTTTTTGATTGCTTGCTTCTTTTTCTTTTCTCTTCTCTTCTTTTCTTTTTCTTAAAATCAAGAATGTTTAAAAACCCTCCGTTTCATTAAAGGTCCATTTTTTCCCCTCTGTATGATTATACTCAGTTTTGCTGAGTAAGTTTTTCTTGGTTGTAGGCCTATATCTTCTGACTATCTTGTTAAATTCTCCATTCCTTTATGGTGGTAGCTGTTAAATCTTGCATGATCTTGACTGTGGTTCCTTGGTACTTACGTTCTTCCTATCTGGCAGCTTACATTATTTTTTTTCTTTGACCTGAAAGTTCTGAATTTTGACTATGACATTTCCAGGAGTTTTCATTTTGGAATTATTTTAGGAAGCAGTTGTTGGATTCTATGTTCATTTTGCCTGCTGGTTTTAAGACATCTGGACAATTTTCTTCCATGATTTCTTTTCTAGTCATGGCTTTCAAATAGTCTAATTACTTTTAAATTATTTCTCCTTTATCTGTTTTCCAGGTTAGTTTTTCATATAAGATACTTTACATTTCCTTCTGTTTTTACAAAGTTGTGACTGTTTTAATATTTGCTCTCTTATGGAATCATTAACTTCTATTTGGCCCATTCTAATTTTGAGGGAGTCTGTTACATGGTGAAGATTTTGTATTTCTAGTACCAAGCTCTTAATTCTCTGTCTCTCCTCTATAGCGCTCATTTCTTTTCTAATTCTTTATCACTCATTTCATTTTTAATATTATTTAAACTCACTAAAAAAACCTCTTTCATTATTCAAGGATTTCTAATGGATGTATGGGCAGTTGTGTTTTTCTTTGGGTCTTTGTAGGTATTTTGGATTTATTCTTTCTTTCTTTCTGGATTTGTGTCGGGCATTCTTGGTCTCATAAAAGCTCTTTATCTTTTGTTTGTTTATTTTGTCATCCTCCAAGTGATCTGCTTTGGGCAACCTGACATAGATGACTTAGATAAGAGCTCAGGTTTTTGAGTCTATGAGCCTAGCCCCATTGAGAGACTTCTGTCATGCTTTGCTTTCCTAAGTGGGAACTCTACTCACAATTTGCTTTGGGTGACTTAATGCTCTAAATCTGTACTGAGTCTGTGTTCTAGTCCCCACTCAGTTGGCTTGGGCTGGGGTCGAGTTTAAGATCAGCTCTGGGAATCCCTGCACTGCAGGCCTAGCTTGAAACTCTGGGTAAGAGTTCAGCCTCTTAGACACTTTGGGAAACCCCTATATGTTGGCTAGGGCCCTAGGCTTGAGTCTGTGACAAGCTCTAGAAGCTCTTGCCCTGCTGGCCTAGTGTGAACCACTGGGCACTGAGTCTATGCTCCCAATCAGAAATATAGACAGAGACTGAATCAGAAATCCGATATCCTCTGCATTGGCCTAGCTTGGAGTTCTGACCACAACTGTGGGTAATACCAAGGGTAACTAGGTGGTAAAATGAATGGAGTACCAGGCCTCAAGTCAGGAAGACTCTTCTTCCTGAGTTCGAATCTGCTATCAGACACTTGCTAGCTGTGTGACCCTGGGCAAGTCACTTAACCCTGTTTGCCTCAGTTTTCTCATCTGTAAAATGATTTGAAGAAGGAAATGGCAAACCGCTCCAGTATCATTGCCAACAAAACCCCAAATGCAGTCACAGTCATGATTGAAAAATGACTGAAAAGTGAAATGAAAAAATGAGGGAAATAAACATGCTACTGGCTTGGGCCTAAAGCTGAGTCTTTGATCAGATGTTGGTATCCCTGTGTTGTTGCCCTAGCTCAGAGCTCTTCATCAGTGCTGGGTCCACGATCTTGGCCCCTCCTTATTACATTGTTCCTTCCTTGGTCATTTACCTGTAGATCAAATTTTGATCTTGGGCTAGAAAGGTAAACCAATGTAGTTTCTCCTTTTTCTTATTTACTATTTGGCCCAGCATCCTAATTAGATCATTTTTGGAGTAGTTTGGGGATAAGTTGGGCTATAGCAATTTCTTCTATTCTATCATCTTGGCTGTATCACAATAGCAGTGTTTCCTGAGCAGATAGTACAACAGTAAGGTACTACCTTCTTTGCAGGCACTATGGCCACTCACTCCCTGAGAATATCTCAACTCCCCAAATGTCAAATCACAAATCTGACATCATATCGAGGCTCGTTTTACTTTTTCAAGAAGAGGGCAAAGACTCCTAGGAGCTAAAACCATTACTTTGTGGCTGTTTGTCAAATGTAATTTCATCTCTGACCGCAGAAGGACTTTTTAGGACAAGATGGATTAGTACCACAGCTCTTACATCATAGCTTTTGTGGGTGGTAAATAGCTTTGTCCCACAGCTATTTAAGACAGATAGGACCCAGCCATCCAGGAGGATTGTAATCCTTTACAAGTGATTATAATTCCTTCCAGTGAATTTCCAACAAGAGATTCAGATCCTTTTCTGGGGTTACTTGTTTCTTGGGTTATCACAAGGCATGGTTTTTTTAACCACCTTCTCCTTTTCCTTCTTCCTAAACACTTTCTTCCTCTTCTCTCCTCCTCCCCCACACAGCCCCTCCTAATTCTCCAGCACGGGTGTTTTTGCTTCCTCTTTCTTTCTATCTAGACTTCCTTTTACTGCTCAAAGTTTCCCTTATATTTACTAGAATCATATGTAATCCTGGCTTGTTGACCTTTACAATTTAGGGCAAGTTTATTTTGGTTTTCTATGTATTTGATTGACTTACGTGTGATGAATTTATTTGTGAAAAACCTTGGTTACATATTCCAATTAAATACACTCAGTAATGAATGAACTCTCAGGAAAGAGAGAGAGATAGAGAGAGAGAGAGAGAGAGAGAGAGAGAGAGAGAGAGAGAGAGAGAGAGAGAGAGAGGGGGAGGGAGAGGGAGAGGGAGAGGGAGAGGGAGAGGGAGAGGGAGAGGGAGAGGGAGAGGGAGAGGGAGAGGGAGAGGGAGAGAGGCCTCCTGTTTTTAATCATAAGAGGACAATTAACCTTGATCTGATTGGAGATGTGAGATTTTCTCTGTAGGCTAGAGTATTCTGAAAGGCTTGTGGAAATTTGTAAACGATGTATCTGTTTGTTAGGAGATGCCTTTTCCAACTTTTCTCTTGTTTTCTCTGAGTAATTTCCATTTTTCCAATCAGCTCCATTCTCTATAATGCAGGCATTTGTTTGCAGGTTAAATAAACTTTAGTGTTTTGGCTTGACTGCCATAAGGAATCACACTGGCTCTCAGATCCAGTGTGGCCAGAACTTTTTTTTGTTTTGAAATTGAGTCTGGGAAGAAAGAGTTGGAACATGGCACTCTGTGATTGCATGGATCACAGGATTCAAGTTATCTTTGATTTGGTACCATAAAGGCCTTGCCTTAGTTGATATGTAAAATATAGGGCTTGAAAATTCTTTAGGTTTCATTAAAAAGTCTTCGGGGCACCTAATTAAGCTATTTTACAGGCCAATATTCACCTTCACTGGGGTTAACCACTTACTCCACATTCCATCTATATATTGTAAGGAACACTCCAAAATATAGCAAGGACAATGAGTGCTTTTGAGAGTAGAGAAAGGTTTACAAGTAATGTTGAAACTGAGGTTGTTTATCTTGACATGCCCTTTCTTGTGTCCACAGGAACTACTTGACAAGTTTAAAGGCTCCTTTGCCCGGAAAAACTTGTGTAAGAATCCTGTAAAGAAGATCGAGGATCATTAGTTTGTTCTTTGAGCCCTTTGCTCGTCAAGTTAAAAGAGGAAGAGTAACCCCAAACTCTACTAGAAAATGACTGGAAACCTACAGAGAAGACTTGTTTGGAGTGAAACTGAATACCATAAGGAAATAGACAGTTGGTATTTCTGTTCGTCATAATAATACTGTTATGTTGCCACTGAAGTCTGGTTGTATGTGTGGGAAAGGCATGATATTCACAAGAAATCGGAATTTGACCATTTCTTTGGTGTTCAACATTTACATGTAGTACCTCATTTGGGTTCACTCCTCCATCTTGCACTCATGATCTCAGGTTAGTTGGGTCTCTAGAGGCTGATGTCTTCCATGTGGATGACATAACCTAATATAAAACTTCTGAGTGTTTGCCTTTCTCCTAAGCAATATTCAAAGGAAGCCTTTAATGTCTGAAGTCTGAGTCAAAATATCAGCAGAAATCCAGTCTGACTTAATAAAAATAATTGGAGATTTTGTATAATACCCAAAGTCAGAGCCATAACTAGGTTGGGGGGAAATGGGGTTTCGTTGAAATATAAAGGTCATTGACAACACTTGTTAGTACAAGTTGTTGGTTTTAGTGGCATTGAAACTGACCTTAGCAGCTGATTAGCAAGAATAATAAGTTGTTTTCAGTCCTGTCTAATTCTCTGTCACCCCATTTGGGAGTTTCTTGGCAAAGATACTGGAGTGGTTTGCCATTTACTTCTCCAGCTCTTTTCACAGATGAAGAAACTGAGGCAAACAGGGTTAAGTGACTTGTCCTGGGTCACGTAGCTAGTAAGTGTCTGAGGCCAGATTTGAACTCAAGGAGATGCTTGGCTAGTCACTCTAACCACTGAATCACCTAACTGCCCTAATTATTTTTAATTAATTGCAATTAAAATTAGTTAGAAAGAATAGAATAATTAGATAGAAAGCTACAAGATGGTGCATTATGCCTCCAGGTTAATTCCTCCCTTATTCATCCTCATTTGTTACCTACCTCTCCTTTAGTAATAACTTCTCTAGGCTGATATCTTACGATCTTTTCTCTTTCCAACTGAATTTATTTTAAAAAGTTAATTTGAGGATGTGTTTTATTGCCACTTGTAGATGCCAGAACTGCTAGGTGTATATGACTCTATGTAGAGTTCATGCAACATGACCATGTTTTAGTTAGCGTTTGTTGTTGTTGGGTTGTTTCAGTCGTGTCCAACTCCTTGTGACCCCATTGGGGATTTTCTTGGCAAAGATACAGGAGTGATTTGCCATTTCCTTCTCCAGCTCATTTTACAGATGAGGAAACTGAGGCAAACAGAGTTAAGTGACTTCTCTAAGGTCACACAGCTAGTAAGCTCTTTTATGTGAGGCTGGATTTGAACTTGGAAAGATGGGTCTTTTTGGTTCCAATCCTAGTGCTGTATCCGTTGTGCCGCTTAGCTGACTATTTAATGAGGTCACTTTGGTACTTTCAGTTACGAAACTTTTTTGGCTGGGGTCCACCGCAGACTTATTAAATCATATTTCTGTATTCTGTTAGGTTGGGGTAGAGCTAGTCAGTAAGCAATTATTAAGTGACTACTGTTTGCCAGACATTATCCTAAGTGCTGGGGACACAAAGAAAGGCAGTAGACAATCCCTGCCCTCAAGGAGCTCAGTCTAATGGGGTTGACAAAAAAGATTTCTACAGTCTAATTTGGAAATAATCAACAGAGAGAAGGCCCTAGAATTAAGGGGGGATGGGAAAGACTTTCTATACAAGGTAGGATTTTATCTGAGCTTTGAAGGAAGTCAAAGAGCCATGAATCAGAGATGGTGAAGGGGAGAGCATTGCAGATGTGGGGGACAGCCAGTGAAAATACCCACGGTCAGGAGACGGAGTGCCTTATTAAAGCATCAGCTAGGAGAGCTAGGCCACTGAATCACAGAATAGATGGCAGGGGTATAAGACATAAGAAGATGGGAAGAGGGGAGGGACAAGTTAAGAAGGGCTTTGAATACCAAAGAAGCATTTTATATTTGATCCTCCAGTTGACAGAGAGCCACAGGAGTTTACTGAGTGTGTGGGTGACATGATTAGACCTGTATTTCAGGAAGAACACTTTGACAGCTGAGTGCTTCCTCCACTATAAACTGTGAGTTTATAGTGTAATAATATAATGTATTATAAAGTGTAATCGTGTAATGTATTATAATGTAATAATGTATTATTTATAGTGTAATAATATATCGAGCTTAGATTAGATGGGGCAGCTAGGTAGTCCCACAGTGCATAGAGCGCTAGGCTTGAAGTCATGAAAACATCTTCTTGAGTTCAAATCCAGCTTCAGATACTCACTAGCTGTGTGACCCTGCGTAGGATGCTTCACCCTGTTTACCTCAGTTTCCTCATCTGTAAAATGAGATGGAGAAGGAAATGGCAAGCCACTTGCAGAGAAAACCCCAATAGAGTCACGACTGAAACCACTGAACAACAGACTTAAGAAAGTATTGGAAAAATATCGACAATGCAGATTAAACGTAAAAGTGTATTGTGCATGCATTATTTTTTCCTTCAGAGAACCACTGTGAAACATTTACCAGCACACCCTTTCCTGCTCCTTTGCTTCTTGGATTCATCTACATTAGCTGTGGCCCTGCAGGTTTAGATAGGCTTCTCTGACTAAGGAACAATTTGAGAATCTTTTAAAATACCTACAGATTGTCCCAGGATAGCTATTGAAAGCAAAATAGCCTAAGTGGCCAAAATAATATACTTCATCATCCTCATTTCCTTGCTGGTTCAAGCTATTTGTGTTTTTAAAAATTAATTTTATTTTTAAATTATGGAATCAAACAAGCATTTCCATAACACAGTATAATAAAAAAGATAATTGCATGTGAAACTGCAAATCTATTATGTACAACTTGCTATTCCTTTTAAATACATAATAAAGTTATCATATAAATTTCTTTTTTTCTTTTTCCTTTTTTCTTTCCTCCCCCCGGCTACCATTAGATGCAAATAGGTTTATCTATCTATCTACCTAAAATTATTCTATACATACTTCTATTTATCTGTTCTCTCTCTGGATGCAGATGGTATCTTCCTTCATATTTCCTTTATTTTTAATTTGTGTATTTATGATAGTCAAAATGTCTTAATTGCTCAAGGCCATTTTAAAAACAAAGTTGCAATTATTGTAAACAATGTTCTTTTGGTTCTGCTCACTTCACTCTTCACCACTTTGTGCAAGTCCTTCCATGTTTTTCTGATATCATGGAGCTCATCATTTCTTATAGAAAAGTACTCTTCCATCACAGCCGTATACCACAACTTGTACAGCCATTCCTCAATTGATGGAGATCCCTGAAATTTCCAGTTCTTTGCCACCACAAAGAACTGCTATAAACGTCCCATTCACATTCAAAGTTATAATTACCGTTTGTGAATTTTCCTCCATCTTATTTTTGCCTTATATTCTTTTTCAGCCTCTCTTTTTACCCTATCCATGTTACTTTATCTTATCCCTCCATCTATCCCTCCACCACACCCTCTTCCCCCATCCTTCCAAAAGCAATCCTCACACCTCTCCAAAAGTCCTTCCCCCATCCTCTCTCTCCATTCTCCCAAATTCCAATTTACAGACCCCTCTAAAAGTCCCTTCCCTAATCCTGTCCGCCAGTTTTCTCACCTCTCTATATGTTCAGAAGACTTCCATATCCTTCCACATGTACATGTTATTCTCTGTTCAACCTAGATGAGGCCAAAGTTCCAACATTACCAGTCCTCCACCCTGAGCTGCTTCCTCTGTTTTAGTTCTTCCTTTCACACCACATTTTTATAATATAATTTTTCCTTTTACCTTTTCCTACCTAATTTTGTTTTTTTAGAATCACTCCATCATGCACAACTCAGTTCCAACCTTTCTTTCAAACTACCTTAGTAATGATGACAGTTTTAAGAATACTGGTAACATTTATATATGTATATATGTGTGTGTGTGTGTATGTGTGTGTGTGTGTGTGCATACAATAAATAAAAAATTTAACCTTCATGAGTGCATTACAATTAGTCTTTAATGTTTTCCTTGTATTTCTTCTGGATCTTTTATATCAAATTTCCCATTGAGTTCTGGCCTTTTAATTACAAATACCTGAAAGTCTTTCAGTTTGTCAAATGTCTATTTTTTTCATTCAGGATTATAATTAACTTTGCTGAAGTTATTCTTTGATGCAACCCCAGCTCTTCTGCTCTTTGAAATACAATGTTCTAAGACCGATGATCTTTTAGAGCAGAAGCTGCTAGGTCTTGTAAAATCCTGACTGTATTTTCACAGTATTTAAATTTTTTTTGTTTTTGTTGTTACTTGCAATATTTTCTCCCTAACCTGGGAATTTTCAAACTTGGCTATGACAATCCCGTAAATTTTCCTCTTGGGATCTCTTTCAGGTGATGAACAGCAGATTTTTTTCTGTTTCTATTTTATCCTTTTGTTCTAGAACTTCAGGGCAATTTTCTTTAATAATTTCTTGTAATATTGTATCTAGATTCTTTTTTTTTTTACCATGACTTTCAGGTAGTCCAACAATTCTTATATTGTTTCTCTTCAATCTATTCTCCAGATAAGTTGTTTTTCTAATGAGATGTTTCAGATTCTCTTCTATTGTTTCTAATTTTATTATTTCTTGGCGTTTTATAATATCATTCAATTCCTCTTGCCCAATTCCATTTTTCAAGCAGTTATTTTCTTCCATAACATTTTGGACTTCTTTTTCCAAATTGTTAACTTTCTTTTCATAATTTTCTTGGATTGCTATTACTTTTTCCCCCTAATTTCCCCTTGATCTCTCTTATTTGATTTTTGGATTTCTTCTTAAGTTCTTCCAAAAACTCTCCATGGGCCTGTGACCATTTGACATTACTCTTTGGGGTAGGAGTGGCTTTTTTTTAACCTCACTTTCTTCCTCTGAATATGAACCCAGATCTTCTTTTACACCAAAGTAGCTATCTATGGTCAGATTCTTTTTCCTTTGCTTATTCATTTTTATTTTCTTTTGTTTTATATTTAGCACCTTATTATTATAATCATGTTTTAATCCTGAGCTGTGGGTAATGTTGCCCTAGGCCTCAGGTCCTCCTAAATGTTATTTTCTGAATTCTGTCCAGCTCAACTTCAGGGACTCCTCTCCTCCAGCTACGTATGAGGTGGGACTATTTTTGGAAGTTTAAAATATTCTTGATGAGTTGGGAGGAGGAATTTATATAAGGACATAGAGGCAGAGGTGAGGGGTAAAAAGATGGACAAGGGATAGTAATAGCTCAACTTAATGAAAAGAGCCCTAAACTTGGAATTAGAACACCTAGCTTCAAGTCTGGGTTCTTCCACTAATTGACTTTGTGATCTTAGACAAGTCGGTTAGCTTCTCTAAGACTCTAATCTCTTCATGCATAAAATGAGCACAATAATGTCTTCCCTATCTACTAAACAGAGTTGCTAGAGGTCAAATGAGAGAATGTATGTTAAGTGTTCTGTGAACTGTAAAATGCCATATAAATGTGAGCTGTAAGTTTTCCAATTGTGTTTTGGTCCCTTCCTTTACAGTAGTTTCCAGTGATCTAAACAATGAAGCAGAGTTGGAAAGGTTACTACCATCACCCAATTCTGAAAGGCCAGCATCAAAGAATGTGACACCGAGTAACAGTCAGGGACACTTGGACACATACAATCTCATTTCATCCAAGGAATGGCTTCGAATTCATGGACTCAAAAGCAAAAAACTGACCCTGTCCCAGATTTTATCTCAGGTTGGATTCCCACATCAGGAAGGTATAGTATCTGCAAATCTCACATGCCTGGCAGACTAACCGTCATGTTGTGTATCAACTTTCTGTGTGGGTATATGTGTGTGTGTATGCGTGTGAGAACTTTTGTTCAATGCATTATAGAACCTTTTAAGTAGACAAAAAACTACAAACTTCCTATAGTCCCAGAATTTTAGGACATGGATGGTTTTAGCTCTTTTCCTATTACAGCTTAGCATAGTGTGTTTGGTTTTATTCTAAATGGATTGGTTAATGTACTGACTGGGGTTTGTACCCAGGCTTCAAATGGGGCCATTGTTTTTCTTAAAGAAATCTTAAAGAAGACAGTTCTTCCTTTCCTTATAGACCGACAGTATCTTGATCTTATATTATCATTTTGTTGAGTTTTTGTTATTGTCTTGGTCCAAAATCTAGCCATATTCTGAAACTTGATATGAATAGGAGTCAATCTCAAATTTGGGCCAGGTTAAGGAAGAGGACTAGGTAGAGTAAGAAGGTATCTGTAACCTGTCAAAGGACCCAAAAATTGTGGAAAATGCTTTGGATGAGTGCTATATTGACTAAGGAACCAGTTAATCAGCCTTGGTCTTGTCCAGTCTTGCTTAATATTTAAAACTAGAAAGTGGGGGGTGCTTTAGGATACAGAAGGTTCAGCAGGAGATAGAAAGCATTTTTTTAAACCTCTGAGAGGGCTTGAAGTAACTGGTAAGCTGGTCTTTTTTTCAGAGACTTTCTGATTTTCTTTCTATTCACTTTGAGTAGCAACTCTGTCCATGGGTTGACTCTCTGAAAGGCACAAGCCGTGTCTTACATTTCATCATACAGTCCCTCACCCTACATAGTTATAAGCTCAATAGTGACTTGGTGAATGAATGAATTCTTAAACCACAAAGTCTAGCAGAGCTACGGTCCTGGGAAGGGGGCAGAAGAAAGTCTTTTGGTTTGAAGGTAACAGATGAGTAGAAACTTGTATCTTGAACTTACCTCTGTACCAATTAAATTAGGTAACACAGGAAAGGTAACCTTTCAGGAATGTTGATTCAGATTCTGGGAAAGAATGAACACAGAAATAATCAGCTGAATTGAAATTAGTCACCATTCCTTCAACGCTGCTGCCTGCTACAATTTTGCCCCGTTGCTACTTCTAGTATGTTTAAAGCAGCAGTTCTTTGGGACGTGGACTCTTAGTCTATGGATTCTTTCTTAGGTAATGTTTTTAAATTATAAATTAAAATACATAGGGTCAAAAAGGAAACCAAAGCTTAGTGAAAATAGAGAAGTAACTTTTTTCTCATCTAAGTTCATGGATCCCCTGAATCCTATTCATGGACCCATTGATGGTTTGTGGAGCCCAGGTTGAGACTCTCTGTTTTGAGGATATTTCCACATCAGAGAAAATCTCAGGCATGATGATAGGGTAAAGTCTGCTAGAAATCTGCATAGATGGGATTAGAAAGGAGGGCTTTTTAAAGGGGGGGAGGGGAGAAGGAAGAGCAATTGAGGTTAAGTGACTTGCCCAAGGTCACACAGCTAGTAAGTGTGTCAAGTGTTTGAGGCCAGATTTGAACTCAGGTCCTCCTGACTCCAGGGCTGGCGCTCTACTCACTGTGCCACCTAGCTGCCCCAGAGGTGACTTCTAAACTGGGATTTGAAACAAATAGTCCAGAACTGGTACATTCTGTATTATTATAGATGGAAGGGACTGTGGAAGATCCCCTAAAACCCTTATTTTACAAATGAGGAAACTTAAACTAAGAGAGCTTCAGTGATTTGCCCGTGCTCATATAGGGAGTGACAGAGGTGAGATTTTTTTTCCTGAGGCAATTGGGGTTAAGGGATTTGCCCAGGGTCACACAGGCTAGTAAGTGTCTGAGATCAAATTTGAACTCAAGTCCTCCTGACTCCAGGGCAGATGCTCTATCCACTGTTCCACCTAGCTGCCCCAAGAGGTGAGATTTGAACCTGGGTCCTCTGACTCTAAACATATCCCCATTTCCACTACACCACAACCCTAATTCCACTTATTTCTGGTAGACTTGGATGCCATGTGCGATTTAATAACTCATCACTGGTAATATCTTCTAAGATATCTTATCCATTAAAACTCAATCAACAGAACCTAACTTTCCTTTAAGTACCCTTTCTCCTGGAATTTAAATTTGGCATAGTTAGAATCCTTTCCTTCTGAACTCATGATTGGCTTAGAAAATTGGTCCATTTCTTGATGGGGGGGTGTGGTTTCAGGAAAAAAAACCAATGTGGCAAGACGTATATACTGATACCAAGTGAAGTGAGAAGAGTTGGAACATCATTGTGCACAGCAATAGTGATGTTGTGATGATGATCAACTGTGAAAGACTTGGCTACTCTCATTAACACAGCAATCCAAGACAATTTCAAATGACTCTTGATGAACACATGCTATACACTTGTGGAGAGAGAACTGATGAACTCTGCGTGCAAATTGAAGTATATTTTTCTCTATTTATTTTTTGCTTCTTTTGGTGATATAGCCAATGTGGAAATATATTTTGCATGATTTCACATGTATAATTAAGTGATATAATTTTTCTTGCCTTTTCAGTGGGAGGGGAAGAGGTAGGAGGGAGAAAATTAGTAATTCAAAATTTAAAAATAAAAGAATGTTTAAAATAAAAAGTAATTTTTAAAGAATTTCAAAAAGGGTGGGAGATGACAACAGATGGACAAACAAAATATTACACTTGTATCCACAAAGTATTAAAAAGAATCAGAATATTAAGTAAAAAAAAAAGAGAAAAAGAAAGAGAATAGATCTATTCTCTTCTTTCCTCTTCTTTCTCCTCTTCTTTCCTCAACTCTAGGAATATGATGTCAAAAATTAGAAGGCAGGAGATGATTTCACAACTCCTGGGTCAGAATAGGGTCTGGAGAAGAAGTAAGAAAGAGTTCTGGCCTTGTAGTTAGGAGGCCTAAATTCTAGCATGGCCTCTGTCACCAACTAGCCAAGTAAACTTGATGGGTTACAACTTCTCTGAGACTCTGTTTCTTTAATCATAAAATGAGTTGGATTTCGAAATAGAGAGACTTAAAGTTTCCTTCAAGTTCTCGGAGTCTGTTTTTCCTCTTTTAAGAGCTCAGAATTCTTTGTATGTTTAAGGCCTTCCTATCATTTCTACTTTTTTTTCACTTAATGTTTTCAATAGTTCTCAATCTAAAAAAAAAACCCAACAACAAACAAACCTAGGTTAGACAGCTTTGTTTCCTTAAAATGTGTATTTATTTTTGAAGTTCAAGGGTCTACTTGTTAGAGCTTAATATTAATTTTTAAAGAACTCTTTTGAAGACCTTCTTAGAATTCTGAAATAATAAATATTTGACACTTTTGGCGGTACATGTTACAGATGAGGGAAGTGAGCTTCAGAATGGTTAAGTGACTTGCCCAGGGTCACACTGCTAGTAAGATGGAATTTGAACCAAGTCTTCCTTCCTTCAAGTCTAGCACACCATGCTGTTGTTCCCTAAGGTATAATATATATTTGAGATTATTTTTTTCAGTCCTGAAAACCAGGTCAAAATCTGACTAACTTTTCCAAGTAAAATATAATTTCTGACTATCCAGTGAAGCTTGTGCTTTAATTAGTCCAAGAAAAAGCACTAGGGGGAAGGAAATAACTTTTTATAAGTATTATCTCATTTGAGTTTCACAGCAACCCTGAGAGGGTTGCTGTTATTATCCTACTTAAATAGTTGAGAAAATTGAATCAAACATAGTTGAAGTGATTTAAGTGGGGTGTATAGGGTGTTCAGGAGGACTAGTACCTCTGGTGTGAGGCTTGCTGAGCTCTTTTCAGGGCTGCTTGTTCACCTTTGGTGTCCACTTGATTCACTCAACTCTCACCTGTAGCTCCAAGAAGTCATAGCGTGCACAGCAGCCACAGCTTGGTAAACTGGTCTTCCCAGATGTGATAAACCAGGTTGAGAGTAACCATGTCTACACTGAGTATGGGAAGACTTTTCTTGGAGGAATGGATGAGTGAGAATAATTTGTTCCAACAGCCATGAAGGTAGCTGAAGCAGGCTCTGTGGAATGCTTAGAGCTTGGCAGACATCAAAGACACCAAGGTCATCCACTACATCCCGGGCCATTGACAGTCATCCTGACTTTTGTCCTGCCGTTGGACGATGACTCTGGAGGAGAGCACGAGGCTGACGACTTTGTGCAACTCTCTCACTTACTGAAATCCAATTCATGTACAAGTTGAGACATCACCCCCATGATGTCATTGGTCTTCTTTGAAAATGAAGGACAAACAAAAAGTGACTTGCCCGAGGTCACATAGCTAGTAGGTGTCTGAGGTCAGATGTGAACTCAGATCTTCCTGACTCCAGGCCCAGCCCTATATCCGCTGTGCATGCTTCCTGGCTGCCTGAGATGATTGATCATTTGTAAAACATAAGGATTAGATTAGATTGAGAATTCTATTATTTTAAACCAAGAAATTGACTACACTTATCACTCACATATATGGCAAATTACAGGTATCAAAAATGGTTATGTTTGTTTGTACCCTTGAAGCATATTGTTATTTAGGACAGAGTATAGGCATTTTATCTCTTATATGACGAGGTTGTTATCTAAACTGTGACAGAGGAAAAAAATAAAATAATAAGGAAAATAATAATTCACCCTAATTTGTGTTTTTATTTAAAATGCAGATTATGTGTCTTCAATAGGAAGAACTGTGGCTTCCCGATATGCAAATGGTCTATTTCGTCAATTCTGTAAAGCCGCAGATGGCACAGTTTACAGGGTAAATGAGTTCATCAAATTATATTATCTTTCATTAAGCCATGATAAGATCTGGGGAATGAGATGTTGAGATGGGATATAGATGAACAAGCACAAAAGCCAAAATGAGGCTTTTTTTCAAAGATTTTCTTTGAATGGTTTAATACACTTAGGTTTGATACAGTGATTAATGATGTATTTCATTTCTCACATAAAGATTGTTGCTTTTTAGTCTTTCAGTTGTGTCTGACTCTCTGTGACCCCATTTGGGGTTTTCTTGGCAAAGATACTGGAGTGATTTGCCATTTCCTTCTCTGGCTCATTTTACAGATGAGGAAACTGAGGCAAACTGGGTTAAGTGACTTGCCCAGTGTTACACAGCTAGCAAGTGTCTGAGACAGGATTCAGACTCGGTGCTGTTCTGACTAAGCCCTGTGCTTTTTCTACAACAGCATGCTGCCTTTATTCCCACAGCAAGGGAGACTAAGCATCTTGAGGAGAAAGTATATCTTTGGGGGTTTTTTGTTCAGTCTACTCTGACTCCTTGTCATCCCATTTGGCGTTTTCTTGGCAAAGATACTGAAGTTGTTTCACCTTTCCTTCCCCAGCTCATTTTACAGATGAGGAAACTGAGGCGAACTGGGTTAAGTGACTTGCCCAGGATCACACAGCTAGTAAGTGTCTGAAGTCGGATTTAAACTTGGGTCTTCCTGATGCTGGGCCCAGCACTCTATGTACTGCACCACATGGAGATGCAATTGTCCTAGCTCAAATCCTCAAGTATCAGCATTACCTTGTACCTTGAAAAAGACTAAAACGGGAATATCGGAGTTAACTGAAAGCCAGGGCAGGCAAATCCTGTTGGTGAAGAGTGAGGCTTCTGGGCAAGGAAGGGACAATAGCATATCATAAACCTATTATAAAGTTTATTTTTATCATTATATTGTTATAGGTTACAGTGTATCATTTATCTAGGGTAATTTCGGATATAGCTGAGGGTGCTCCTAGATCTAAATCTCTTATAATTTAGCCAAAAGAAAGTACTAGATTTCTTGTTTCTACATTGAGTGCCCAGAACAGAATTCTTTCCCCCTTCCTCCCCCACTCTCCTAACCAGAATCATAGAATCTAGAGCCAGAAGCCTAATTCTCTCATATTACAGATGAGGAAACTGAGGCTTAATTAACTTGCCTAAGGTCACCCAGGTAACAAATATTAGAGTCAGAATTTGAACCCAGATTCTTTGACTCTTGTGGTACAGTAGAGAGAGAAAGAGAGAGAGAGAGAGAGAGAGAGAGAGAGAGAGAGAGAGAGAGAGAGAGAGAGAGAGAGAGTTCCAGGCATGGAATCAGAGGACCTGGATTTGAATTCTGGTTCTGCTTTGAAACTTTGAAAGTTATATGGTTCAGGGGCAGCTAGGTAGTGCAGTGAGTAGAGCACTGGCCTTGGAGTCAGGAGGACCTGAGTTCAAATCCCGCCTCAGACACTTGACACACGTACTAGCTGTGTGACCTTGAGCAAGTCACTTAACCCCAATTGCCCTGCTCCCCCACCCCCCCAAAAGAAAGTCATATGGTTCTTAAGGCCTCAGTTTCCTTATTTGTAAAATGAAGAGATTGGATTGAACTTTGAGAGCCCTTCCAAATCTAAGTCTGTGATAACACTTTCCACTGACCACATTGCTTCTCTTTGTCTCTACCAAAAAAAAAAGAAAAAGAAAAAGAACAGTTATTGGGATATAAAAATATCTATTTAAAAATAGGTACTTGACACCTGGGATAATTCAATTTCCTAAGATACTGCACAATTATATCTGATCTAAGCTCTGTACATAACAGTGGTCTTTATGTTCACCTATGTAGACATCTGCTAACAATATGCCATGTCACAAAGAGCCCTGGCTTTGCAGATAGAAGATCTAAGTCTGAACTGTGGTTATTACATGTATGATCCTGGACAAGTTGTTTCCCCTTGCCAGGCCTCAGTTTCCCTAACTGTAAAATGAAGAGGATGAATTAAACATCTCTAAGGTTTAACTCCCTTTAACTCTAAATGCTATGATTCATTTGAATTAAATTTTATTTAACAGCCATTTGTTAAAAGCTTAGGGTAAGGCGATAGGCTAGGAAAGGAAAATAATCTTCTGCTCTCAAGAATGTTATATTTGATGAGAGGATAAAACATGGACACAAATTAGTAAATGCGAAGTCATTGGCGGGGTACAGACAGCACTAATAACTGGGGGGTCAGGAGGATCAGGAAAGCCGTCCCATAAGGGGTGGTACTAAGCTGAATCTTGAGGGTGGCCAGGGATTTCAAGAAGTGAAAGAAAGGAGGGAGAATATGCTAGGTATGGGGAACAGCCTGGCAAAGGAATGGAGGTGGGAAATAGAATATTACACACCAGGAATGGCAAGTAAGTCCATTTGGTTGGAAGGTTAAGAGTGAATGAGATGTAGAAATGTAAGATCAATCCAGAAGGGTGCATTGGAGTCAGACTGTGGAGGGCTTTAAATGAGAAACAAAGGGTCATTTCTTCTTTTCACGTGAAAGGAAAAGAAATTTCTTACTGTTTGCAGTTGCAATCCTTGGAAATTCCAAATGTACAGGTTTACATATTCCCCAGAGGCAATAAGGAGCTCCTGATGTTAATTAGTTATAGCTACTATGAACGATATGCGATGGCATAACTATAAACAAAAAGAATCAAGAAACTTTATAACGGTGAAACTTTGGCTAGAAACATGGAAGATTGGAGAGAAAGACTGAGGTGCTTCTGGCAATGAGTGCTGAGTAGCTATGACACCATGGCTAATAAATTGGCAAGAAATATTTGTGAATTTTAGAACATTCCCCAGCAACATTTGGTTATATAATATATTTAGGAGCATTTTTAAAAAAGGTACACAAAAATTTCGAATATAACAAACTAGGTTTCTCCTTATACCCTTGGAGGACCTTTTCAAGAAATTCTCAATTGAAAAATTGGCAAGGAGTGGATTATAATCAGCCTTGGCTGACATCGCTTTTCAGAAATTATTCTGACCTAACAGACTAGGCAAGTGGACTCAACCAGATTTAATTCTCTTCTATAGACTCTAATACTTTGTTGACTTTATGAAAAATGGAAACATTTTGGGTTTGCATGAGATTTTTAGAGCAAATCCCAGCTCTCTCACAATTGTATATCGTTTGGCAGATAATTCATTTTTCTAAATCTCAGTTCCCTGATCTGTAAGATGGGCATGGCAGTATGTATGAGATTTACCTCTCTTGTGAACCTTTATAATCCTTGAAGTGATATATAAATGTGAATCCTTCTTATTTATTGCATGACTTAGGTGAAGTTCTTTCAAAGATAGAGACAATGGGATGATAATCCCTGTCTAACAACCCCAAGATTCCAGAATTTATCTTGATGGTGGTTTCTCTTTGTGCTTTTATTTGTGTAAAGCTGACAGCAAAAACTGAGGTGATCTATTCATTTGTGAAGCATTTAAGTGATGCCGTGGAATGCTTCCAACAGAGGATGAGTTGGTTGACCAGTGGAAGTCGACAGATTTTTGGCGTAATCTTGGACAAATGTATCGCCATAGTGCTAGATTTTGGTTCTCTGGACGATGAGGAGTTTAGCCTTTGCCAAGATGCTCTCACAATGGTCATTGAGGAACAGGTGGCTCTTCTGACCAGATTTAACCTCATACGGTAAGCTGATTCCATTTTCACTAACGAATGATCTGAAGAAAGATGGAATTCCCACATGCATTTTGGTGAAGATGCCTAATAAGTTAATAATGATAATAATAATAATAAGTAACAACAACAGCATAAATAAATGCTTCCCAACTTAAACTGAATTGGAACTATGGCTCAACTAAAAGGCAATGGAGAGATGTATGGTGAGTCAGTAGTCTGCCAACAGATAACTAATGGAAAACTATACTTGAGAATTAGTATGAAGGATGTATAAGGTAGAAATATGGCAGGGGGGGGGGAGGAAAGGATGTGGGCTGGTCACATAAGAAGAGCAAAAGACAACAAGTATAGATTTGTCACATTCTATTGGTATCCACACCATACCAAGAGATGTAGAGGAAAGTCCTCAATATGTTGAGTGAACCTCTTGTGGAAGATTGGTGGTGAGACGTGGACAAGAGTTGCATGAAGGTTTAGATGGATTTTGATCAGTACCACTGGAAGAGAGTTACCCATGATGATGAACTATTAGGGTATTCGAGGACTTAATTAGGACCACAAAACCTCAGAGTTCGCCTTTGCTTTTCTCACCCATCTCTACTTTTCTCTCTTCACTGACTCCTTCCCATCCACATATATGCATATTCAAGTTTCCTCCATCCTAAAAAAAAGTAAAAAACAAAAATCCTCTTCCCTGAATTCTTTGAATACACCCAGCAACTTATCTCTTTTCTCTTTTTAATTGACAAATTTCTTAAAAAAAATTAGTGTGAGCTAAGATGCCTTTAGCAGAGCTGTGGGTTAGTCCAACCATCCTGGAAAACAATATGGAACTATAGCTAGTCACTAAACTGTGTATATACTTTGACCCAATAATACATCTACTAGGCATATTTCCAAAGAAGTCAAAGACAGAGGGAAAGCCTTTCTGTGTACAAAAATATGTATAGCAATACTTTATATGATAGCAAATAGCTAGAAACCCATTAATTGAGGAAATGGCTGAACAATTTGTGATATATGTATATAATGTAAGAATATTGTCCAATAAGAAGTTCCTTCCTTCGTTCCTTCGTTCCTTCGTTCCTTCCTTCCTTCTTCAAAAAGAGTTAAAATATGGTGAAAGCACTTTGAGCTGTATTTTTTAGTATCCTGTTAGTCCAAAGAGGTAATCCACATATAATTGAATGACTGCTAAGCCACCTTCCAATGTGATTTTTTTTCCCCCAGAGCTGCTCAGATCATGACCAAGTGGCAGTGTGAATCTGTTTTTGCCAGTGAGGATTTCATAAACTCTGCTATTGAGTGGATTAAGAAACTGGTGTGCAAGTCTCCTGTGGCTCATAATAGTGCCGTCCACGCCCTACGTGAAGCTAAAAGAGATGATTCAGTAAGTGTGTATGCATGACTGGCCCTCAAACAAATTAAGAAACAGGTGAAGTTTTTCTTTAGAGCCTCACCTTTTACCTGGTACCTTCAGGTTGCTGCAAACTGTCTAGGATCCCTGCCTTCAATTATAAGTCTAATTATCTGGCCTTTTTCCTTCCTTGATATCAAAATTTCCCACATTTCCATCCTATTCATTCCTTTAGCACCCTACTTTCCAAGATGATATCTAACTCATGAGACATGCTAATTCACGTTTTATATCTTAATCCATATTATAGTGTTCGTAGTATCAGAGATTTAGAGCTGAAGGAGTTTTAGAGCCTTAACTCCATAAGTCTCATCTTGTAGATGGGGAAATCGAGGCATTAGAAGTTAAGTGGCTGTCCCAAGGTCACCCAGCTAGTGTCTGAGGCAGTTTTTGAAACCAAGTTTTTCTAACTCTAAGTCCAGTACCTTATCCTCTACTGCATACTGCCTCTCCAATGGATAGTGGTATGTGTTAAAGCCCCCTCTGCATCTACCCTGTTCGCCAGCTTGTACTCATAGGTATCTAATGTAATTTATATAGTTCTTGGGCAAATCACTTTGATCTTCATGAGCCTTAGTTTCCCCATCTGTAAAATGGACATTTTTTTATGTTTGTTTTTTTACTGCATATATTAAAAGGTTGTTGTAAGGAAATTACTTTGGTAAACCTTAAGCAGCAAACCTTAAGATAAACCTTAAGGCAGCACACAAATGAGTCGTTATTAATAATACATATTTAAAAGTAGTAAATTGTGCTTTTATCCTATGTCTTCTAAATCAAGGGTAAATTTGGACTAACATTATTTTATGTGTCAATGGATAAATGTGTGCATGCTCATCTGTAGGCACCCACATGTTCATTCTAAAATTCTCAAATTATTTATCCTAATACCCGCTAATTTTGTGATCCCTAACATCTGTGGTAGCTTTTTCCTTTTTATTTAAGCTATTTGGTCTTTTGAGTGTCCCTTTACTATTATAAATTTATGGCATAGGAGACAGAGGCAAACTATGGTAATTTGGTGAGAATGCATAGAAAGAGGGGGAAAACCCCAGTAAAGACAAATTTAAAGGCAATAGGTGATTCAATTTGCCTTGAAAATTATCAAAGAGATTACATGATACTAGCAAATGTGGATCATTCACAGAGAATTTTTCTGTCTATCTTGAATATAGGTGTGACTCTTAAGAAAGACCACTGAAGCACAACATCCTTATCTTAGCCTCATTGATTTAGTTGAAATCAAAATAGGAGTTGTTAAAAAGGAATAAGGGAATCCTCCAAGAGTTTGTGCTTTTTTTTTCCATCCAAGAGATCACATTTCCTCGACCCTCTTCCTCCTTATCCCAAACTTGAGCAAGTTTCAAAATTACTAATGTAATATCATTTGCATAGATAAGGTTTATTTGTATCTGGATTTTTAAAAACTAAAATTTTTATATCATCTATTATTAAGTGTATTCCTTTCTCATTTCCCTCCCACAGAGTCTTATAATAAAGAATTAAAAAGTGAGGACAATGTTCTACAAAACTAACCAATATTGAAAATTCAGACATTGCATGCAGTGTTCCATACACATAGGTCTCTATTTCTTCAAAAAAGCGGGTCGTGAGGAGGATAATGTATTCACATATTTCTTATTTGGGGTCAGGCTTGATCGTTATGATTTTTCAGAATTCAGTTTCAAGTTTTTCTGGGTTCATCATATTCATCATTTCTTACAGTGAACTAGAATTCTATTATATTCATTGTATACCATATATCATATAGTTATACAATTATAAGCCATAAATATTGTGGTATACATGAGGCTTTTTTGTTTCTTATTGATTTCCTTACAGTATATGCCTAGCAGTGGAATCTCTGGGTCAAAGAGTATGGACATTTTAGTAATTCTTTTTGCATAATTTGCATAATAAAAAACAGCTAGTTGGCACAGTGGAGAGAACACTGGACTGGGGTCAGGAAGACCTGAGTTCAAATCCTGCCTCAGATGTTTACTTGCTGTGCAACCCTTGGCCAACCACTTAACTTCTTTCTTCCTTAGTTTCTGCATTTCTAACCTACCTGCCAGGGTTTTTGTGAGGATAAAATGACACAATATTTGGAAAGCTCTTTGCAAACCTTAAGTTGCTATATAAATAGTAGCTATTATTAATAATTTCAAATTTCTTCCCAGAGCGATTGAACCAATTTATGATTTCTCCAATAATGCCATTATTGTGACTATCTTTCCATACTCTCTCACTGATTATCCTTATTTATTGTTATCTTTGCCAATTTGCCAAGCGTGAGGTGGAACCTTGGGAATTGTTCTGACTGCATTTCTCTTTTTATTGGTGATTTGGAACGTTCATACAGGTATTAGTATTTTGCGATTGGTCTTTTGGAAACTTTTTTTTGTATCCTGTGAACATTTATTTATTGGGGAATGGCTTTTTGTTTCTTATAGTTCTATTAGTTGTCTTTATTTTAGATACCAGAACCTAATTGGTTTTTTGTTTTAATTAACAGAAATCTAGAGTGGGGGTAATCCGTAAGTGTTGGTAATGTAAAAGCAAATCAATAATCTTTAAAATATATGAAAATGAAGGGATATAGAAGTGGAGAAAAGTGATCTTTAAAAAAACTCATCAAAAATATTTGATGGGGGTGGGGTGGGAGAATGGGGGTGCAGTTAGAGCCAAGGTAGTGGAGTAAAGGCAGGGACTCCCCTGAGCTCAACCCCCAAGCCCTTTAAATACCCATAAAATGGCTCTAAACAAATTCTAGAGCAGCAGAACCCACAAAAAGACAGAATAAAACAAATTTTTGGCCCAAGACAACCTGGAAGGTTGACAGCAAAGGTCTATTGCATCAGGCTGAGACAGGAGCACAGTGTAGAACAGGCTGCACCAGCAGGGATGAAGCCTCAGCAAACCTGGAGCAGGCCTCAGAGGACTAAATCACTGGCAGCTGTGGCAGTTTCCAGACTTTCACAACCCACAAATGCCAAAGACAACTTAGAAGGTCAGTAGGAAAAATCTGTCAGACCTGGCTGAGAGAGGAGCACAGTCCAACCTCAGCCCCAGAACAGCCTCAGCCCCAGCAAACCAGGAGTAGGCCTTGGGAGTGACTGAATCAGCAGTGGCTGGCAGTGGCAGTGGCAATGGCTGCTTCCAGAACTCTCAGCTCACAGATGGTAAGAGAATCAAACAACCGGTCAGAAGGAGATTACAGGGGTCTCATTGCTGGCACTGAGGCAGGACTCTGTTGCTTTGCCCATACTTGGATCTGGGTCATAGTCCTGGGTGGGAGTCTTGGGGTGAGGAGGAGTACTGGCATGGCAGAGCTTGTGGCAGCTGTAGAGAGGGAACCCTACTCACAGTTTCAGGGCAGAAAAGAGTGTTTGTGGTCACTCACAGACCACAGCACAGGCCTAGGGAGGAGTAAATACCTCTCCTTAGATCATACCACCTTGGAAGTAGTGAAAACTTACTGGTCTCTAGAAGTATCTCTGAAAATAGCTGCACAAAACCTCAGCCCTCCATACTGGAAGCAGAGCCCTACTTTAACAAATAGTTAAAAAGTTGAATAATAGGCTGGGACAATGAGCAAATAGCATAAAAACCTCAGACTATAAAAACTTACTTTGGTGGCAAGTAAGATCAAAACACACACTCAGAAGAAGACAGCAAAGTCAAAACTCCTACACCCAAAGTCTCTAAGAAAAATATGAGTTGGGCTCAGGCCATGGAAGAGCTTAAAATAGAGTTTGAAAATCAAGTAAGTAGAGGAAAAATTGGGAAGAGAAATGGGAGTGATGCAAGAAAATAATGAAGAATGAGTCAACAGCTTGCTAAGGGAGACCCCCAAAAATACTGAAGAAAATAACACCTTAAAAATAGACTAGAGCAAATAGCAAAAGCGGTCTGAAAAGCCAATGAGGAGAAAAATGCCTTAAAAAGCAGAATTGGCCAAATGGAAAAGGAGGTCCAAAAGCTCACTGAAGAAAATAATTCCTTAAAAATTAGAATGGAGCAAATGGAAGCTAACGACTCTATGAGAAATCAAGAAATTATAAAACAAAACCAAAAGAATGAAAAAAATAGAAGACAATGTGACATCTCATTGGAAAAACAATTGACCTGGAAAATAGATTTAGGAGAGATAATTTTAAAATTATTGAACTACCCAAAGGCCAGGATCAAAAAAAGAGCCTAGAAATCTTTCAAGAAACTGTCAAAGAAAATTGCCCAGATATTCTAGAACCAGAAAGAAAATAGAAATTGAAAGAATCCACTAATCACCTCCTGAAAGAGATGTCAAAATGAAAAAAATGAGAACTCTCAGGAATATTATAGCCAACTTACACAGTTCCTAGGTCAAGGAGAAAATATTGGAAGCAGCCAGAAAAAAACAATTCAGGTATTGTGGAATCACAATCAGGATGACACAAGATTTAGCAGCTTCTACATTAAGGGTTCAGAGGGCTTGGAATATGATATTCTGGAGGTCAAAGGAGCTAGGATTAAAATCAAGAATCACCTATCCAGCAAAACTGAGTGTAATCTACGAGGAGAAAAAAGTGATATTCAATGAGGTAGCAGAATTTAAGGCATTCTTGAGAAAAAAATCAGAACTAAATAGAAAATTTGACTTTCAAATACAAGACTCAAGAGAAGCATGAAAAGGTAAACAGGAAAGAGAAATCATAGGGACTTACTAAAGTTGAACTGTTTAACATTCCTACATGGAAAGATGATGTTTGTAACTCATGAGACCTTTCTCATTATTAGGGTAGTTGGAGGGAATATAGATATAGATATAGATATAGATATAGATATAGATAGATAGATAGATAGATAGATAGATAGATAGATAGATAGATAGATAGATAGACAGACAGAGGGCACAGGGTGAATTGAATATGAAGGGATGACATCTAAAATAAAATTAAGGGGTGAGAGAGGAATGCACTGGGAGAGAAGAAATGGAGAGGCAGAATGGGTAAATTATCTCACATAAAAGACGCAAGAAGAAACTTTTACAGTGGAGCAAAAGAGGGGGTAGGTGAGAGGGAATGAAAATTGGCTTAAGGAGGGAACAACATACACAATCAATTGGGTATGGAAATTTATCTTACCCTACAGCAAAGTAAGGGGGAAGGAGATAAAGGGTGGGGATAGAAGGGAGGGGGTAATCAGAAGCAAACGCTTTTGAGGAGGGGCAGGGTGAAAGGAGAGAATAGAATAAATGAGGAGGTGGGATAGGATGGAGGAGAATATAGTCTTTCACAATATGACATATTATGGAAGTGTTTTGCATGACTACACATGTATAACCTATGTCAAATTGCTTGCCTTCTCAATGAGGGTAGGTGGGAAGGGAGGAAGGGAGAGAATTTGGAACTCAAAGTTTTAAAAATGAATGTTAAAAATTGTTTTTACCTGTAACTGGGAAATAAGATACATAGGCAATGGGTTATAAAACTCTATCTTACTCTACAGGAAAATAGGAGGGGAAGGGGATAAGAGAAAGGGTGGTGATAGAAGTGAGGGCAGATTGGGGGAGGGCATAATCAGAAGCAAAACACTTTTGAGGAAGAGCAGGGTAAAAGGACAGAGAGAATAGAATAAATGGGGATGGGGGAATAGGTTGGAGAGAAATACAGCTAGCAATAGTAACTGCGGAAAAAAATTTTGAAGCAAGTTATTCTGATTAAGGCCTTATTTCTCTAACATATAGAGAACTGTGCCAAATTTATAAAAATGAGAGGCATCCCCCAATTGATAAATGATCAAAAGACAGAATGAATTTTCAGATGAAGTAATTAAAGCTATCTATAGCCATATGAAAAAATATTCTAACTCACTGTTGATTGGAGAAATGCAAGTTAAAACAATTCTGAAGTACTACCTCATACCTGTTAGGTTAGATAATAAGACAGAAAAGGTGAATGGCAAATGTTGGAGGGAATGTGGGAAAAGCGAGGCATTAATGTACTATTGTCAGAGTTGTGAATTGATTAAACCATTCTGTAGAGCAATTTGGAACTATGCCCAAAGGGCTATAAAACCATGCATACCCTTTGTCGTAGCATTAGATCTGTATCCCAAAAGAGATAAAAAACAAAAAGGAAAAGGACCTATATGTACAAAAATATTTATAGCAGCTCTTTTCTGGGGGTAAAGAATTAGAAATTGAGGGGATGCCCATCAATTGGGGAACAGCTGAATAAGTTGTGGTATGTAATTATGATGGAATATTATTGTAGTGTAAGAAATAATGAGCAAGATGCTCTCAGAAAAAAGACTTACATGGGTTGATGCAAAGTGAAATGTACTGGGTACAAACTAAGACGATCAGCTGTGAATGACTTAGCTATTCTCAGCAATACAATGATCCATGACAACTCTGAAGGACTTAGGGTGAAAAATGCTATCCACCCCCAGAGAAAGAACTAATGGTGTCTGAATACAGATTGAAGCAACTTTTTTTTCACTTTATTTATTTTTCTTGAGGTTTTTTTTGTCTATGTTTTCTTTCATAACATGACTATTATGTATATGTTTTGCATGACTACACACATATATATATATCCTATATGGAATTGCTTGCCTTCTCAATTGGAGGGTTGGGGTGGGGAGGGAGGGAGAGAATTTGGAACTCAAAGTTTTAAAAACAAATCCTAAACATTGCTTTTACATGTAACTGGGGAAAAATTAAATACTAAATTAATACCAAAAAAAATTGATGAAAATTTTTACCCAGATGAATGCTTCTCTTATTTTAGTTACCTTAATTTTATTCATTCAGAAGCTTTTAAATTTCGTATAATTGAAATAATCAATTTTATCTTTTATACTTACCTGCATCCTTTGTTTTATTATCCCTAGTCATGGCTATGAAGGGAATATGATCAGCTTTTCTTATTTTTTATGGAATGTTCTTCAATATTCAGGTCGCATAAACATTTTGAAGTTATCGTGGCCTGTGGTTTAAGATACTGGTCTAAACCTAGTTTCTGCTAGACTGTTTTCCATTTTTTCCTAGTAATTCTTATCAAACATGGAATTCTTTCCTAGGTAATTTATATTACCAAACATTGGGCTATTAAGTGTAATCATTTCTGGTCCTTCCTTATCTAGTTTATTTCATTGATATACTTTTCTCTTTTTTATCCAGTACCAAATAGTTTTTCCAATTAGTATTTTGCAAGTTGGGGTCTGAAAGTACTATTCTTCCTTAATTACTACCTTTTTTATTATTTGTCTTTATTGTTTAGACATGTTGTTCCTTCAAATTATTTTTGTTGCTTATATTGTATAGCACTGTAAAATATTTCTTTGATAGTTTTTTATAGACTACACCTGTAAAATAATTTTGGTAGACTTGTCATATTTATTATATTGACATGACCCAGCTATTTGTACTGAATTTCCCACCAATTATATAAATTGTGTTCTTTACTTCTTTAATGAATGTGTTGTGATTATACCTAAATAGATATTGAGTGTGCTTTTGCATATTGATACCCAGATATTTTATGAATTTTGTCATTATATTGAATAATCTAGTTTTTTATATATAAATCTGATTATTCCTATTGATAATTTCTTTAGTGATAAAATCCTCCAATTTGTAGGAACTAACGTAGTTAAAGAGAGTAAATATTGTCTTAGGTCTTGAGAATTGATGGGCAATTTTAACTTAAAATTATACAAGGGATAGAGGGGTGAATGTGTTTGGGTTTTCAAGTAGTCACCAGCCTCTGTGAGACAGATGGTATAGTCAAGTATCCAACAATGAATACTGAATTAAGAGCAATAGCTGATGGTGTTTCTGTAAGAATAGACTGGTTGGTACTGTTTTTGCTCTTTATCTCATTACAACTAATAATGATTCATGAACTTTGGAGAATACTCTTAACAAATTATATCACAGTAGTTCATGAAAGAGTTAAGAGAGTAATCTGTGAAATAGCACAAAGTGCCCTGATTTGGGGTGGTCCAGAAATGTGAGACAGTAATGGCATACATACATGTACATATGGCTGTATATATATGTGTGTGTATACATATCTATCTATTGTAATGTTAATTAAGGTGGTACTTTTTAACTGTTTTCTCTTTGAGAATGCTAAAGTAATCAGGTGCCTTTGATTAAGTCTTAGGTGCTAAGGTGCTAAGCCCCAGGCCCACACCATTTTGCTGATTAGGTATGAAGCCTTTGTGCCCTAAGAAGGGTATTTAAACTCAGAGGTTAGCATTTTGTTTGGGGCTCTCGCTCACTGGAAGAAGGTGGTGTGATTTGACCAGATGAGACCCTGGGCAGTCATTGTTAAGAGCTCCCCGGCTTGAAAACCCAGATGTTGATGCTTCCCTGGTAACTATGAATTGCTATGGATAGAGTGGTTTGTGTTGTTTGCTCTGTTGATATTGTCTCTGTTTGCAATTTCTATTTGCATTTGCTCTGAAGTTCAGGGTACCGGCTTTCCCCCCTGAACCAAACAAATGATATATGTATGTTTGATTAAAGTGAGATTGGTAACCCTTTAAAGTTGCTTTCCTTAGAAAAGCAGATCAAAGAACCTGTGCTGGCAGCCCTCTGTGTGCTGGTGTTGTTGGGTCTTACACTCCTACAGCAGCTGCTAGCCACATTGTTGTTATATCTATCTATCTATCTATCTATCTATCTATCTATCTATCTATCTATCTATCTCTCTTAGAGAAGATGTGATTCAAATTCTAATTCCATTGTGCTGTGCGTAGAGTATTACACTTGCAGTCAAGAAAACTTGGGTTCAAGTCTGCCTTTGATACTTACCCTGTGACTCTGGCCAAAGCACTTAGGCCTTCTAAACCTTAGACAACTCTCTCAAACTTTTTTTAAACTACAGATAGGTAACTTAGGTTATCTAGGTAACCTACAGATTAGGTAGATTAGGAGTTGACGTGGGAACCTTCTACCACAGAATTACAAATTCTCGGCATACATTAGGTGTTAGGTGATTAGTATATGGTTAAAAAAATGATTTCACCATTGATCTCAAGGAGACGACATTTCATTGGCTGGGGATGGAATGGGTCAGGGACATGCACATACGTAAGTAAGTAAGATAAAGTATAAGGAATAGTATAAGTGCAGAGAAGAGATTCAGTTAAGGTACTCCAGGAAAATTTGAGGAGAGAGAGAACAGTTTCATTTGGGGCATCAGGAAAGACTAATGGTGAAGGTGGCACCCAAACTGGGTCATAAAAGAAAATAAGGAAATCTATTCTAGGCATGAGAAACACCTTGTGGGATTATGTGGAGGAAGGCAATAGCATGTCAAATTCATGGAAGAGCTAGCAGTACAGTTTGGTTGAAATGTGGAGGGTGTGAGCAGGAGAATAACGTGAAGAAACTACAGATACAAAATAAATACAAGGCCATCCAATGAGGGAGGGCATTAGCAGCTGGGGGATCACAAAAAGCCTCCTGTAAAAGATGCCTCTTGAGTTTAGTCTTAAAGGAAATAGTGGATTCTCTAAAGGAAAGGTAAGGAGAGTGTGCATTCCAGGCATGGAGGAATGGCCAGTGTAAAGGATATAAAATGGGACATGAGTTTGAGGAACATCAAG
>CM053622.1:499155933-499193739 GCA_028646595.1 Phalanger gymnotis | reverse complement strand
CACAGGGGTTTCACACCTGATAGGGCTTTGGGCCTGGGGCTTAGCGTTTAACAGGTGAAAGTACTTTCACCATAAACAAAAGCCAAACTCCTTAAGCACACCCGTTAAACTAAGCCCATTTTGCCTTACTGGCACACTTATCTACCCTGTTCCACCCCCACCCCACTCCTGCCTCCCTAAATATTGTTAGCTAGGAGAAATACTTCTGAAGTTAAAGCTCAACTCCTGATCACTATCCTTTAATGGGGAAAGAGTACATCAAACTCCATGTATATTCAAGACTTGGTTCTCTTCCAACCAGATGCCAGTTCCACAAAGACCCTATGTAGCAAATAGCAAATAAACACCTTTAAACACTCTTATATTCCTATGAAAAGAACATGCTAGTTTTAATTTGGTTTAATATTAAGCATACTTCTGTTTTTCTAGATTTCATGCATTCGCTGCAAGAGTCGAGCCCATGGGAATTCATGAGTCTCTCTCAGGGGATGGAAACATTTCTTTTTCTTCAAATTTAAGGAAACTGAAAGGAAGAGTACCTCCAGGTACTTAGAACCCAAAGCTGTTTTATGTCACCATGAGCTTTAGATAAGAATTACTCATATTTAATTACTTTATTTTTGTATTTTAATTTAATTAAAATAATTAATAATTAATTTAATTAATTACAAGAAACAACTCACATAGATTTAAGATATACAAAAGAAATACAGCATGGCATAGTGGTCTTTCTGAATGGTCATTCTGATACATACTAGCTGTACGACCATATGCAGGGACAACCTCTCAGTGCCCTAGGAAGTGATGCCAACACTAGGAATTACAGGTGAGTTGCTGATCTGCATCCATAGAGGGAATTTCTACACTAGAAGTTCTCTATGCTGATGAAATCACAGGACACAAGGCACATAAAATGTTTACGAAGGGGAACTAGATCATTCAGGAGAGAGGATACTGGGCCTGGAGTCAGGAAGACCTGAGTTCAAATCTTACCTCAGACACTTACAAGCTGTGTGAACCTGGGCAAGTCACTTACCTTCTCTTTGCCTCAAATTTATTCAACTATAAAATGGGGATAACCACAGCACCTACCTCCAGGGTTGTCTTCAGGTTCAAATGAGATAACACTGGCAATGTAGTAATAAATACTTATTTCCTTCCTTTCTTTCTTACAACCATGGGTGCCAAGCAGTATAAATATCATCGCTGCTTAAACAGGCAAGAAAGCTGATGCTCAGAGAGATTGTGATTTTTCCAAAGTCATAGAGTAGTATGAGGTCCAGGGTTCAAACCCAACGGCCCAAGGCCAAAACACAAAGCATTACCCTGCTGCCTGTAGTGATTTTCATTTACATTTGATAAGAGACCAGACACATCTTCCTAGCCAGGGACTATAACTTCTGTAAACTTGTGTGGCACAAAGAGTCAGCACTGACTAATACTATAAAGTCATCATGCATTTGTCAACCTTAAGAATAGACACTAGCCTGTTGTCCAGGGCAAGTATATAGTATATAACCTATAGTTCCAGGATTACTACAGTTTAGTGGAATAAGTCACAGGATTTTTTCTTGAGCTATTAACAGCTCATATTCATATGATCTTTTAACAATAACAGTAATAATCATGATAATGACATGTAGCTCTCTCTGCAGCGTTGATATATTACATCCCTGATAGGATATGATTGGTGGTGGTCAGAGACTTCTATCCTTCCATCCTGCCACCATGACCTTTGTCACAAGCATCATTTCTTTCCCGTGGAGGATGAGCGTGAAGGTGGAAGTTGGCATTCCACCCTGAAGAATTGTCGTAGCAAGTGAAACATTATGGATGATAGTGGCCTGCCTACCTTCTTGTTTCAAGGAGGTTGTAAGACAGGGAACAGGTGTGTTGCACATGGAAACAAAATAAATGAAACAAAATGTAGTGACATGTAGAGAATTGAAACAATACTATAAAGTCATTCATCGAACCATCAGGTTAAAATAGGAATCATTTTGCTTATAAAAATTACCTAACACCGAAGATGAAGATCATAGGATATCACTGGACTATGGACTAGAAAGGACCTCAAAGCTCATCTTATTAACAACTTCTTAATCTGAGGTCTCTAAACTTTTTTTATATTTTGATAAGTGTATTTTAATATAACTGATTTTCTTTCTTATCCTGTGTAGGTAATTTTATACATTTAAAAAGAATATTCTGAGAAAGTGTACGTAGACTTCACCAGACTACCAAAAGGGTCCTTGACACAAAAAAGGATAAGAATCTTTGATTTTGTCCAACCTTCTCATTTTACTGAATAAAGAACTGAGACCCAGAGAGTAGGAGTGACTTGGCCATGGTTAAACAAGTTATAAATAGCATGGCAGACACTAAATAAAATAGAGCATTCAGAAAGAGGGAAAAAACTGTTAGATCTCTTTGTGTACTTGGTAAAGGTAGAAATTTTAGTCACTTCCCTCTCCCCAGAATAAGTTGTAGTAAAGGTCTTATTTTTTTTTTAAGCTGCACAATGGATTCCTAGCCACTACACAATTCAGTGGGCTATCTAAGAATATGTTTAACTGAATAAATTGTCATACAAATTCATTTCAAAATGTTCTTTTTAAATGGTATTTCTTTAAAAAGTTCCTTTCCTTCCCTTCCTTCCTTCCTTTCTTCCTTTCTTCTTTCCTTTCTTCCTTCCTTTCTTCCTTCCTTTCTTCCTTCCTTCCTTCCTTCCTTCCTTCCTTCCTTCCTTCCTTCCTTCCTTCCTTCCTTCCTTCCTTCCTTCCTTCCTTCCTTCTTTCCTTCCTTTCTCTTTTACTCATTAAATTTTTTTTTAATTCCAAATTTTCTCTTTCCTTCTGGTCTATTTTCCACACATTGAGAAGGCAAACAATATGTTAATCATTATACATGTGAAGTCATGCAAAACATATTTCCATATTAGTCATGTTTTAATGGTATTTCTGAAGGGGTAGAAGTTTTTTTTGGAATTGGAAGATTTCCTTAAAGGAGTCAGATAGTCGGGTGTTGTTAAAAACAACAAGGCCTTTATTATTGGGTGGAGAAGGTTAAGGTTAGAAATTTAACCAAAGTTGCATAAGGAATGAGGGTATAGGACAAGGGTGAGGAACCTGTGGACTCCAGGCCACATGTGGCCCTCTAGGTCCTCAAATGTGGCCTTTTGACTGAATCCAAACACCATAGAACAAATTCTTTTATTAAGGGGATTTTATTAAGGAAATTCTTAAGGGGATTTGTTCTGTGAAGTTTGGATTCAGTGAAAGGGCCGTAATTGAGAATCTAGAGGGCCATATGTGGCCTTGGATCCACAAGTTCTCCACCCCTGGCTATAAATGAAAGGGATTCAGGACAAATACTATATCCAGATCTCAGAAACCAGAGAGAGGGAGACCACTACACCTAGGTGGCAGTCACTGGAGGGCACAAGCTCCATATACATGCGTCTTAGTCAGTGGAAGGGTATTGATTGTAAGGCTTAAGGGTGTGAAGAATTTCAAGCCATCGTTGGAGGAAGTAGGAGTGCTGTGGGTTTGGATGGTGGTGGAAGATCTTGAGAGAGTAATGCAGTTTATAGATGGGGGCGTGGGGGATGGCTAGGGCTCACTCAGATGATTATTTTCCTGCCTCTGATATCAGACAGAGGGAGGTGCCAATTTTGTGGTTTTTTTTTTAATTTATATGTAGTGAGAGTTCCCAAGAAAGAGTCTGAAGAGAAGTTTGAACCTTGTGGCACTTGAGGAGATCCCTCAAGCCAGAGGTTAATTTTTTTTTTTAAGTAGCACACAGGAAGCAAAAGTGATTGGGGACTGGACCCCTTTAAGAAACACTTGTGTTAGTCCTGCAGTGGAGATGAAACATTAATCTGGAGGATGGTAGCTGATTGAGAGAGGTCAGTGGAAGATATAAGAACATTGTGTTCTCTTTGGTGGATTCAGATTCCTGTAGCCACAAGGCAGAGATAACAGAGACCAAGAGCTCCGAAAACAAGCCAAGTCAGGCTTTGGCTAGGAGATGTTAAAAGTGTTATCTACTGGAAAGGGAGGGTAGCACCAATTGGGCCAGGGGTGAGGGGGTGGGGGGGCAGGGGGAAGGGAGGACAGATGTTAGGGAAATGAGGAGATGCTAATTTAACCAACAGTTCAATCAACAAACATTCTTAGAGCTTCTAAAGTAGGACATGGACATACAAAGATGAATAACAACACAGTACCTGTTCTCAGGGAGATTACAGTCGAGTAAGGAGATGATATATGCCAGCAAATCACTGCAATGCAAGTTTGAAAATTAGTAAATGGGGCAGCTAGGTGGCACAGTGAGTAGAGTACTGGCCCTGGAGTCAGGAGGACCTGAGTTCAAATCCAGTCTCAGACACTTGACACACTTACTAGCTCTCTGACTTTGGGCAAGTCACTTAACCCCAATTGCTCTGCCTTCTTCCCTCCAAAAAAAAAAGAAAAAAGAAAATTAGTAAATGCGCACCAGAGACCTTGAGAATTTGAAGGAGGATACCATCCCTTGGGGTGAGGAGCAATTATAAGGAATATTCATGGAAGAAGGGTCATCTTTCTGGATTAGCAGACAAATTGGGGAAAATTTTTTACAGCTAGGAATAGACCATGGGATAGCTTGTGTAGCGAGAGTCAGACTAAGCCATTTATACACATGGGCAAAGACTGATAACCAAAGGTGACCCTTGCCAGAACTCCTGAATATGGAAAAACAGTGGTTGCCTATAGTCCATCCTTGGGAACTGCAAAGATATGCAGTTACATGTGCAAAATATATGCAAAGATAGAAGATTAAGAGATAAGGTTAGATTAAAAGAGGATTAATTACTTAGCATTTTGTGCTTCTAACTAACTTCCAGAAAGATCTGATGTAGCTTAAAACTAAATGCAAAATTTAGGGCAATTAGTGATAAAAAAAGAGGAGGAAAATAGACCTCTTACCTTGTGGTTCTGTGAACTTGGTTTTTTAAAATTTTGATAACTATTTCAATATAATTGATTTGTAATCTTATTGATTGTATTTTATGCATTTAAAAATAATATTCTGAGAAGGCTTCACAGATGATGCCAATGAGACCCTAAAAATGTTAAGACCATCTCATATAAGTGGAACAGACAGAATGGCTATTAACAGGTACATGAGATGATCTAATTATTGCAGTTGGGCACTGAATTTAGCTCTAAATTTCTTGGAAGGATTGGCAACAAAAAACCCCCTATAGTCAGAAAAATTACATTTTATGACCGTAACCGTATGTGGTACGAACAAAGAAAAAAAACTCACACTGAACAAATTTTGCTGATACTCAAAAGCTTTATGACTATGGACAAAGTCCTTAAAAAACAACAACAAAAAACCAAGAAAACCCCAACTTTTTTTCTCAGCTAATAAGCATTCATTTTTCCTCCTTCCTATCGCTACTTCTTTTCTTGAAAGAGAAGAAAAATGAGATAACAAATATTCATAGACTGGCAGAACAAAGTCCTCCATTGCCCACGTGCAGAAATGTACGCATCATTCTTTGTCTTGGATCCATCGTCTGTGTCAGAAAGTGGATGATAACCTGCTTCATCATTTCTTTGGAGCTGTGGTGGGTCATTATATGGAGCAGAATTCTTAAGCCTTCCAAAGTTGCCTGAACAATGTTCTTACTGCTATGAACATTGTTCTTCTGGTTTTATTTTCTTCTCACTACATTAATTCAGTCTTCCCAAGTTTCTCTGAAACCATCCTTTCCATCATTTCTTACAGCTCAATATCCCATTACATTCGTATACCATAATTTGTTCACTTATTCCCTTAGTTACCAGGTCTTTGCTACTAGTATAGGAATTTCCATAAATGTTTTTGTATATATAGGTCCTTTTTCTCTTTCTTTGATTTTTTTTTGAGATACAGGCCTAGTAGTAGCATCACTGCTAGGCTTTTTCCTTAGCCTTTCTAACATCTCAGTTTTTTCATCTGTAAAGTGGGGATAATATCATCTGTCATACCTTACAAGGTTATCGTTAGGCCGAAATGCAATTTGTGTAAGGTATTTTGCAAATTGTAAAACATTATAAAAATATCAGTGTTATTATATAATATACCTATGATATATAATTATACAGTATCATATTAATAATATAATAATATACTGATAATACTATGTTAATATCTTAATAATGCAATATCACTGTTATATGTTATTATATATTATAAACATGAATTATTATTTTACCCCCAAAATGCCCACTATCATCCTCAAAAAGAAAACTTCAAGAAAGGATTTATTCAGTTATTTAGTCATTTTTTTCCGAACTATAACCATCAGTAAAATTCAGAAACATTCAGATATACAAACTAGGACTAAAACCCAGTATATACACAAAACCATAAACTTCAATTATTGGTTCCTTTGAAAAAACATGTATGTTCATTCACCTTATTAAGAAAGGGAAAAACTTCTGTTTAAAAACAAGCAATTTCTGAGAAAGATTTAGAGATTTAAGCAGACCGAAAGTTCAGTCTGAGTCAGCAGTGTGAAGCAGCTGAAGCAGCTAACTCAGTCTTAGGCACCATTCTGAGCTCAGGGCAGGAATGGGGAGGTGGCAGCGTCACTGCACGCCGCCTTTGTCAGACTTCATTTGGAGCCTTATGTTGGGCTTTCTGAATGCCCTAGTTTAAGAAGGACATTGATAAGCTGGAGTCCAGAGGAAGGCAACCGGAATGGTGAAGGGCCTTGAATCTATGTCATATCAATCATTCGGAAACATTTATTAAGCACCAACTATGTACCAGGCAAGGCAGCTAGGTGGTGCAGTGGATAGAGCACCAGACCTGAAGTCAGGAAGACTCATCTTTCTGAGTTTAAATCTGAGCTCAGATACTTCCTAGCTGTGTGACCCTGGGCAAGTCACTTAACCCTATTTGCCTTATTTTTCTCATCTGTAAAATGAGCTGGAGAGAAAATGGCAAACCACTTCAATATCTTTGCCAAGAAAGCCCCAAATGGGGCCATGAAGAGTCAGACATGACTGAAACAACCAAACAATGACAACAACATCTGCCAGGCACTGGGCTAAGCATTGGGATGACAAATACAGAAAAGAAAGATAGTTTCTGCCCTCAAGAAGCTTACAATCTAATGGGAGAAGGAACACACCAAAGGAAGCTTAAAAGGGAGGAATGGGGGCAAGAGAGAAGGTATCTGGCTTGGGGTGGAGGGAGGGTTGGAGAAGTCCGAAGGGTTCCAGAGAGCTGAAAAACTGAGGATGTTGAATTGAAGGAACCGAAGGTATTTAGCTTGGAGAAGACTCAGAAGGGATGTGAAATTTTTTTTTTTTGCAAGTATTTGAAGGGCTAACATGTGAGACAGGGATTATACTTGTTTTGTTTGGTGCCAGAAGGTAGAACCAGACACAGTGAATGGAAGTCGCAAAGAGGGAAATTTAGATTTGAAGTCAGGAAAAAATTTCCTTACTGCTTTTGTTGTTGTTCAGTCAACTTTCTGTGAGCCCATTTTGGGGTTTTCTTGGCAAAGATACTGGAGTGTTTTGCCATTTCCTTCTTCAGGACATTTTACAGATGAGGAAACTTAGGCAAACATGGTTAAGTGACTTGTCCAGGATCACCTGACTGGTAAGTGTCTGAGGCCAGATTTGAACTCAAGAAAAAAAGCCTTCCTGATTCCAAGCCCAGGGTTCTATCCTCTGTGCCACCTAGCTGCCCTTCTAACACTTAGGGCTAAACAGAGGAATGGGCTACCTTTAGGGGTTCCCCTTTCTTGGAAGTCTTCAGGCAAGAGTCATATGGCTACATTTTGGGTATCTTACAGTGGGAACCCCTTTCATTTATGGGTTAGACTTGATGAATGCCAAGGTCCCTTCACACTCAAATTCTGTGATTCAGTGATTTTTTTTTGTTCTCCCTTCTGAATGCTTTTCCAGATTTTTGTTGTTGCTGTTGTTAACAGAACTGTAGTCACTGTTATGTGGTTGATAATAACAATGACTCATATTTACATTGTATGATATAATGTGCTTTCCTGTCAGGAATCCTATGCGGTAGGTTTTTTCGCTCTCATTTTACAGATGAGGGAACTCTTCTTTCAACTTCTCCCAGTTCCAGAAAGGAATGAGTGTCTTTGGGAGACAGGTATATGATTCTAAATATTTTGCTGCACCAGCAGAACCTATAGTACATAACGGGAGCCAAGGAACAGGAACAAATGGGTCTGAAGTCAATGACAGTGATTATCAGGTAGAATTTCCAGATGAGTATCATGGAATACCTAGATGGCTATGAGATCACTAATGTAGTGATGAGGGCACGGACTATTAGATTTGCATTAAAAAAGCTCAGTATTCATCCCTTGTTTTATTCACTGAAAACCAAGGTGTGAAGTAAGTTATCTAGAGTCACATATTGAGTAAGTGGAAGGGCTCCAGGGGTGGGGGAACCTGTGGCCTCCAGTCTACAGGACCTGGAGGCCACAGGTTCCCCACATCTGCACAACCTTCTGACTTATCCATACTATTTGTTGCACTACATAATTTCTTGCTATCACAGAAGGGTTATCTGGACCGCTACTGGAGAGTGTCTGTACTTTATTTAGAAAAGAGGTTTGAATTTTTTAAAACTATTAATTAGGAGTTCTTGAATTTGTCCCCAAGGTTCTGTGCCATATAGACAGGACGAGAAGACTTTAGTTTGAAAAAACTCTTTAGGGTGGATGTACAGCTGACTTCTTTGTTCTTAAAAGGCTCTCGGCCCTGTGGAATGCCTAATATTAAGAAAAATGGAGGCCAGCGCAATGGACTGACCATGACCTCCACCTCAGCCCCGCGTGATCTTGGGCGGAGGCGGCACCATGAGAGCCCTTGTCGCTAGTGCTGCCTCTTTGGAAGCCTCGCGGAGCACCCGAAGCAGCTGCCATTGGGCACGCAGGCAGGGAGGCAGGACCGCGCTTGGACGTCGACGCACGGGACCAGACTCGAGCCAGGAACCGCCATGACCCATTTCAACCAGGGTGTTAAGCAAGGACTGTCAGCGGCGGTCAAGAACAAGATTAACTCCAAATATAACCATCAGGCAGAGGAAGATCTTCGCAACTGGATAGAAGAAGTTACAGGCTTGAGTATTGGGGTAGACTTTCAGTGGAGCTTAAAAAATGGCATAATCCTCTGCGATCTCATAAACAAGCTACAGCCAGGTTCAGTGAAGGTTGTCAATATATCCTTATTAAATTGGCCTCAGTTGGAGAACGTTAGTAACTTTATTAAAGCCATTCAAGCTTATGGTATGAAGCCATATGACGTCTTTGAAGCAAATGATCTTTTTGAGAATAAAAACATGACCCGTGTTCGGTCTACACTAGTAGCTTTAGCAGGTCTGGCTAAAACAAAAGGATTCCATAAGACAATTGACAGTCACATCCAACGTACAGAAAAACTAGCAAGTTGTTTTGATGGAGAGCTAACAGCTGAACAAAGTGTAACTGACATGCAGATGGGAACCAGCAGATATGCCAGCCAGGTAGGAATGACTGCTGATGGAACTAGGGGCTATCATTATGATCCTCAAATGCAAATGGACAAACTTTTTGACAGAACAACCGTTGGTCCTCAGATGGATACTGACAAAAGAGCCAGTCTGGCTGAAATGTTAGCAGAAGGTAGTGGAAGAGGTATCTATGATCAGAAGCTAACCTTAGGACCAGTGGACTGCTCCACGATTTTACCTCAGATGGGTACCAATGGAATTGCTTCCCAGAAAGGAATGAGTGCCTATGGGCTTGGGCAACAAGTACATGATCCTAAATATTTCGCTGTGCCAATGGAATGTGTAATACCTAATAGAAGCCAAGGAACAGAAACAAATGGGTCTGAAATCAGAGATGATGATTATCAGGCAGAACTTCCAGATGAAGATCATGGCCAGTATCAAGGTGACTATCCAAGAGATTACCAATATTGCGACTGGGGAACTGATAATTAGATTGACATGAAAAAGCTCAGTATTAGTCCATTGTTTTATTCAGTGAAAACTAAGCTAGTCTTGTGTAATTTTTATCGTCTTCCTAAAACACTATTATGCGTATTGTACCTAAAAGAAATATTGCTTTATTACATTCCTTTTTCCTTTCTCTACCTCTTCCCTAAATAGATGTCTTTTAGTTATATTCTATAGTGTAACTAATAATTCTCATATGAAGTAAAAAAAAGAGGAATATGGTGAAAAGGGGGGTACTCTTGTCCAGCCAGGTCTTTTATTAAAGATCTTTTACTTAAACTGGTGTTTTATGGACCATGTGCAGCTTTTTTTAAATTACGTGTAGTATCTGATTTCTATATGGAAGACTGAAACTTTCAAGCTGATTGTAAAATATGCTTTGCCAACTAAATCTAAGATGCAGCATTTTAGAGATTTAAATATCATTGTTTCTACAGTGTTGTTTGCTCATTTTTAAATAAAGTCATTTTCAATGTGAAAAAAAGAAAACTGCAAGTAAATTTTGATGGTCCTTACTAGAATAAGTTCTGGCGATGAGATTCCATACTCAAAAAGGTATTATAATTAAGATCTTAGAGAGGTCTTCATTTCACTTGAATGAACTAACCTGTTGGAAAGGGTTATATTAAGATTGATCATTTAAATGTTAGTGAATAAAACTAAATAGAGTTCTTTCCTATAGAGTTAGGGTAAACTCGATATTGAGATGTTGTGTTGGCAAGAACCAGCCATCAGAAAAATAGAATGCCAGAACTGAACAGAACCTTAGAAACCAGCTAGTCCAACCCTTTTGTTTTATTGACAAGAAAACTGAATTCCTTGGAGGAGCTCTGTCCTGGGATACCTTTTCTCTTTCTATACTCTCTCTTTGTGTCAACATCAGTTAACAGGAATTTTACTATAAGATGGCTCACACATCTCGTAACAACAGTGTTGTTAGTAGCTGCTGTGGGGGTGTAAGACCAATAACACCAGCATACAGGAGGGTGCTAGCACATGTTCTTTGATCTGCTTTTCTAAGGAAAGCAACTTTAAGAGGTTAACAATCTCACTTTAATTAAACATGCACAGACCATTCACTTAGTTCAGGGGAAAAAGTCAGCACCCTGAACTTCAGAGAAAACACAAAAAGAAATTACAAGCAGAAATTATATAAACAGAGCAAATAAACACCAGTCAACAGATAGATTTCTATTTGTCTGACCATAGCAATACATACATAGTTAGCAGAGAGAGAAGCACCAACATCTGGGTTTTAAAAGCTGGAGGCCGGGGGGGAAGCTCCTTAATGACTGCTCACTCAGAGTCTCTACACCAACACTCTTCCAATGAGTGTGCCCCCAAAGCAAAACGCCAACCTCAGAGCATATATACCCTGTTTAGGGCCCTGGGGCTTAGTGCCTACTTAGCAAAAGGGTGTAGATAGACATGAGGCTTAGCATCTGCTTAGCAAAAGGGTGTGTGAAAGATCTTTAACCACTAGCACCATATCATATACCTTGTTTCCAATCAATGACTCTTGATTCAAACTCAAAGGCACTTGATTGCCTTAGTGCTGAGAAGCACTCCAAAATAAAAGACAACAAAAAGTCCCACCCTGCTTGTCATTGCACATCTATATATCTAACTTCAATCTCTCTCCCAAGTTCTGGTCTTGTACTGCTTGCTATTAGGCATTTCAAAATGGATGTTCTGTATACATAAAAAGTTCAATATGTCCTAAACAGAACTTGTTATCTTTCCCTAAAACCTTCCCTTTCACCCAGCTTCTCTATTTCTGTTGAGGGGACCAGCATTCTTCTAGTGTCTCAGGTCATAACAGTGGTGTTATCTTTGATTTTTCACTTTCTCTTTGTCCACATAACCAATCATTTGCCAGATCTTGCCATTTTGATTTTCATAACCTTTCTCACATTTGATCCTTTCTCACTACTCACCACTTTCTACTCTAGTTTGTGTCCTCATCACCTCTTGCCTGGAAAATTGCAATAATCCCCTAACTGTTCTCTCTGCTTTTGGTCTCTCCCCATTCTGATATATCATCCCCTCAGCTGTCAAAGTGACTTTTCCCTAACTAGAGGTCTGACCATATCATTCCCCTACTCAGTAATATCCAGGGACTCCCTGTTTCTTCTAACTTCAAATACACTCCCTTTTTTGGCTTTGAAATAAAACTAATCAATCAGCATCTAGCAAACACCTACTACGTGCCAGGCATTGGAGGTACAAAGATTGTGTCTGATGCTCAAAGATCAACTAAGTATGGAAAGGTTCATCATCTGAAGATTTGCTGCTAATTTAATTCTTTGGCCATGATGACCCATGACAAAGATTTTTTTAAAGTTAAAATAACAAAATTTTAATGCAGTTTTTGAGGACAAACCAAGGTCCCATGTTTGACCTACAGATGACCCTGCAAAAAAAACAAAAACAGAAAACCTCAACCAAAAATGCACCTGCAAACCGAAGGAGTCTTTGAAATTAGCTGCCACCCTAGAACAACTTGCAGAGTTGAAACTAGATTTCTTGGTGTCATGCTTCGAGAAATATGATGTCATGAAGGTTTGGATTACAGTTTGAGAACTCCAGGTTAGGCACAACAAAGAATACTTACGTTCATGTCTCCGACCAGATGGTTCTTCACGTGAGTCTAATGCAAATAGCAAGCAAATGGTAAGCAGCTCAGAACCCTCCTTTCTCTGTCTTGGTAGTGGCATTTATTGATGACAGCACACATCTCGAATCTAGGTATTAGTGGTTTGGAGGAACCTTGCTCAATATGGTATTGTTTAGAAATAAAAATAAGAAATGAATCAAAATATGTGCCATTTCCATTTGAACTATGCTTCGATGGAAAATACATACAGTCGTGAACCACGCGCGCACGCGTTCGTGTGTGTGTGTGTGTGTGTGTGTGTGTGTGTGTGTGTGTGTGTGTGTGTGTGTGTAAGGCAGACTTAACTGCTAGGACTACGAATCCAGAGGCATCACCATTAACCAACTGGCAGCCTTCCTTAAGCACAAGAATAGCACCAAGAGAAATGAATTAGCTTCTCTTAAGTCTGCTTTTCTATTGGCAAACCTTTTAAGTGATGTCAAATGTCACTATCTCCAAAAGGAGAAAAAGGGTTTATGCTTTCCTCTCACATAGGCAGAGCCATCTGACTCAATTAACCCTCAATCAGTTGAGTAATTAAGCAATAGCCAGTGAGTACTTCCGGTAAGTTGAGCTGCCATGGTTACTGAATATAAATGCCATGTTCTTATGGACCCTAAGAGTTCTTGTGCACCTCTGATAACATTTTCAAAATGTAGTGTCTGTTCTAGAGTAGAGTAAGACAGGCTTGGATCTGCAGAGATTCCTAGGACTTAGCCTTTTTGTTCCTCTCCTGAGGCAAGGAAATATCACATGGTTTGGCCTTGGAAAAGACTAAAGGGAAATCCCCAAAAGGAAGGAGAGAGAACAAACTGAGTGGATGGAGGTGGTAGGGTTTACCTACCTCTAAAAGAGATATTACAAATATATTTCCTGTTATGGCTATGCTTAGAGTCCATACATCATGACTTCTGGTTTTGTACCTTTGATCTCATTCAGCTTCTGAATCTTTTAAGCCCTTATAGCATTGTTTTGGGCAATAGGTGAGTTGACATAAGAGGAGTCATATCAAGAATGGTATTGATGTGATGGGAAGTAAGAAAATGGTGCAAAGAACCATGATTAGGATGAGTGCTAGGATAAGAGACAGCTAGATGGTTCTATATAGCTAGGAAGGAAGGAGGGGAGGAAGGAAGCAAAGAAGGAAGGAAGAGAGAAAGGAAGGAAGGAAGGAAAGAAAGGAGGGAGAAAGGAAGGGAGGGAGGGAGGAAGGAAAGGATAGAAGAGAAGAAAAAAGGATTTTATTTATTTATTTACTTACGCATTGTTATTTTATTTATTATGAGACAGGCACTGAACTGAGTACTTTACAAATGTTATCTGGACTCAGGAAGACGTAAATTTGAATCCTGCCTCAGATGCTTATGAGCTGTGTGACCCTGGACAAGTCAATTAATTTCTCTCAGCCCCAGTTTTCTTAGATGTAAAATAGGAGTAATCATAGTACCTATGTCACAGGGTTGTTTTGAGGGTCAAATGAGATGTCATTTTTTTTAAGCCTTCGCCTTCTATGTAAACATTACCAATTAGTATATTGGAGAAGACAATATTTTTCTCTGTTTTCAGTATCATTGGTCTAATAGAGTTTAAAAAGCTGTTATGTGCCTTTAATATTGTTTCAATGTCTCACAGGGTCTAAGAGTATTATAGTTGCTATAGTAGAGTTAATGAAAGCTATAAAAACTACATTTTGCCAGAGTATAGGAAAATGAACGGGTTCAGGCTAGGTTTTTTTAAGTAGGAAGAGAAGAGGAAGGTCATTTAGTTTTGCCCAGCTTAAGACGGGCCTAAAATCCTACCTTTTAAGTGAAAAGCATGATAACCTTTAGTGCTGGGATGCTCAGGTATTAATTATTTAAAGGTCAGTTGACCAGCCGACTGTGTACTTCTGATTCAGGGACCAGATGGTGACAGTTCTAGAGTCTACAGAATAGCAGTGGTCTCAGCAGCCTCTTTTCCCTTCTCCTTGGGATCCAGTTAAATTCATTAGCTGGAGCCAGAGAAGCAAAGTGTGGGTACTTTTCATGGTTTACAAGGCTGAGTGACTTTAATTATTGTGAAAGGTCCTGTTACTGCTCATTGTCTCTTATCACGGTTGCACAAAAGTTAGCTAACAAGCATTTCTTAAGAGCCTCACGCTTGTGTGAAGCACAGTGTTGAATAGAAAGAAAAAATAAAGGTTTTTGTTTGTTCTATAACTTAACTCTCTATTTGGGGAAACCAAACTTAAGAATAGACTGGATAATTCTAAGTACCCAATATGTTGCCAACAAAAGGGTTAATAATAGTTAATAATTATTAACAATAATATAGTTAATTATAATAGTTAATAATTATTAATAATATAGTTAGTTATAATAGTTAATAATAATTAATAATAACACAGTTAGATATAACAGTAAATAATTATTATTAATAATAATATAGTTAATAACAACGATAAAAATATCTCCCATTCATTCATATGCTACTTTAAAGTTTACTTTGCACATTATCTGATTTGATTTTCCCAATATCCCTGGGAGGTGGGTGCTATTATTCTCTGCATTTTACAGATGAGAAAACTGAGACTCCGAGGGTCTAAGTGATTCTCCCAGGGTCGTAGAGCTGGGAAGTGTCAGAAAGAGGATTTAAGCTTAGGTATTACTGTCTCAACTTCATTTGCCTATGTGTCTCACTGATGAAATACCTAAGGGCTCACCATAAATTCTCCCTTCCTTTGTTGTTGTTGTCATAGGATCAGGACATTTGGGAGGCGATGCTTCTATATGCAAGTAAGTTGGATTTAAGTGAGGGAGGGCTGTGCAAAGTCACCAGCCTCACTTTCTTCTCAGAAGCCATCTGAGTTCAGCGGCCAAATAGAGATCAAGAAGACTGGAGATGGCCCTGGATAAAGTGGGGACCTTTTTCAGCTGAGCTCTTTCCCAAGTCTCAGTTTGACTGAGGCATATTCAGTGATTAAGGCTAGGTAAGAAATGAGGCAGAGAATGACCTCTTTACTTAGTCAAAAAAAAATTTAATCTGGGAGGGGAAGACCCTTGGCGTTTTGGGCCAAAACAGAAATGATTGCTATTTACATTCACTTGGAACCAATCAGGGCCCAAACAATGACCAACTGGGTCTTGGCCTGCCCTTAGCTAGGGAGGATGTCTGCTAGCTGAGGGTTTCTCAAGAAGGGCTGAGTATGACTTGGCACAGTTGTAATTACTTTCCTCAGGCTGAGCTGGGAGAAGAAGGGTCAGGCAACTCAAGGAGGGAGTAAAGAAGAAATGGAGTCCAGAGATAAAGTCTAAAGATGATGCTGGGGGAAGACAGTGAGGGGATGCATTTTACTAAAATTCACGCCAATTGCTATATTCACTTTTCCCGTGGGTAGAGGCATGTTTTTATTGGTTATGAAGCCAACCTAGTCATTCAGCTTCTTCTAAATCAGCTACAGTTGCATAACTGCTATTGTTGCTGCCGCTGTCTGTTACTTTCCAAGGAAATGACCATCTCTAAGTGGGTGAGGAACCAGGGAAACAGGAATAGGGTGATGAGAATGGGGCTAGGAGGTATCCTAGGTTTGAACCGTGCTTTGTAGGGAGTGATAGAGACCGCTAGGGACAAAGGGTGGGGGTGGCAGAAGGGCCTCTCTAAGCTGAGAGGGGAGCACAAAGATGATGTAAAGACAAGAATTAGAAAGTTACTCATTGGGAAAAAAGATGTCAACTTGGCCCAAGCTAATCAAGAGGCTTGAGTCAGAGGGGTTGGTACGGTGGAAAGAGGACTGTACTTTTGGAGTCTGCAGACATAAATTTCAGCCATTTATTGACCTCATGTTTTTGGGTAAGTTACTTTACCTTTTTGAGCTCACTCCTAAAAAGGATGGGGACTGGACTAGGTAACCTCTGAGGCCCTTTTCAATTCTATGATCCTAGGATACTTGAAATAAAAAAAGTTTTTGGATAGAGTAGGTTTGATAGTTTGCTGAGACACTTGAATATAATATTAGAGATGGTAGCAAGCTAATATAAATTCTTGAGCTGCAGAGTGACCTTATAAAAGCAGGTGGGTCAGGCTATTTCAACAACATATAGGATGAACTGGACCTAGAAGTAGGTTCTGGAGTTCCAAATCTAATGGAGGAAGACGTATAATAAATCCTATCTTTTTAGTTTCAGTTACTGAGAGTTTTATTTTCTGATCTTGCCTCCAAGGCTTTTTTTTTGGAGGGGGAGGGATACCCCATTAAGATTACATCAACTCCAGCTAAGACTGACCCAAGGATTAAAGGTCATGCCTGACTACTACAGAATATGGAAAAAAGTGCTTCAAGCCCTCCAAGTTGGAAGTGATTTCTGGAAATGCTGAGGATGCCAGGATCTGGCAGCAAATATTAACACTTCATAGGAGATAACGCATAGTTTCTTCCATTTTGCATTTAAAATAACCTTTGAGATGTGGCCCAAGTGAAATATACATGTATCATTACTTTAATAAAACTCTGGATTTTTCAAATGGCAAGGTGAATATGTACATTTGCTTTAGATTCATGGATAATTTATTTCAACAGCTCAGGACCAAATATAATTTCACATCTATGCCTTGTACCTTCACCTTGGGGATTTGAAACTGTCCTAGGCCAGGAAATGTTAAATTTCAATTTGGCAACCAAGTATTTGAACATATAATTTAACATGAGGTGTCAGGAGTGTTTTATTGAAACAAGAACTGCTGATTTAATCACTTCCATCCCTTTATGCCTGCAATATACCCACCTTTTCACCTCATCCAAATGATCACTTTAAGTTCTCAGGACATTTTAATGGCCCATAACTTATTATGCTGTTTGGCCTTCTTGAAAAGGAAGTGCATGCTATCACTTCAAAATATTGACTATTCCCATAAATTTGCAATCATTGAATCCCATGAAAGTGCCAATTTTTTATATTCTTGCTAATTCAGGGTGAACCTGTCTTTCATAGCACTATTTCATTAATTCAAAATAAATTTTCAATCTCATTTAATGAACATTACATAAAAAAGGACACACCAGACATTAAGTTTTATTTATGTCACTCTAAATTATCTCCCTATTTTAATTAATGCCCATATGTTTGTATGTTTTAATCAATGTATATATAATTTTTTATTAGTTTATTTTTAGTTTTCACTTTTTTCACATGCTATACATACACATATTATTTATCACCCTCCTATATAGCAACAGATTCTAACTCAGTAGTATTCTATTGTAGATCACATTCTGAGCAACCTTTTTCATAATCCTTTGATAGATCATTATCTTAAGAGATGCCCACCTTTGAGAGATGCTAAATCATTATCTTCAGTTTTTGGAGAGGAGAAGGCAGGGCAATTGGGGGTAAGTGACTAGCCCAAGGTCACACAGCTAGTAAGTGTGTGAAGTGTCTAAGGCTGGATTTGAACTCAGGTCCTCCTGACTCCAGGGCAGGAGCTCTACGCACTGTGCCACCTAGCTGCTCCCTAGTTTCCTTTTTTGGTTAGTGTATTGTTGATAGCTTGCTAAGACACTTGAATGCAGCAAGGATGGGCTTCTCTCAAGCCTCAACCCATTCCTCCTTTGAGGGTGGGGAACTTTTGGCCTCAAAGCCACATGTAACCCTAGTCTAGGTCTTCAAGGACAGCCATTTAACTGATTGGGGCTGCCTTTGAGGACCTAGAGGGCTATAGATTCCTCACTGTTGTCTCTTCCCTGATGATCTTATTAGCTTCCATGAATTTAGTCGTTTTTATACAGATGAATCTTAGATCTATGTCTCCAGCCCTAATTTTTCTTCTAAATTCCAATCCTGAGTTACTAAAGGAAACCTCCTGGGCATTTTCACCAGACTGTCATATAGGCATCCCAAACTGAAAATGTCCAAAATGAAACTCAAATTTCTCCCCAAACCCAACCCTATTCCAAATGTCCCTGTTTCTTTTGAAGCATCACCACCCTTCTCAAGGAGTCATCTTTGGTTCTTACCTTTTCTAAGCCCTCCTATCCAATTAGTTGCCAAATCTTGTTGCTTCTGACCTCTACAATGTCTTTCATCAGTCCCCTTCTCTCCCTTCACACAGCCTTTATTCTAGTTCAAGCTCTCGTTGCCTTTCCCCTAGATGATTTCAAAATCTCCAAATTATCCTTCCTCTGGTCTCAAATCTATACTTCATCCAGCTAAATCTGGAAGGGAAATCAAAGAGCATTTGTCCAGCCCCTTTTTAGACCACAGATCTAACCATCTCACTCTCTGCTCAAAAATCTTCATTGATTCTCCATTGCCTTTGGTGAAAAAGAAATATGAACTAGAATTCTCAGTCTGGCTCTCACCTACCTTTCCAGGCTAATTTCATACTGCTCCCCTTACTCCAACTTCTCCATACATCACATTTTAGCTTCTGCCTCTATTTCTTTTTCTAACGACCCCCATTTCTGATATACATTCCCTCTACCTTGTAGAATCTCTAGTTTCCTTCAAAGCACACCTCAGGTTGTTGTTGTTTAGTCATTTTCAGTCTTGTCTGATTCTTTGTGACCCAATTTGGGGTTTTCTTGGCAAAGACACCGGAGTGCTTTGCCATTTCTTTGTTCAGCTTATTTTACAGATGAGGAAACTGAGGCAAATAGGGTTAAGTGACTTGCCCAGAATCACACAGCTAGCAAGTATCTGAGGCCAAATTGAACTCAGGTCTTCCTGACTTCAGGCCCTGTATTCTATCCACTGAGCCACCTAACTGCCCAATACCTCAGATGCCACTTCTTAGATGAAACTTTCTTACTCCCTTCCTCCCACCAGCACATTCTTACCTTTGCTTGTATTATTTTATATATATTTATTTATGTACATGTCATATTCACCTAGTACAAGGATTCTTAAAATTTTGTGTCCCTTTGGCAGGCTGGTAAAACCTATGTCCACCTTCTCAGAATAATATATTTAAATGCATAAGATAATAAACATAGGATTATAAGAGAAACCGATTACATTGAAATACAGTTAGCAAAATGTTTAAAAGCAAAAGTGCATAGACCCCAGGTTAAGAGCCTCTTCTCTACTAGGATGTAAATTCCTTGAGGACAGAGGTGATTGTATTTTTGTCTTAGGCCTCCTGTACTTCACGCAAAAATTCATAGAACTATTGTTGCAAGGAATTCAGAGACCATCTAGCCTGGCTCTTCATTTTATAGATGAAAAAATTGAGGATGGTAAATGACTTATTCAAGACCATGTAGATAATAAGTGTCAAAAGCAGATTGGAACCCAGGTTTTCTAGACTCCAGAGTCGGGACACTTTCCCCGTACCGTGTTGTCTCCTTAAACATTTGTCGTTGTTGTTCAGTCATGTCTAACTCTTTGCAACCTTATTTGGAGTTTTCTTGGCAAAGATACTGGAGTGGTTTGCTATTTCATGCTGTAGCTCATTTTACAGATGAGGAAACTGAGGTTAAATGACTTGCCCAGGGTCACATAGCTAATAAGTGTCTGAGGCCAGATTTGAACTCATGAAGATGAGTCTTTCTGACTCCAGGCTTGGCAGTGTAGTCACTGTACCACCTAGCTGGCTCTCCTTATATGTTGTAGATGCTTTGCAAATGCTTATGGAATTAAATTTTAATATATCAAAGGTTGCTTAGCCATCTCTTGTAGGGTTGAAATAGTACTGAATTTAGAAACAGAAGCCCAATTCTACCATTTACTATCTGTGTGACTTTGGGCATGTCACTTAATCTCTGGACATTGATTTTTTTTCATCTGTAAAATGAGAGGGTCAGGCTGGGTGACATTTCAGGAACATTTCAGTTCTAAATCCATTATCCTATGATGCCTTATTGTTGGGCATTTGGGTTATTTCTATTATTTAATTATTTATTTGTCATTATAGATAGTCCTATATAATATAAAATGATAAAATAAAATAATATGAAAATAGACAAGTCGATTTACGATTACCCTCTCCCTACTCCAATTCATCACTCAGTCAGCCACCAAAGTGATTTTCCTGAAACACAGGTCTGATCACGTCACCCTTTCTCTCCACTTCCCCCACTGCCCCCAAAACCAAACCAAACCAACCCTCCAATGGCTGGCTTCCTATTTCATCTTCCAGGATCAAATGCATCTTCTTCTATTTTATATTTAAATTTTGTCACAGCCCCTACCTTTCCCAAAATCAAATCAGATAATACTTGTAAAGCATTTATCCATGCCTAGCACATAGTAGGCACTATATAAATGCTTATTTCCTTCCCTCCTTTCTATGTTTGCCTGTCTTCTTACACATATCTCCTCTCCATATGCTTTGTAAACCAGCCTTATTAATTTATTTGCTAGTCTACATACGTGACATTCCATTTTCAGTTTCCATGTCTTTGGCCTTAGCCATCCCCCCACCCCACCTGAAATGCCATCCCTTCTCATCTCCACCACTTGGAATCCCTGACTTCCATCAAGAATCAACTCAGACTCCAACTTATCCATGACATCTTTCCTAACCCAAGCTCCCTCCCCAAATCTTGTAATTATATATACATGCATATCTTATAGTTATATTTTATATATGTACATGGCAGCTAGGTGCCTGAGTAGAGAGTGCTGTTCTTGGAGTCAGGAAAACCTGAGTGAAAATTTTGCTTCTGACACTTATAAGCTATGTTACCCTGGGAAACAAGCCACTTAGTCTTGCTTAGCCTCATTTTTCCTGGATTTGAAATGGGAATAATAATTCCTATCTTAGAGGGTTTGAGGTTCAGATGGGATATTGCTTATTAAATATGTTGCAAACCTTAAAGAGTTACACAAATGCTAGCTTTTGTTATTGTATCCCCTGGTTAGAATATAAGCTCCTTGAGGACAGGGACTATTTTGCTGATTTTTATATCCCTAGTTTTCAACAAGGGCAGCTAGGTGGCCCAGAGGACAGAAGGCCAGGAAGTCAGGAAGACCTGAGTTTAAGTCTGGCTTTGGACACTTACTAGCTGTGTGACCCTGGGCAAGTCACTTCGCCTGTTTGCCTCACTTTCCTTATCTGTAAAGTGAGCTAGAGAAGGAAATGGCAAACCACTCCAGTATTTTTGCCAAGAAAACCCCAAGTAAGGTCATGAAGAGTCAGTCACAACTGAAAAATGACTTAACAACAAAACCAAAATTTTTAGCATAGTTCCTGGTACATAGTAAGCATTCAGCAAATGCTTATTGATTTATTGAAATCTTTACACAAATGATTTTCTTTTTTCCTTCTCATTTTATATAATTGATATTTAGGATCCATGGCAGATGATAAAAATTCTAGGTGTTCTTCCTCCCCCCCCACTCTAAATTGAGGAGATCCCATTGGATTAGGTCTAAGGCTCTTGCCAATTCTTCACCCAAGATTTCTAAAGAGTGGGAAAATGACAAATACACATGGCATTAAGTGTACTTGAAGGGGTGGGAAGAAGATACAAGAGCTACTGAATGGTTCTTGTACCTCTAGATCCCCCTGTCCCCTCTGCTATATTTAAGGTATCTCAAGGGCAACAGCCCCTGACAGCTGCCACCATTCCCCACCTGCCCTTGGAATGATACTGTTTCAGATCCTTGAGGGGAACATTGCTTAGTCGGGACCTGAGATTTCAAAAGGAAATAATTTATTGCTTTGGGACATGTCACTGTTAATGACTGGAAAAGATTCAAGGGTATATTCAAATGCCATACCCTTGTATCTTCTGCGCTGGAAAACATCAAACATTAAAGAGAATAGTTACCAGATATATTCATAGGACTGTCCCAAGGCCAAATTAAGAGGTAGGCAGGTTATCTTTGACGTTCAAGATGTCTTCTATGCACATGTTAAAATTATACAAGATTCCTTGCAAGATACAACAACAGAGAAAACTTCAGTGACCCTCTAAATATTAATGTAATACCCTTTTCGGTTTGCTCCCTCAACTTGTACTTGTAGATTGGGTCTCTATTGTGCTGTTGTTATTCTTAGGTTCTAAGGTGTAGTAGCTGTGGCTACTCATACTATCATCATCATCACCACCACCACCACCACCACCACCACCACCATCATCATCATCATCATCATCATCATCACCCCTGAGCCCCCACTAGTGTCCTTTCTATTAATAATCAGCTTACAGATACGAAATTAGCTTTTAGCATGGGCATTTACCTATATGGCATCATAGTAAGGACAGTAGCTATCATCACAGCATACTCTCCTGCAAATACATGGAAACATCCTTGGAAAGAGTGGGCACACACTTACAGTACAATGAAAGTGGAGCAAAAATACTGAGAATACAATCTTATTTGCAAAATATTATGGTGAGGGTGATAGAGATAGCATTGCCTCACGAAATATTGGAGTACAATTGAGAAATTCTAGAAATCAATTCAGAATACTAATTAGTGAATAAAATGTCAATACCCTTTGACTCAGAGACCCCACTGTTGCTGTTTTTCAGTCATGTTGTTTCAGTCACGTCCGACTCTTTGTGACCCCATTTGGTGTTTTCCTGGCAAAGATACTGAAATTGTTTGCCATTTCCTTCTCCAGCTCATTTTTTTAAACAGATGAGGAACTGAGGCAGACCAGGTTAAGTGACTTGCCCAGGGTCACACAGCTAGTAAGTGTCTGAGGCCAGATTGGACTCAGGAAGATGAGTCTCTTTGACTCCAAGTCTGGCACTCTATCCACTGCACCATCTAGGTGCCCAGAGATCCCATTACTGGCATGTACCTCAGGATGGTTAGAGATAAGAGGGGAAAAAAATCCCATTGATGTGAAAATATTTATAGTCAGTTTTTTATGATAGCAAAGTAGATGTGCATTAATTGGGAAATGGCAATGTGAATTGTGGCATATAACTAATGGAGTATAACTTGATTGTAAGAAATGACAAATAAGAAAATTCAGAGAGAAGCATAGGAAAACCATGAATTGCTACAGAGGGAAGTAGCAGAACCAGAAAAACAATATGCAAAATGATTACAATGTTCTAGATGGAAAAAACCCAGCAACAACCAAAAAATGAAGCTGAATATCGTGTAGTTATAATGACTGAGCTCAGTTACAAAGATGAGATAAGAAAGTGTACTTTGCCTTCCTGCTCTGAAGAGGAAGGAGACTCTGGATAGGAGTAGAATATGGCAAATAATGACAAAACTGAGTTGATGTGTTGGTTTTGCTGAACTGATCTTTTCCCTCTTTTTCACGCTTTGTTACAAGCCGTGTCTCATTGGGTAGATGGAGGAGGAGAAAAAGGATTAGAGAAAGGAAGTAGCTATTATAGGAAACTCTTGGATGATGAAATTCTCTCTACCAATATAGCTTGGCACCTTCTCTGAAACTTAAAGTCTTAGAGTTACCTAGTGTGGTTATTTTCAACATTTTTTTAGTTTTTTTATTTTCAACATTTTTTGATTCCTGACTGATAGGTTTTTTTCCCTGCTGGGTATGCTGGAGTGGGAATGGGGTGGGAGGAGGGGAAGTGGCACCTGCACAGCTGTTGTTCTGTGTGGGTGTCCAAGTCAGTATTAAGTTATAACTGACCTGGGGAGTTAATGCCTAACTCACTAGGAGGCAGGTTGGGAGCTTGAAGATTGGAGGAAGATGTGAAAAAAGAGAATGTTGGACAGTAATGGATCTAGGTATGGAAATAGGCTCCATAATTGGCTATCTTGGGGAGGGCAGGATGACACCTATTTTAACTGTCTGTGTGGTTGGTTACACGCCTCTAAGAAACATCCCCAAAGATATTTGCAAAAATTTTAAATTAAAAAAAAGCAGTTAAGAAAAAAAAATAAGCTTGTAGGTACTTTGGCATGAGATGTGGTCAAGCTAGATTGTTTTGAGTGCATTTGTACTTGAAAACTGGGAGGAGTGCAAAAAAACAGACAAGAAATAGAACAGGGTTGCTATTTTTATAGTGTTTTATTCTCATTGGCAACTGTAGTGAAACCAGCTTGTTTGGACTCTACCGCTTCAATATTTGATGTACCATGTGAGGAAGTAGTGATGAACTGAAGAAGTCAGGAAAGGGAACTTGACCTGGCCAGATAGGCTATCCTGTATATGCTGTCCATACATAGTTGTTTGTTTTAGGGTGGGAGAGGCCTTGAGGGCAGGGTCTTTTTTTGTATCTCCAGCACTTCTTAACACGATTCTTGGCACATAGTAAGTATTTAATAAATTCTTGTTGACTGATACAAAGAAGACATCTCTGCTCAAGGTGCTCCAATTTTGAGGCACTCACAGATCGAAAAGATTATGAATGGTGCTTTGACCAAAAACAAAAAAAAAGTAGTGACCAAGAAAAGCATCAGCATCTATTGGCCCAATAGCTTTTTTATTTTATAAAATTTATTATTTGTACTATAAGTACACCATTTATGTCTAACAAAACCAACAGCTGAACCAAATATGAACCAAACATTTCCAAATTAAACCACTTAATCCAAACCACTTATTGCTTAATCAAGAAAAAAACACCCAAATATTATTTGGCCATATGTTTTATGAAATTGAAATCAAGTTAATAAATAAAGAAATAAAAAGTTAGTTTTGTGTTCTCTTCTATAGCCATTTGGGCTAGGTGGCACAGGGGGTACAGCACCAGCCCCGGAGTCAGGAAGACTCATCTTCCTGAGTTCAAATCCTGCCTCAGCACTTACTAGCTGTGTGGCCCTGGGCAAGTCACTTCACCCTGTTTGCCTCAGTTTCCTCATCTGTAAAATGAGCTGGAGAAGGAAATGGCAAACCACTCCAGTATCTTTGCCAAGAAAACCCCAAGTGGGGTCATGAAGATTTGGACGCAGCTAAAAACAACTCAACAACAACCATTTGTGTACTTAAAAAACTTTCCCCCCCTCTTTCTCTCTCTACCTTTCTTTGTTTCTCTCTCTCTCCGTACCCCTTCCTTCCTTCCTTCCTTCCTTCCTTCCTTCCTTCCTTCCTTCCTTCCTTCCTTCCTTCCTTCCTTCCTTCCTTCCTTCCTTCCTTCCTTCTCTCCTAATCAGTATACATACAGCCCTAGTTCTGCTAACATAGCTTTGTACCACTTCATGTAAGTCTCTACATAATTCATTTTATTCTTTATTTTGGTTATATTTTTATGTGCATGCCTACTTTCTACATCTTTATAAAATCTTCATGAGGGTGGCTTATGCATGTACAAAGTATATTCTTGAGAAAAACATGAGAAGGAAACAGTCAGACTTTCCCAGACACTTTTTTTGCAGAAGTTCTAAGGCCTTTCAAATGCTGTGGCAACCCTGAGGCAGCCAAGGGATAATCTTACACATACCTGATGAATGCCTGAGAGCCGGATAGAGAGCTTGTCACTATTGCCCCTGGGGATTTATAATTCATTTCTTCTGATGTTTTTCTTTTCATATTTACTTATGGCTTCCTCCTACTTAAGCTGTTACTCAGTGGATCCACGAGACAAAGGAAGCCTCAGAGCATTCAAAACTTTTTTTTTTTAGAGAGTAGACTGCTATTTAACACCAGGGCTTTTTAGCAGCCAAACACAAACCAACCTCATAGTCACAGCAATGGGAAAGAGCCGTGGGTTTAAGGATTACATTTGGCAGCAAAGTGCTTATATTTTTAGTGTTTCAGTATAGAGCTGGGTTCATGTTAGATTTCTTTCCCTAAGCTATTGATAGCTGCAAAAACCTTGGTGGACAGGTTTCGTGTCTGAGGCTTGTCACTTCCTTCTTTTTGAGTTGAAGCTATTAATACTCTCTCTTAATTTGACTAACCTCTAAGTGGGAGGAACTTTATTTTCCTTTTCCTTTTGCTTCTGTCTGTCTATCTATCTAATCTATCCTATCTATCCTATTTTGTCTATCTTATCTGGCTATCTACCTATTTATCTATCTACCTGTCTCTTCCCTTCCCTCTATCTCTTTGTCTCTGTCTCTCTTACTACAAATAAAAACATTCTGTTCTATTTTGCCCAGCAGTACCTTAGTGGTTATTTTCTTTACACCTGGGTCATTAATACAGCTCCCTAAAATACAGGGTTTTAACTCTAGGGGAGATGGTGGAACATTTTGTGGTGGACCAGGACTACACCAGGGAAACCTGAGAGCAGCTCATATCACTAGGAAAATTATGTCTGTGACCAGAAGTTAGCTACATGCCACCTGGAGATCAGTTGAGTTTCTTCTTAGCTAAATCCCTTAGTGACCTTGTAAAAAACGTAGAGTGATTGTTGTATATAGCATTGAAGCAAACCTGTTTTTAGGACAAGCAATGGGCAACAGTGGCTCAGGGAAAATGCTTTGTCATCTAGGACCAGGAGAGTGAAAGAAATCTCCAGGAACAGTGGGCAGCTACTTGTCAAGAGGGAGACAAAATTTGTAGGTTTGCTTTCATAAAGAGAAACAGATTTTGTATAACAAAAGCAATTACCTCTAAAATTAGACCCGAAACAGATTGGCAACATTTTTTGGAAGTTAGTATGCCAGCTAAAGGGATAATATCCTAAAGCTACAGGGAACTGATATATAAGGCTAATAAGTCACATTCCCCACTGGAACAGGGGTCAATTGAGATGAAAAGACAAGTTATGAAAGCGGAAATAATAACCAACAAAATGCTTGTATTCTCTAATAATCAGAGCATTATGACCTCAGATGGCCTTATGATACTGCCTTTCATCCACTAGAAGGGGAACAACATAAAGAATTTATAAAGTCCAATGTTGGTGAGACTGTGGAGAAACAGGTGTGTTAGACTGCTTTGTTAATGGAACTTCTGCAGTCATTTCGGAGAATGGCATAGCAATACATTGAATCACAAAACTGGTCCTACCTGTTGAAGCAGTTGTTCTTTTGTGAAAATTCTAATCACCTCTCCCCCAAAATATTCATAGCTGTGCTATTCATAGTAGCAAAAATGGAATCAGCTTACAATCCAATAATTGAGGAACAGCTGGATAAAATATGGTACATTAATGTACTGGAGGGAAGACTCATCTTCCTGAGTTAAAATAAGGTCTCAGGCACTTACTGGCTGTGTGGCTCTGGGTAAGTCACTTCACCCTAGAAAAATGAGCTGGAGAAAGAAATAGCAAACCACAGTAGTATCTTTGCCAAGAAACCCCCAAATAGGGCCACAAAAAGTCTTTCACAGCTGAAATGAGTGAACAACAAAATATACTGGAATTTCATGGTGCCATGAGAGTGGTAAACGAGAAACAGTGTGGTGGAGTGGCCAGAGAACTAGCTTTGGAGTCAAGTTCAAATCTCACATATGGTGGCCTCTTGTTGGCCCCACGTAACTCTCTTAAGATGAAATCATAGAACTGGTAAAAACAAACAAAAGATAATTGGAAAGAGAATGAATATGGACAGAGAAGAGACATCGGAACTATTTTATTGGTATAGAGAGCTAACACAGGCTGGCATCTTCTTCTCAACTTCCTCTTATTGTAGAGTTTCTTAGCATATTTAGAAACTTACTCAGGGTTGTAGAGCCAGTATGTGTCCAGAGGAAATCTGTTTCTAGGTTTTCCTGGCTTAGAGGAAGCCATTTTACTATCCTCTATGTTATGTTGCCCCTCATAAGTCAAGACAAGTCAAGAAGAATTTGTTAAGATTGACAGAGAGAAATCAGCAAACCAGAACTATACACATGCTGATTACAATCATATTAAAAGAAAGAGAAGAAAAGACTCAGGGGAAATATGATATCTGTCTTTAAGTACTTAAAAGGATGTCATGTAGAAGAGTCATAAGATTTGCTTGGTTTCATCCAAGAGGATGAAACCAGGAGTAGTGGGTGAGAGTTGCAAAGATGTAAATTTAGGCTTGATATTAGGAAAACTTCCTAATGTTTGGAGGTAGGAAGTAGAACAGATTGCTCTTGGGAAGATGGTGGGTTCATTCTCCTTATTGGAGATCTCCAAGTGGAGCCTGCATGACCACTTTCCAGCTGCATTATAGTAGACATTTCTTTCAGGTATGGATGGGTCTATACCCTGAAGTCCTTTCCAATGCTAAAGTTCTGTGTTTCTGTGAAAAAAAAGGAAAAAGAAAGGAAGGAAAATAGGCTCAACGGTGATAGAACTTCTAGAAGGCCTAGAGAGAAATAAAGAACAAATACGAAGAATGGGAGATTTGGAGTGGGAAGGGTCCCTTACAGGCCACTGAGTCCAACTCCTCAGTTTATAGGTGAGAACACTAAGGCATAGAAAAATTAAAGCAAGTTCACACCCCTATAACACCTTTGAGGCAAGATTTGAACCAAGGCCCTCCTGACTCCTTATGACAACATCCTGCCATCTGTTATAAAACCTAGTTTAGGGTAAGATTTTGTTCCTTGTTTTGCCTGTTTATTTGATCACCTTTGTTGATAGTTATGAATTTCATAATAAAAATTAATTAAATTACAAGTGTTAAGGTGGTCTTGAAGTTCACAATTATGGAAATATAGCTAAATTAAGAAATGAAGAAATCCAGATAAATCACAAAAACATTACATCTCCCTTGCATCATCTACTCCCACAGTCATGACCTCAGTTTCTGATATTTTTCAGGGTCAATCTTTTGATCAACATCAATATTTCCATCAGAAAATGATGATTTTTCTTTTTTTTAAAAATGGTTATTGTTTCTTTAGGTGGAATTCCATAGGGATGAAATTGATAGTAGAGGCTATAAGGGAAATTAGGCCTGAACAAGAAGAAACATACCAGAACCTTGCAGGAATCGAGCTGTTCAATACGTTAAAGGATCCCTGTTCTACAAGTATTATTAATAAAAGTACTATTAACTCAAGACCTACAAGTTCTAGAGCAGAGGTGGGGAACCTGCAGCCTCGAGGCCACCTCTAGGTCCTCAAGGGCAGCCCTTTGACTGAATCCAAACTTCACAGAACAAATCCCCTTAATGAAAGGATTTGTCCTGTCAAACTTGGACTCGGTCAAAATTAGCCTTCCTGGGTGTTGCCTTTACATCGCCTCAGCTGACCGCTCAGTTCTGTGTGTCCCCCATCCTAGGAGCCGGGGTCAGAGAGGATGTGTATCTGATCTGGAGAGAGCTGGAGGAAGCTTGGAATACGCTGGCGCAGATCCAGGAGATTGTCGATGATTCCACGAACCCTGAAGGTTCAGTAGCCAGCCAGGGTAGGTGGTGTTTATGGCTACTCTCCAGTCTAAAACCAACAAACCCACCAACAAGATAACACCCCATTTACATTCCCAAATTTTATGAGACTGGGGGGAAATTAGTTAAGTTGCTTGTGAGTTTAGCTGCTTAAAGGCAATTCTTTTATTCTAGTAAAGAAAGTGCACATCCTTCACATGTATAATTGATACCACGTTCTTTGCCTTCTGAGGATAGGGGGAGAGGCAGGAAGGAGGAAGAGAAATTTGGAACTCAAAATTTTTTTAAATGATTGTTAAAAAATTTTTCTTTACATGTAATTGGGAAATGTTTAATGAAATAAATAAAAATAATTATAAAAACAATAAATAAAGATAATAAATAAATAAATAAATAAATGAAAAGAAATAAATAATTAAAATAAAAATAAACAAAACAACACAAAATGGGCCCATCAGGCCTAAACACAGGTTTCATCACCACAGAGTTGTCTAGCGGGGAGTCTTCCCAGCTTTATAGGAGTGTTTGTGCTTACACAAGGTTGGGATTCCAATGGTCGGTTTCGACTTAGAGCATTTCTTATGGCTTCTAGCATTCGGTGACATGATGCAAAAAGAATGTTTGGGAAGTATTCGCTTGCATGTAGAGCCAGCCCTACAAGGAATGTGAAATTTGCAGTGCTCTCCTCCCTGTCCCTTTAAGACTTCTTGGTGTAGCAATGAGCCTTCGCACAGAGCTCTGGGCACCTCTGTTTCCCAGAAGGGATCTGATCAATGGATTCATACTGGATTGTAAATGACTCAATGCCATTCTGTGTGTGGGTATGGGCATTTTCATGCCAGCATAAAACCTTAAGTCATAGGAGTGTACTTCTTAATCATATGGTCTTGAGAGAGGCAGAGGGATGAAATGGAGAATTGTAAAGACCCGGGTTTGAATTCCGCCTTTGCTACTTACTGCCTATGAGACTTGGGCAAGTCTCTTTGCTTCTCTCAAACTGGCTTTGGTTTCTTCATCTGTAAAATAAAGGAGTTATACTAGTTGCCCTCTACCTTTTTTAATTCTAAATTTCTGATTCTACGTCATTTTATCTAGACAACTAGAGAAAGTGCTGTACCTGGTCTGGAAGACCTAGAAGGTCAGTTCTCACCTTGAGTCTTACTAGCTATATGAACCTGGGCCAGTCACTTCCCTGCTTTTTGCCTCAGTCTCATCATCTGTAAAATGGACGTGATAATAGTACCTACCTCACAGGGCATTGCTGTGAGGACCAACTGAAATAATGAATACAAAGCACTCTGAGAGCCTTAAAACATTGTATAAATGCTCGCTGTTATTGTTCTGTAGGTCAGAGTGCCCGGCTTCTAGTACGTGATTAATAAATGCTTGTTGCCTGCCTGTCTGCCTGCCAGAACTCAAGGATCTCTGAGATCCTTTCCCACTCTGACATCCCATGATTCATTATAACTTCTGGGCTTCAGCGAGTGGGAGAATTTGTTGTCGTTAATGATGTTTTTGTTTTGTCAGAGCTATTTCTGTCTTCTGGTTTTTTTTTTAAAGTATGTGCATAAATGCTTCTATATACCTACAGAGGTAAAGAACTCTAAGAACCTCACCCTTTCCAATTGTACCATGCCCAAGGAAGTCTCCAGGAAAGAAGTCAAAACTCCTTTTAGGTGGCATAGTGGATAGAGGGCTGAGCCTGGAATTAGGAAGACCTGAGTTCAAATCCAAACTCAGACTTCATCTATGTTCACCTTTCCACCTGTGGAGACGTGGACCAAAGAACGAAGCCTTTTATTAAGGGGATTTGTTCTGTGAAGTTTGGATTCAGTCATAGGGCTGCACTTGAGGACCTAGAGGACCCCATGTGGCCCTGAGGGCCCAGATTCCTACCCTTGGACCAAACCTTTCTTGCTGCCACATAAGCCATTTCCTTCTCCTGTTTTTTCTTTGGAAGGAGTAGGCAAGCAGTACCATTCCATAAGATTGCAGGTTTAGGATCTTTCTAGAAGGGAAGAGACAGTTAAAGACAGAAAGGTGGGAAATTGTCCCCAAAAAGGAATGGGGTAAAGAGGGCACCGTGCTACTAACTTTTGAAAAAGAAAAACCGTTAATAGCCCAAGTTTCTCCCAGCACTTCCTATTCAAGCCCAGGTGACTTCAGTTTCAGATGTGGGCAGTGGCCGGATGAGAAAGAGAGCAGTCAGTGCGTGTTCATGCAGTGACAGTGACTCACGGCCCCGAAAATTTCTTTGATGTAATTTATTATTGAATGGAGCTGCCTTGCTCAGTTTTGAAGACCTGAAACCTGGTCGTTTTTCTTAATGATATCAGCAGCCCCTAAAAGGTGTGAAATAGGATTGCTTATCCAAGTTTATCCCCTTTTTTCCTCTCCCCAGTGAACCTGATGTAGTTATCTTAATTTTTTTCTTTAGCTTAGAAAATGAAAGAATGGCCGCATGAATGAATTACTCACAGCCTAGAAGATAGCCCGTGGTGTTTTTATGAGTAAAGGCAATTTTGCTCTTAAGGCTTTCTTGAATTTAAGGAGGGGATATGCCCCTTTGAGTTCTTTTCTCTCTCTTTGATTAGAGCAGAGGAGATTCAGGGCACAGGCCAGGGTTTCCATATTTCACATCTGCCAGTGTGTGATGGGGTTGGGGAAAGGGAAGGGGAAGTGGGTGTGGGAGAGAAGAGAGAGAGAGGAGGGTTATATTATAACTGAGGTGGAGGGTTACTTTAGGCCAAGAATTTTTATATGAGGTTGTGGGACCAGTCTCCAGGTTCATTTGGCCTGAGGCTTGACGGTGGAGAAAATTAAGAACATCTTATTGGGGTGGGAAATAAGATGGTAGAGAAAAGGTGGTGCTTCCCAGAAATAGTCTGCCACCCAGGGGAGGAAGGAGAGACTCGGGACTATCTTGGAGATTTGTTTACTATAGGATTTATATTATTTATATTGTCCTATACCTATGACTTATTATTAGGTTGACAGAGGGTGCTCAAGAGACTTGCCTTCTTTGTCTAGAAATATTGTTTAGCTAAGCAAGTGTGTGTATGTATATAACATCCCCTCTCCCCTTCTCTCCTCCCTACTTCCCCTTTCCTTTCTCTCCCGTTTGCCTCCCCCAGCCTTTTCCCTACCCATCACACACTGGCAGATTTGAAATATGGACACATTGGCCTGTGCCCTGAATTTTCCCTGCTCTATTAATGGCTCCCCTCCTACACACACACACACACACACACGCTTTGCTAAACAACATATGTGTGTGTATATATGTATATATGTATATATATAAACTACATAAATATATATATAAAAGCTAAACTATATAAATATATATGCACACATATTTTTATATATGTACACACATATCATATATACATATATGCCCATGCATGCGTACATACACATACACACATATGTACATAATATACATATACTTATATGTGTGTACATATATATGTATGATGCACACACATATTTATATATGTATACATACACATACACAATATACATATGCATATATGTACCTACATTTTACATATAGTACGATGCACACACATTCATGTATGTATACATGTACACACGTATTTTATATATGCACACATATATCTGTGATATATTTGTATAATACACAATCTATACTTTTGTATACACACATACATTTGTTTATATATCTACATATGTATACACACACCTATATATCTCCATCACTCTTGGATACAATTTTAGAGATTGCAAAGATAATCAGACTGGATGAGACTAGTTGTAAAAGCTGTTTATTCCTGTATGAGCATTACCCACAAGGAAAACCTTCTGTGTGAAACCTCTTCTTTTTATTCTTCTGGCTACCACGGATGGATCATGAACATAAATTCTAGTACATTAACATATGCTGCCTTAGGATGCTCCCCTAAACCATCAGCCTTTGCCAGCTGTGCTTAAGCTACATGGAGAAGAGGGGTCAGAGAGGGGAACATTTAAGTTCCCTCCCCTTCTTTGTCTCCCACCTTCCCTAATGAGCAAGTCCTATAAGGTTGGGGTTTGTTTCAGTCAGAAATATTTCTTCAGGGGAAAAGCTCTGGCAGAGTGCCCATTCTTTCTTCCAATCCACTTCACGTAAGGGTATCTCAAGGCCAAAGGTGAGAGTCTTTGACTCATGCGATGGAGGCATTATTTGGATCACAGCCAGTTTTTGTCCACACTTAGCTGCTCACCACAGATAGGATAGCCAATTTAACCCTTTGGTGACACTTTTAACAAATGTATCAGGACTTTTGCTTCTAAATCAACTAAAATCCCCAGTATTGGGGGGTTCTGAGGCTTACCTGAGCTGGGAGAGATGATCAGGTTCTCCCCTTTCCGAATGTCCATTTATTGAGGGAGAATTTGGTAGGGAACAAGAGAGAACCTGTTACAATGCCCTCAAAGTAGCCACCTCGGGAGGTTTTACACTCATTTTTATGATGTTGCCTTTACTAAAAACATTTTTTTTGGTACATCCTTGTTAGAAATGCTTAAAGAACCAGCTTGTGAGCCAGATATATAATTATGTTATTATTGTAGTCATGCCATATTTTTCACAGAATCCCAGAATTTGAGAGTTAAAAGGGATTTCTCAGAGCCCATCTGATCCAACCCATACACAGAAGGAATCTCTGTTTATAACATACCTGCTTGAAGACCCCCAAGGAGAGAGAACAAAACAGCTTTGGAGGCAGGTCTTTCAATTTTAGGACAGCTCAAATTTTTCAGAAGGTTTTCTTGCCTTCAATATTAAAACAGGCTCTTTAAAAATTCCTCCCATTTTTAATCATAACAACGGCGCTTTGCATATGTCATCTCACCTGCTCCTTGTGACAAGCTCCTGAGGTAGGCAAGGCAAATATTATCCTCTTTGCTACTTTTTTTTAACTAAAAACTCTTCCCAGCTCGATCACCTATGTTACAGTTAGTACTGAAAGGTTTCGATTCCTTCTCAAGGAACTAAAATTTTCCAGTATTGAGGATGATTAGAAGAATGTGCTGCGGGCTCTAAAGAAAAATTGCAGTTTGGTTTTTTTAAATAACAGCAGCATCACAAGGATAAATGTATATAGCCTCCCTATATTCTGAAGGGACAACAATTCATTTAGAAACACAAGTTATTTTTTAAAAAGTTATTTAAAAAACACAAATCTAACAATAGCTGCATAATAATAATAATAATAATAATAAAAATAATAATAACAGTTAGCATTTACGTAGCACTTTAAGGTTTGCAGAATTGTATATATACACATATACATATATATGTGCGTATATATATGTATATATATACATAGATAGATAAAATATATATATATTATATATATAGTTTCATTTGATCCTTCCAGTGAGAAGACCTTGTGAGATAGATGCTATTGTTAACCAGGGGCCCCCGAGTGGCATAATGGATAGAGGGCTGGGCCTAAAGACTGTTAGCTTCTTACTAGCTGTGTGACCCCAGGCAAGTCACCTAAATGGTCTCAGTCTCAGTCTTCTTATCTGAAAAATGGAGACAATAGGAGCCCATACCCCAACTGGGTTGTTATGTGACTCAGTTGAGAGACAACATGGGTAAAAATGCTCTGCAGACCACAAAGCGCTATACAAATGCTAGGTATTCTTTCACAAATGAGAGAAGGTAAGTGACTTGTCCAGTTCATATAGCTAGTCAGTGTCAGAGGCAGGATTTGAATTCAAATCTTCCTGACTCCAGGTCCTGGACACTATTCACTACATAATTTAGTTGTCTGATATAATGATTTCATATCAGAGGGCACTTGTAGGTCTATCCACATACCACTATGGTTATAATGGTTTAGTTGGTCAGGCTGATGGGGTGCTTGTGCTTGGACCCTAATTCTAACATCACATTTCTCCTTAGGCTCTGCTTGGGTGCCTGTGCCTGGACCCCCAGTTCTAATATCACATATCTCCCTAGCTTCAAAGCATTGGCCCTAGCAGATTCTCTCAAGTTCAAGGGCAGTATGCCTTAGCCAAACACTTATCTCTACTCCTTTCACAGTAGGCAGCTGTGCCTACCTATAGACTGACTCCCTGTGTATTGCTAATTGGCTATGCATTAGGACATAACAATATTTACTACTTACTGACCTTCCTGTTATGTATCCTAGACACAGTCAAATGTATACTCCCTTACATTCATCTTGTCTAACAAGACATTTGATGGAGGCCACCCCCGGATATTGCCAGTCATCCATGACCTTTGATTGACTTAGTGATGTTTCACAGTCAAAACCACACCCCCAGGCAGCCCCCCCCGGGCTATTTTCCAGTGAACTCTGGGTAAGATACCTGTGCAGTAGATACAAAAAGTACATGTTCCTTTAAGAACTGGGGGTCCAGGCACAGGCACCCAAGCAGAGACTAAGGAGAAATGTGATGTTAGAATTAGGGTCTAAGCACAAGCACCCCATCAAGGCTTCTCCTCTCTACCTAGGGGTGTGTTGGAGCTAGCTTCAACAATCTCTCGAGAGATGGTTGTTAAATTTTCAGTACAAGCATCTCTACCTTACAAATCAAAATGCGACGGATCAGGGCTTGATTTATTGTTTTGTTGACTGAAAGAGAAAATGTCAGTAATTTAGATTAAATTCAAAAGTGTATTGTTTGCACATGCCCCGCTGATTGTTAAACATTTACCAACATTCCCTTGACTCTCCCCAGATATGAGGAGAAAGTATTGATGAAGAAAGCTGAGTTCCCATAGTGAGCTTGCAGCAATGTCTGAATTTTTTTGTTAATCAGCTCTTTATCTACTGGTATCAATGGGGGAAAAATGTATTGTGCACAGTATATTACTACCAGTGACAATGTGTTGAATCAGCGTTTGATGAGACATTTGTTTGCCACAAAGGGAACGACTATTTTATTACAAAGCTGACTTTAGAGTCTGAAAGAGGAGAGACTTGATTTATAGAGTTCTTGGATCTATTTACTTCTCTAGGAAGACTGCCAATCAAGTAAAGTAGGAAATGTAATATTTCCATGGGCTACGTGTACAAAATGGCATCTATGTAATGTTCCAAATGTTTATTAAGCACCTACTGTGTGCAAAAGACTGCCTTAAGTGCTGGGATACAACAATGAAATACGATACAGTCTCTGCCCCCAATTAGTTTACAATCTAGGAGTTTTTGTTGTTGCTGTTGTTTCCTGGGAGGGGAAGGGTTAAGGCTGAGGCATGTGTTTTCCATGGTATGGAGAGCTCTTGGTGTGGAAGACTCTCTCTATTGGTGTAGATCAGAAACTTCATCTACAATTCATTGTCTTGAGGTCCTGAGAGATTGAGACGCTTGGCCATGGTCATTCAGCTAGATCGTAGATGTAACAATTAGATTGATTGGAATAGGTGAAATAGATGGAAAAAGGGAAAGTTTAGAGAGAAAAGGAGAGAGCTTTGGTTGATGCACATACTTTGAGGATGATCCAGCAGAGGAGACTGAGAAGGCTTGGTCAGACAGGTAGAATAAGAACCAGAAAGAGCAGGGGATTGCAAAGAAAGTGAGAAAAGGATATACAGGAGGAGAGTATGGTAAACAATGCTCAAAAGCTTTAGGGAGGTCGAGTTTGATGAAGACTGAGAAAAGAGAGTCAGATATGGCAGCTGAAGTGATTGGTAACCTTGAAGTGAACAATTTCTCCTAAGTGGTAGAGTCAGAAGCCAGATTGCAAGGGGAGTGGCAAGTTTTTTGGGGTTGACAAAGTAGAGCTTGTAAATACTGATGACTTTTAAGAGTTTTATTGTACAAGAAAGAAGAAATATAGTGCGATAGCTTGATGGCTTGTTAGAGCCAAATAAAAGTTTTGTAAGGGTTTTACAAGAGCCAAGATGGCGGCTGGGAAGCAGTGACTGGCATGAGCTCCCCACCAAGTTCCTCCAAAAACCTATAAAACAATGGCTCTGAACCAATTCTAGAGCTGCAGAACCCACAAAGTGGCAGAGGGAAACAGGGCCCCACCCCAGGA
>CM053622.1:499127464-499155433 GCA_028646595.1 Phalanger gymnotis | reverse complement strand
GGTTTTACATAATGATATGCATGTGGACTATGTTGAATTGCTTGCCTTTTTAGGGAGGGTGGGTGGGAAGGGAAGAGGGGAGGGAATTTGGAACTCAAAGTTTTAAAAACAGATGTTCAAAAACAAAAAAAAAGTTTTTGCATACAACTAGGAAATAAGATACACAGGCAATGGGGCATAGGAATTTATCTTGCCCTACAAGAAAGTAAGGGAAAAGGGGAAGGGGGGGTGGGGTGACAGAAGGGAGGGCTGACTGGGGAATGGGGCAACCAGAATATATGCCATCTTGGAGTGGGGACGAGGGTAGAAATGGGGAGAAAATTTGTAATTCAAACTCTTGTGAAAATCAATGCTGAAAACTAAGTATATTAAATAAATTAGATAACTTAAACAAAAAAGAAATCTTCCTACCAGAACTTAAATGGGATTTTTGGAGCAGAGGAGGCTGAAAATGTGGTTGGGTTACTCTCCTGGTCCTCTTTTCTTCCTCTCCCCTTTCTTTTTTCCCTTCCCTTCCCTTCGCTTCCCCCTCTCCCTTTCTTCTCCTCCTTCCCCTTCCAGCTCCCCCTCCCCTTGTCCCTTTCCTCTAGCATCATAACACTCCAGGTTATCACTATGCTTAGCTGTAAAATTAGATCCCACAGCAGGGAGTGTAGGGATATATGGTGAGTGTAGTACTTCGGTATTTTTGCATTTCTCCTCTGTTGTATTTTTCTTCCCCGGGATAGTGAGTTCCATGGAAAAACCTGAGCAACTGTAGCTGCCAGAAAGCAGTGGGCTCTGGGTCATCTGGCTAAAAATAGGAAGTGGAGATGAGCCTTTTGAGGAGGGAGACTTACAGAGATCACTCCTCATCCTCTAAGCCTTGCAGTCTCCTACAGACCCTGGAAAGGAGAAGGGCTAATCCATAGACTTTTCCATGGTACTCCTCTCTCGAGGGTTCTCGGGTCAGAATCTGTCTCCCTTGCCTTGCAGCAGTGACAGCATTAGGCTCCTGGAAAGTACCAGAGGGCCACTTGTTCCTGTTTCTGCCCCTAGTAGGGGCAGAATAGTGCTCGTTGTACTCAGAGTTTGATTATAAAACACACGTTTTCTACAAGCTAGGTTGGGGGAGGGCCACAGAAGTGTGACCTATATTTAGGCTAATGGGTGATAGGAGGGGTACTAAGGTAGGTGGATTCCATAGAGAGCTGCTTATGTAATTAGCCGATGAACTGTGTTTCTAAAATAGACCTCTCGCCAAAGCCATCACTAGAAGAGAGGTTGGATTCCAAGAAGTGGCTGCAGAAATACGGCTTGAAAGCGCAGAAACTGACAGCGTTTGACATCCTGGCTGAGTGTTCTTTTCGCCACATTGACGGAGTCGTTGACATAAAAGGCAGACCCGATAACGTGTACCTGCAGACCTGTGCTGTGAGTAGAGTGGGGAAACCGTGCAAAGAATCAGAGACTTTCGTTCACTCTCTCCTGTTCTCTATGGCCATGGTACAAATTAATTTTCTAATTCCTGCTGGAAGGATCTTAATTAAAATCAGAGTTTGAGGGGCAGAATCAAAGTATTTGTGAAGAAAAAGGCCACGGAGAGGCAGGTGCTTGAGGGATAAGAGGTTGGAAATTGTGCTATTTCCTTGAAGATATTTCCTTCTTTGAGAGAGGCAGAGTTGAAGAACGTTGGATTTGGAAATCAGAAGACGTCACTTCAAGTTTTAACTCTGCCGCTTATTAGCTTTGTGACCTTGGGCAAATCGTGACTTCTCTGGGTCTCATTTCCTCATCTGTAAAATAAGCAGTTTGAACCATGATTGCAAATCTTTCCTTCTTCACTTCTCTTCCCTTCCCATTCATTTCCGATTTTCTTATTCGGCATCTCCACCTTACACTTCTCAAAACTGTCCCCGTATGGAAAAACAAAACATCAAATCAATGAATGGTTTCCAGTTATAAGTGAGCTAAAACTAAGACTGAAATTAGAAATAAGACTAAAATAGAAACTTCAGAGAAGAATAATAACTTTCAGGACAACAATAGAACACAACATCCCAACCACAAAGTAGGTACCCTGGGACTAGGAAACTGGATTCTCCTAGTGTGTCCAATATCGTCTTGGTAGAGAATATTTTTGAAAGATATACGAGTAGTAGCGCACTCTAGCTGTCCCGACCAGGTTAATACAAATTCAAAAGTAATTGAATTACTCACCACGCCACAATGCCCCACTGAATGTGTGGAAATGAGGGCTTTTTTAGTGTAGTAATAGCGGTTTACATTATAACATCCTTTTCTTTTCCCTTTGGTCAGGCAGATAATTTCATTATTTTAAGTCATTCCCAATAAGGAGATTCCTTCTACCAATTCAGATCAACAAGCATTTTTTTTGGAGGGGAGAAGGCAGAGAAATTGGGTTTAAGTGACTTGCCCAAGGTCGCACACAGCTAGTAAATGTGTCAAGTGTCTAAGATTGGATTTGAATTCAGGTCCTCCTGACTCCGGGGCTGGTGTTCTACTCACTGCGCCACCTAGCTGCCCAGATCAACAGGCATTTTGCAGCTGAGAGTATTAGACAGGTGTGTAGGGACATTTGCCAGACAGGTTGAGTAACTTGTGCCCCATCTCACACCCAGTATGTGTCAAACTTGAACGCAGATTATCTTGTCTACGAGACACCCCACCATACTGCTTAATTGCATAACACATAAATCTCACAATAACCCTGCAAGGTACTGAGTAGCACGTGTATTATTATCCCCATTTTTGTCGTTGTTCAGCTGTTTTTCAGTTGCTTCTGACTCTTAATCACCCCCTTTGGGGTTTTCTTGGCAAAGATAATGGAGTGGTTTGCCATTACCTTCTCCAGCTCATTTTACAGAGGAGAAAAGCCAGGCAAATAGGGTTAAGTGACTTGTCCAGGGTCACACATCTAATAAATGTCTGAGGCCAGATTTGAGCTCAGGAAAATGAGTCTTTCTGACCCCAGGCAAGGCACTCTATCCACTGTGCCACCTAGCTGCCCCACCCCCATTTTATAGATGAGAAAAATAATGTTCTTAGAGACTGAATAATTTGCCCCAGATAATATTGCTAGTAAGTGGTAGAACAGAGACATGAACCTTAGTGAAGCTAAATTCTAGCTTCCCCCCCCCCCACCTCCAACGCATCTTTTTCAAATATTGAACAAAAAAAATAAGGCAATGACCTTTTGCTTTTGTATTTGGAGTGGCATATATAAAGCTGTATCCTCCTCTGAAATCGTGCAGTTGCTGCTCACAGGGCTTGTTGGTCTGAAGCCAAACTATGATGTTCATTGTCCCCAGCTTCCTTTTAACTAGACCCACTTTTTGCCAGGACTCTCTTTTATCGATCAGACTTTATACTAAGGAAAAGATTTTGCAAACTCATTTACACTAAAGACTAAATGACTGATACAGCTTGAAATATTATCTCTTCATGAGGTATCTTAATTTATTATTAAAAAGGAGCATGCATTTCTAATTTCAGGTATCACTAAGAGGGAAAGGGAAGTGAATAAACATTTATATATCAGCCATTGCACGACAGGCACTGTGCTAAGCCCTTTACAAATACCATCTCATCTGATCCTTGCAACAACCCTGTGAGGCAAGTGTATTGTCCCATTTTACAGTCGAGGAAACTGAGGCAAACAGAGGTTAAGTGTCTGAGGCTGCATAAAAACTCAAGTCTTCCTGATTCCAGGCCTAGCACTCTAACTACTATCCACCTAAAAGGTTAAAGAGACATTTGGGGAGAGGAGCATCCTTTCCAGAGTCCTTGAAATCACACTGTACATGGGTGGCTGCCTGTTCTGACCGCACGTCTGAGCCTAAGGCACGTTTCTTCTTTGGGGCATTGAAATCATCCTTTGGCTGGCCAGTCAGCTGCTTTTCTCCTGTTTCCACCACCTGTGGCTCAGCAGTGGTTTCCAGATACAGTTTTGCTTTTTCCTATCTAATCTGATAGCAAGCTAAGACTTTCCAGGAACTTTTCCCAGGTAGTCTAGATACCACAGGGTATCATTTGGGTTTCTAACAGTGGAACATGAAGACATTCCATTTACCATATATTGATGTAATTTCTTCACTTGAAAAATTTACATTCTTGGATCATTACTTTCAGTCTCATGAATGTGAATTCGATGGGATTTTTGCCTGCACTTATGAGGCATCTAGGTGGTCCAGGATGTGGCAGAATCAATGCCACCCAACAAACATTTACTGACAGTATATTTATGTTAAATGAGCTCTGTGAGAATACAAAAAGACTACATGATAGCATCCTAGTGGATAGAGCGTTGAGCCTGGAGTCAGGAAGACCTAAGTTTAAATCTGGCCTCAGACCCTTACTAACTGTGTGACCCTTACACACACACACACACACACACACACACACGTATATGTACATATATACATGCATGTGTATATGTATGTGTGTGTATATATATACATATACATAAAACATACTATCTATCTATTGATCGATCACTCTTTCTTTCTAGTATGTATTTGCATAGTGGGTCTTACTTTATCTTTACAACAACCCTGAACTGCAGGGTCTGTTATTATCTTCCATTTGATAGATGAGGAAACTGAGGCAGACAGGTTAAATGATTTGCCTAGGGTCACAGAGCTATCAAGGGTCTGAGTTCAGATATATAAATATAAACACACACACATATACAAGCACACACACATTTTGTGTGTGTTAGGTATCACTTTCTCTATTGATTCTGTCCTTCCTTGTATATCACCAATATGATACCCACAGCAGCTGCTATGAATATGCCGGCATATTTACAAGTTTGAATCATAAGATATAACAGACTCTCTTCATTGAAGACAAAACCGAGACATATATTCAAACACTAGAAGGCCAAATCCATCATACTAATAGAGAAGTCTATACACATTACCAATGTAGGGAGCACCGCCATCCCCAAACCTTTCATCAGGCCTCCCCACAAACAAGCTCCCTTAGGCAAAATCACTCCCTCTCTCCCTCACACCGCTGCTCTGCCTCTCTCTCTCTCCCAGCTCTGACTGCTCTGTCTCACTCACTTCCTACTCTACCCCTTCCTGTTCCACCCATTCAGCAAGCTCCTCCTGTCACAGGCTTACGTGACTCAGGCTTCCATGTGACTCAGGGGCTAAAAGCAGATCACATAGGCCTATTAATGGATGGGAAAGATCTTCCCATTCCCATTAACATAATGCCTTCGCTGTGCTACGTCCAAATTCACACTCTTTTCTCTGGACTCCTGTAACATCTTACTCACTTGACACTTGCTCCCACAATTTTACCAACATTTGCCATTCTTATGTGTATAGGAAAAACATCCCAAGACTTTGAGTCAGGAGACCCAGTTTCAAATTCTGGAGCTGACATGCAACAATGTCCAAGTCCTTTATCATCAGCTCCTTCATCTGTAAAATGGAGACAATGATATTGGCCCTATCCATCTTACTGAGGTTTTAGGGAAAGCATACTATGAATTTAAAAAAAAAACACTAAATAAATAAGAATCATTTCTTCAACAAACATTTATTGAGCCCCTAATTATGCATAAGGCATTCTGATAAAGATTGTGGAGAGATAAGGAGGAGTCAGTTGTTAACCCATACCTCAGGAAACTTACCATCAAATAAGGTGGTTGTTTAATATTTGATGCATGTATGCTTCTTTTCCCCTGTCAAAATTGAGCTTCTTGAAAGGACAGACTGTCTTGCTTTTTCTCTTTTATATACAGTGCTTAACACAGTGCTTTACACATTGTAAAGTATTTGATGGTTTTTCCTTCCTTCCTTTCTTCCTTCCTTTCCCTTTTTCTCTTCCTTCCAATCTCCTCGAAGGCAGGAACTGTTTATTATATTTTGTATTACACACAGAAGCTAGTATAGAAGCTTGCACAAAGATGGACCCTGAATACATGCTTGTTAAATTAATGGTTAATTCAATGCCTATAGCCATTTTTTTAGAGCATGACTAGTCTTAGTGCCTATAGAGGCAAATTAGGAATTAGAGCTCCCTATGGTCATGCCAGGAATGTCTTGCTGCTTGTAATATGCTCCTCAAAAATTGTTCTAGGGACATAAGATTCTTTTTGGTGGTTGTTGTTGTTCTCCCCATAGGAGACAAACAAGAAAAATGTCCACGCAAAATACTGTAACAAGTTTGTCCACACTCCATGGAAGGATGGAACTACTGTCCACGTTTATGTCACTGCAGACAAATGCAAGGCCTATGAAGAGAAGATGAGCAATGCTTTGGAGCTGATTGAGAAAAGGTTAGTTTTTATTTTTCTCAGAAGCAAAGCAGCTCAGTCCTTTCCTGCATTTCTTTTCTTTTTTAAATTTTGGATTATTTTATTTATTTTTAGTTTTCAACATTCATTTCCAAAAGATTTTGAGTTATAAATGTTCTCCCCATCTCTACCATGCCCCCCCAACCCCAAGATGGTATGTATATGGATTGCCCCTTTCTCCAGTCTGTCTCCTCTTCTATCACCCCCTCGCCCCCATACCCTTTCCCCTTACTTTCTTGTATCCATCTGTCTATCAATCTATCTATCTATCTGTCAATCTATCTATCTAATCTAATGTATCTAATCTATCAAGATAGATTTCTATACCCAATTGCCTATATATCTTATTTCCCAGTTGTGTGTAAAAACAAATTTTTTAACATTTGTTTTTAGAACTTTGAGTCCCAAATTCTCTCCCTTCTTCCCTCCCCACCCACCTTCCTTGAGAAGCCAAGCAATTCAATATAGGTTATACATGTATCATTATGTAAAACACTTCCATAATAGCCATATTGTGAAAGACTAACTGTATCTCCCTCCATCCTATCTTGTCCCCCTTTATTCAATTTTCTCCTTTGACCCTGTTCCTTTTCAAAAGTGTTTGATTTTGACTACCTCCTCCCCCAATCTTGCTTCCCTTCTATCATCCCACCTCTCTTGCCCCCTCCCCGTACTTTCCTGTAGGGTAAGATGCTCAATTGAGTGTGTATGTTATTCCCTCCTCAGGTCAAATCTGATGAGAGCAAGATTCACTCATTCCCTTTCACCTACCCCCTCTTCCCTTCCATTACAACAGCTTTTTCTTGCCACTTTTATGTGAGATAATTTACCCAATTCTATCTCTCGCTTTCTCTTTCTCCCAATATATTCCTCTCTCGCCCCTTAATTGTATTTTTTAAAGATGTCATCCTTTCATATTCAACTCACTCTGTGCCCTCTGTCTATATATATGTATATTCCTTCAACTACCCTAATACCGAGAAAGGTCTCGTGAGTTACAAATATCATCTTTCCATGTAGGAATGTAAACAAAACAGTTCAATTTTAGTAAATCCCTTATGATTTCTCTTTCCTGATCACTTTTTCATGCGTCTGTTGATTCTTGTATTTGAAAGTCAAATTTTCTATTCAGCTCTGGTTTTTTCATCAAGAATGCTTGAAAATCCTCTATTTCATTGAAAATCCATATTTTGCTCTGAAGTATTATACTCAGTTTTGCTGGGTAGGTGATTCATGGTTTTAATCCTAGCTCCTTTCACCTCTGGAATATCATATTCCAAGCCCTTCCATCCCTTAATGTAGAAGCTGCTAGATCTTGTGTTATCCTGATTGTGTTTCCACAATACTCAAATTGTTTCTTCCTGGCTGCTTGCAATATTTTCCCCTTGACCTGGGAACTCTGGAATTTGGCTATAATATTCCTAGGTGTTTTCTTTTTGGGATCTTTTTCAAGAGGCGATTGGTGGATTCTTTCAATTTCTATTTTGCCCTCTGGCTCTAGAACATCAGGGCAGTTTTCCTTGATAATTTCTTGATTTTTTTTTATCATGGCTTTCAGATTGTCCAATAATTTTAAAATTATCTCTCCTGGATCTATTTTCCAGGTCAGTGGTTTTTCCAATGAAATATTTCACATCATCTTCCATTTTCTTTCATTCTTTTGGTTCTGTTTTATGATGTCTTGATTTCTCATGAAGTCACTAGCTTCCATTCTAATGCTCCATTCTAATTTTTAAAGCAGTGTTTTCTTCAGTGTCTTTTGGACCTCCTTTTCCATTTGGCTAATTCTGCCTTTTAAGGCATTCTTCTCCTTATTGGCTTTTTGGACCTCTTTTGCCATTTGAGGTAGTCTATTTTTTAAGGTGTTATTTTCTTCAGTAGTTTTATTTTGGTTTCCTTTAGCAAGTTGTTGACTCACTTTTCACGATTTTCTTGCATTACTCTCATTTCTCTTGCCAATTTTTCCTCCAATTCTCTTACTTGATTTTCCAAATCCTTTTTGAGCTCTTCCATGGCCTGAGCCCAATTCATATTTTTTCTTGGAGGCTTTTGATGTAGGATCTTTGACTTTGTTGACTTCTTCTGTCCATATGTGTTGATCTTCTTTGTCACCAAAGAAAGATTCTATAGTCTGAATCCTTTTTTGCTGCCTGATCATTTCCCCAGTCAATTACTTGACTGTTGAACTTTTAGTCAGGGTATGAGTGCTTTCAGTGTGGAGGGTGCTATATCCCAAGCTTCAGGGGTTTTGCACTGCTTTTTTCAGAGTTACTTCTGTTCTGAGATGGTATGATACTCCTCTCCTGTCCTGTGCTGTGGTCTGTGAGTGATCTCAAGCACTCCTTTCTGCCATGTAAATACAAGAGGACTCCCTCTCCACCTTCACTACAAGGTCTGCCACACTAGCGCTCCTCCACCCCTAAGGACTGCCAACCAGGACTGCAACCCAAATCCAAGTAGGGTAAAGCAAGAGAAGGCTGCCTCAGTGCCAGCAAAGAGATCCCTGCACTCCTACTCTGATCAGCCTCTTGATTCCCTCTGTGGGCCTGGAGCTGAAGAAGCAGCACCCACTGCTGCTGCTGCTGCCACTGCCCCAGCTCCCTCTGCTACCCCCAGGCCTGGGGCCAGACCTTGCACTTCTCTCACCCAGGTCCAACTGCTCAGTTGTTGGTTGAGAAGTCTGGAAACTGCCACAGCTGCTGGTGATTCAGTGCCCTGAGGCCTGCTCCTTCAGGTCCACTCTGACCTGGTCTCTTCCAGCACAGGCCATACTCTGCTCCCAGCACAGTGTGATAGACCCTTCCCAGAGACTATCCAGGCCATCTTGGTCTGGAGACTTGTTTCCCTCTGTCATTTCGTGGGTTCTGTAGCTCTAGGATTTGTTTAGAGTCATTTTTACAGGTGTTTGGAGGCATTTGGGGGAGAGTTCAAGCAAGTCCCTGTTTTCATGCTGCCATCTTGGCTCTGCCCCCCCCCCCATCAGCTCCCTTTCCTGCATTTCAAAACTGGTTTGACTTTGTTGTGTGCAAACATGATGATGAAGCAAGGGCCATTGGTGACTGGATTTGGTGTCTTTGCAACTCAGATGACATGCAAATAAAAGGACCTATTGGTTGATGTTTACTAAATGTGTGGTATATTTGGGATGAGGCAGATAACTCAGATTTTAGGCCTCATTTAATTTCATTCTTGGAAATTAGGATGATGTTGCTGTAAAAAAATGGTAAATGAAATATGTGGTTATTAGGTTCGACACACTACTGTTACGTTATAGAACATGATTTGTGAGTGCCTTTTGTCCTTTGTTCTCATGCTTAAGTGACATTGTGTAGTATCATCAGAGTCCTTGAATATTCTATTTCAAGGTACCTGCTGAAAGCATAAAATCAAACCACAAAAGACTGACATGCTGTTCGAAATTTTCCTCTTACTCAGTTTTAAAAGAAGTACATGTGACTCTTTATATCCTTGTCAGATTTTGCAATCAGGCAAGGTTCGTTAGCCTATTTTTAACAATATAATAAATTGATCACTTGCAGATGATCTATCAGGAGGATTATTTATACAAGCCCTCCTATTCCAGGCTGGGCTCACCTTGGGTGAACCACCCTCCCTCCCCTGCCACCATTCTTTTTTTTTAAGTTTAAAAGCATTTATTAAGTGCCTACTATGCTTATATACTCAATAATTTCAAGAAAAAAATAATGAAAATTCTGAGGTAGTTTATAATAACCAATCAATGAGTATTTATTAAGCACCTAGGATGTGTCAAGCACTTTTGCTCTTGGAGACAACTGGAAACAAAAATGAGTATCCCTTGAAACCCAGATCATCTATCAACCTTGAATTATGCCCATGCCCTAAATCAGCAGGCCCACAAAAGTTCAAATTCATTCAAAGATGACAACCGTTATTTAGGTGTGTGTGGGGGTGGTGAAGAGTGGGTTATTGCATTTCTTATTTGGAGATTGTCCATAGACTTTATGTGTGCGGCCTTAGGGCAGCTCTGCCACCATTTTTCCAGCAGTTCCCTCATCCTTTACAGCTCTCCCATTTCCAAGCTATCGAATGCCTTCCTATGGTCCTCTTGTCTTTCAGGGTGCTAGGAGGGGGAAGCCCCATGCTTCCAGCCTTCCCCACTTCACCCCCTCCCCAATCTAAACTTTCATTTCCCAAGTCTTATTCTTTCAGCACCCAGATACCCTGATAGTAGGGCACGTGACTGATAATAGATTTACCTGATATACTAATCTTTGCTAATGACTTACAGATCCTACGTGATTAACAGTAACCCCCAGGAATGCCCTTGGGCTGGTGGGAAGATGCTCTTGAAGGTGGTATAAAGGGAAGAAATCACACCAGGAAATAGTCCCTGGGTCTGTCTGTTCCCTTGCTCCCACCCAGCCGAAAGTAAGGAGATTGCTGCCCCTTGTACTTGGACTGCAAGATTGTTTTGTCTCAGGCTAGTTCCTGTTTCCCAAGATCACAACCTCCATTTTAGGATTCCCGTTACAAGTTGATGATTCCCTCGGGTGTGAGTGTCATTCTCTTTATGTCTACTATCTGTTCTTTTCTATTATCTATCCCAATTCCGAAGTGCAGGATAGAAACTATATTGTATTCTCCTTTGGAGGATCCTATACTCGGAAATGGCCATTACGGACTAAAAGGGAGGTAATGAGAGATTTCATTTCTGATGTTCCTGATACTTCTAGAATAAACCTGGTGATTTCTGAGACTGTAAATTGGACGCTGTTTTTGGATTATGACGACACTTGGAAAGAATAATAATATTTTAAAGACTATCTATGGGAACCATGAACTTCCAACCTATATTATTTAAGTTCTTGTGGCCAACTAGATTTTTACTTCTCGATCCCCCCAAACTCCTAACGTGGTGCTGGGCATATAATAGGTATATAACAAATAAATGTTGATGTTTTTTCCATGTCCATCTCAGAGTCTATCTTAGAGATAGTAAGTTTTAGATTTAATCTGCGGATGGGAAGAGTCTTAGAGAATAAAAACTAGACCTTTGACTTCATTGGCTCAAATGAAGAAACATCTTCTTTTGGCCATTTGCTGGAGCCAGCTCCTGCAGGGAGAGAGCCGTTGCTGAGTTTTCAGTCCTGTGCCTTGACACATTGAAAATCAGCAAATACCACAAATCAGGGAGCGATTTAATGTTTTTTTTTTGATTGTCTAGACTTAAGAAAGCAATGGAGAAAATCTTAAGAATGCAGATTAAACCTGAAGGTGTGTCATGGTAGAGTCTTTTTTTTTTTTTTTAAGAGCTGGCTGTTACACATTTACTAGCATACCCCTGGCCTCTACCATTACAGGGCTCTGTAACTTAATGTCTTAGAGACTTGCAAAGAGCACCCATGCATAGAGCAATGATTTGCCCCGGGCTCACATAGCCCATTTTTGTCAGAGCTGAGACCTGAACCTAGATCTCCTAGACCTACTCAATCTACTCTGCCATGTTGTCTTTATTATTCCTATGGCATGAAATCACTAACAGCCAAAAAATAGTTTCTGTGGAATATGTGCTAATAAGAGGCAACTGAATATTAAATATAAGATGTCCATTTGTTTTCAGTGATGAATGTTGCTTTTAGAATGAAACAGAAATCAAAACTCCAGGGCCCTAATCAATGGTGTAGCTTCTGTCTCATGCCATACTATCAGCATAGGGAATTAAAAGAGGCTTTTCACAAAAAGAGTCAGGCCAGTAATGTGTGAAGTGATTGTGACCCATTTTATTTCACACAAGGGAGACGTAAGAAATAGAATGAAATGCCTAGGGCACAGACATGGGAAGGAGTAACAGGAAGGGAAGTTTAGAACCAGGGAGATCAACAGCATTTTGGGTGCCATGGTCTTCAGGGCAGGAGGAGAAAGGGTCTTAGCAGCCTCTTAATTTGGAGAGGCCCCCTCCAGTAAACTCTCCATCATTAATCGTCGTTAATGTGAGAACACTTGGTGAAGGAATAAAAGCTCCAGATTTTTTTTCTAGTGGGGGTGGGGAGAGTGGACAGTTTTATGCTCAAGTCCGTCTAGAAGATTTTCCATTTCTGTTGTTACAGGAAAGGAAGACACCACGCCAGAGGTTTTGAACCTTGCTTGTGTCCCAGGCCCCTTTGACAGTCTTGTGAAGCCCATGGACCCCTTCCTAAAAGAATGTTTTTAAGTGCACAAAATAAAATATACAAGATTATAAAAGGAACCAGTTGTACTGAAATACAGTCAACAATATATATATTTTTTTTAGTGTATCGACCTTGGGTTAAGAACCATTGTACTTGGAACTGACCATTTCACAGATGGAGAAACTGAGGCAGATAGAGGTTAAGTGACTTGCCCAAAGTCACACAGTTACTGAAACAGGATTTTTCTAGATCTTCCTGATGACAAGTCCAACACTCTATCCACCACACCCTTTACTTTCCGTGTCCTTTTAAACATCAGGACATTTGTTAGTGTCCAGTCCTGTGACGCCTCCCTCTCCCATTCTTCATGATTTTTCATTGTCAGGCTACTGGCAGCGGCTAAAAAAATCATACGTACCAGTTCTTCTGGTACCTGGGATGCAATTAATTTCTGCTTGGTGACCTTAAATCAATGATGGCAGCTGGCTGTCCTCTTATTGAATCCTTTGTTAACCTGGCTTTTTTAAATTCTGCATTAATCGAGATCTTCAGTTTCACCTTACCCACTAGAACATCTTTGGCCAGTACTTACACACCTATAAGGAAAAGGGTGAGCTGTGTGAGAGACTGACTGTCTTGCTCTGACCTTACCATTCACTGCTCTTTTCACCCTCCACTTGGAAACCGGAGCCATGTGTCCTATTCCTGAGTATGTAGAAATAGTTCAGCTGAACTGCATGTAGGCCTCCAGGAGCCAGAGAAGTCTCTGATGATAGTCTCTAAATAAATAAAGAAAACCCTTGTTGAATTAGCAGAACTTGGGAGGATATTAACCCTGCAATCCTGCGAGGCCTTGTCTCCTGAGGCCCATTTGGCTTTTAAGAGCTTTATGAGTGATTGTTTTGCCTATAGCCAGATTCTCATTTCCATGTTTCTTTAAAGTTGCCTGAGGAGGGAGAACAGAAGAAGACCCATTCGCACAGCTGGCCAAGTTCTTGGTCGCAGAATATTACCCCCACATCCTTTGACACTGTCCATATGTTTTATGAGGGCTGGAAGAACGCGCTGGCATTAGCAGCTTGAATGTGGGTAGTTCTTGGGTATTTCTTTATTCACAAATGAGATGGAACAGTGGCTCAAATTAGCAGCTGGGTGGATCAGTATATAGAGTTCTGGACTAGGAATCAGGAAGACCTGAGTTCAGACTTGACCTTTGACATTTCCTAGTTGTGCGACCCTGGGCAGAGTCACTTAACCTCTGTTTGCCTCACTTGTAAAAAGAGGATGGTAGCACCCACCTCCCAGGATTGTTGTGAAGACAAAATAAGACCATATTTATAAACACTTAGCCCAGTGCCTGGAATATAGGAGTCACCATATAAATGCTTATTCCCTAGCCGTCCCTACTTCAGATGATCTGCGATAACAATTAATTTGAACATCATTCTCACTGAATAGCTTTGAAATGAATAGAGAGATGTATTTCTTCATCAAATCTCTTTCCTTAATTCTGTTTTACTTGAATCTATAATAAAGTTTGTATTCTTTGAATGTATGTGCACTTCTTGGGAGAAACAGAGAGGATCGTTAGACCCACCGCAAAATCATCCCAAAAAGGATAAGTAAAGTCCATGCAGACATTTGGGGAGATAGGGTACCATTGGAGGTCTATTGAATTTCTCACTGGATGTTTCCTTCAGATTTCAGGAATGTACTATGCTTACCTGCCCGCCATTAACTCTGTTAACCTCTCTCCCTTTCTTTTCTCTTATCTTCAGGATTAAATGGCTCCAAAATGGGAGCCAAGGCCTATTTGGACTGGTGCTTGAAGATTATATCTATATTCTCATCGATACATCTCATTCGATGAAGGGTAAACTGTCTTTGGTGAAAGAGAAGATTTTTCAGCTTTTAAAGGTTAGAGAAAGCAGTCATTTCCCCTGACTTTGGGGACCCATTTACTGGCAATATTGTCTCAATCTATTATCATTTACTGTGGGATAAGGGATCAATGTGGAGCTGAGCTCTTAAAGACACAGGCAAGAGGAAGGAGGGATTGTGTGAGGTCAGGGTCTAGATTCTTAAGCAAAAATTTCAGAAGAGCTTTTCCTCATCCTGTTAGAACAACAAAATCAGTATATCTTCCCCTTGTTGGGAAGGCCTAGTGGACAGCATCCCCACCTATCGCTTTAGAAATTTTCTCTGTTCTAAAAACTTGTTGATGGGAGGGACTTTGATTCTTTTGTTATTTTCTCCATGACCTCAGTGTGGAAGATTTGACATTGGTGGTGTAAGGCAAAACAGAGGCTTTCTCGATGACTTTACCACAAATGTTTTCTTTCTGTTTCCTAGCACAGGTTCTCAGTATCAAGACTATAAATGCTTCACTGAAATGAAATGCCTTTAACTTTGAAGAATTGGTTTTTAATATAATTTTAATATCCACAACCCAAAAAGCTGACTTCATTGTCATTGATATTTATTTATCATTCTGTGAATTGTCCAAAGTACCTTTTGTTCTATTTGGCAAAATGAATGTTTTATGGTTCAATAAAATTTGTCTATTACAGGAGCAGCTGGTATTCAAAAAAAATTCAATTTTGTGAAGTTTGATAGTAAGGCTGTTGCTTGGCAGGGGAAACTTGCTGAAGTTAATGAAGATAGTTTGAAAATGGCTAAGGAATGGGTTAAAAACCTTCAGGTAAAATGAAGATTATGATTTAGAAAAGAAGCATTAATGAGTGGGGTAGTATCTATTCTTATGTCTCTATTTAAATTCTTAGAAAAGTGCTTTGAGATCCCAGAATGAGAGGTGCTAAATAAATATGTTCATTTTTAATTATAATGAGCACAGGCAGCTAGGTGGTGTTATGGATAGAACACTGGGTCCATAGTCAGGAAAAACCTGAGTTCAAATCTGGCCTCAGACGCTTATTAGCCATGTGACCCCGGGCAAGTCACTTAACCTTATTTGCCTCAGTTTCCTCTTCTGTAAAATGAGCTGGAGAAGGAAGTGGCAGACCACTCTAGCATCTTTGCCAAGAAAATACCGAATGATGAGTTGGACATGATGGAAATGACTCAACAGTAACAATTAATAATAAGGAGCACATGAAAGTTAGTCGGTCAGTTGATAATATATTGAGTTTCTGCTGAATCTAGTGGATTGCCTTTCTTTGTGTCCCCAGTGCTGAGCCCACAGTATCTGGCACATACCTTAATAAATTCTTGTTAATTGATCAATAGATCGATACACTCACATACCATAGTTTCCCGAGCCATTCCCCCATTGTTGGATCCATTCTTTGGCTATTACAAATAACGTTCATAAGGTCATACATAAATCTTGAGCTGAAAGGAACCTCAAAGACTTCATAATTCCAATTCCCTCATTTTTGAGGAAACTTGTAGTCAAGAGAAGTTAAAAGTGATTTGCCCAAGGTCACACATGGAGTAGGCATCAGAGTCAGCATTTGAACCCTGGTCTTTCAACTCTAGGCAGCTAGGGAGTGCAATGAATAGAGTGCCAGGCCTAGAGTCAGAAAGACTCACCTTCCTGAGTTAAAATCTGGCCTAAGATGCTTTACTAGCTGTGTGAGCCTGGGCGAGTCGTTCTTTGCCTCAGTTACCTCATCTGTAAAATGAGCTAGAGAAGGAAAGGGGAGACCACTCCAGTGTCTTTGCCAAGAAAACCCCAAATGGGGTCACAAAGAGTCAGATATGATTGAAACAACTGAATGATAACTTCCAATTCTAGACTTATGTTCTTTCATTGTACTGTGTTGCTTCCTAGGAATATTTTTTTATAGAAAATTGTTTTTCCTAGTCAATATTCTTTTTACAGTATCCTCCTAGTAGTAGGTTCATTGGACCAGGGTATGAATAGTTTGTATCTCTTATTATATGGATTTCTAAAAGGATTGTGCCAAATCATACCACCATAAACAAAGTTCCTGTTTTTCTAGAGCTTCACCATTGGCTTATCATTTTAGAGGAAATAAAATTTTACAATATCTTACTGTGCTTTTTAAACACAGAGCCAATTAAAAAGAATATCCCTTTTCTCAAAAGTTTCCCTTTTCTTGGAGCGTGCGGTCTTCGCCTTTTTAAAAAGTTCCTTTTTAGGAACCAAAAAAATCAGCCAGGTGCTTGAAAAGGCACCAATAAGTGGATCAAAATCTGTTTTTTGAAAAGCCAAATATGGCCATGGAGCACAGCCATCTTTAAAACAGTACAGATGGCAGACCCTAGAGACCCAGATTTGCCAAAGAGCAAGAGACATCAGCAGATCACTCTGAATTTTAATCAAAGCTGAGGCTTTGCCATCATGCAGAGCAATCCCATTCCCTGGAGGTTCTGTTAAAAAAATAGAAAGCCTAATTACTGTATGAAGTAACAGTAGCTGTAAAATTCTGTGCCAAGTGATAACTTGGTACTGGGAAAGAAAGTGCTGATTTCATAGTTCAAGCACGTTAAATTGTCTAGAATTAATAACCGATGAAATTAGCAGTGGCATGAGAAACAAGGGTGATATAGTGGAAAAAGCTTTAGATTTTGGAGCCAGAGGGCCCAGGTTCAAATCCTGTCACTATCTGTATGACCTTAGGTGGGTCGCTTCACTTTCAGGGGGTTCAGTTTCCTTGTCTCTGAAATGAGAGATTGGGTCTAGAGGGTCTCTAAGATCATTTCCAGTTCTAAATCTGTGGTCCTACTGACTGTGGCTTATTAACTATAGGTGTAAGGAAAACTTTCATTAGCTCAGATGTTATTTAATGGATTTGGAATTGCAATAAATCAGATATGGTATGTGTCATTATGTGTCATGTCTCATTACTTTTAAAAGACGGAAATATAGTAGGTTCTGTTTTACAAAGTCATAGAGATGGGCAAGTAAATGTGAAAACCTAAAATGTTTGCATAACGTTTATAATTTGAATGGATGAGTTCCCCTGTAAAGGCAAGATCAGTTCCATTTTTATGACCTAAAGCCCTAAGTGGATCTCAGCTGCTTACCAAGTTAAGCCCAGCTTGCCATTAAAAAAGCTCCATGATGTGACCCCACTTTAAAGTTCTAGCTTTCTTAACTACTGCTGTAAAATGAGAGATGTTGGTCTAAAGCTGCTTTCAAATCTAAGTCTGTGACCAATTGACAAGCATTTATTAAGCACCTACTGTGTTCTAGGCACAGTGTTAGGCACTAGGGATAGAGACATAAAAGAATCCCTGCCCTCAATACCAGGCATCTAAATAACAATACAATAGAACTTATTTGAAATCCAGCTGAATTTTATGAAATGCAAAGAGAATAACACTCGCATTTACCAAATAACAGGTGACATGCAGAAAATCTGGGTTGAAAGAGAGTTGACGAAGGGATGGATAATCTTATTAAGCTCATACCAAGAGGTATTCAGGCAGTCTGTATAAACTGTGTTGACAGCTGAAGGAACAGTAACCGAGTCAGTTTTTGACCCACAAACACACATAGATAAAACAGCATTAAAAGCCATATCTTCAAGACAGAAAATCCATAATAAGGGCTTCTAACTGTCCTTTGCATGCCCAGATAGAAGCATTTACAGTAGATGACAGTATCCAATATAAGTTATTCAGCTTCCTGGAATCACTGAAGCTAAGGTCTAACCTCAGTGTAATTTGAATTGTCTTTTATGGTTCAGTCTCTACCTCCCCTTTTGGAGCCATAAAATTGAAAAAAAAAACAACCAACAACAATGCCTGTGTGATTTTTTTTCCTGTGGGTTTCAAGGGTCAGCTTTGGAATCTCAAGGCCAATCTTTGGAAAAAATGCTTTTAGAATGGCGCCATGAATACAGTTAAGGTAAAAAAAAAAGAGTTACATAGTTCATTGTCATCATTATCTTCACCACAGAGATCAAAAAGGCAGTCAGTCAATAAACATTAAAAGTCTACAATGTGCCAGGCATCGTGCTAAACCCTGGGGATACAAAGAAAGGTAAAAGACAGTCTCCATTTTCAAGGATCTCATAAATGGGAGAAATAATGCACAAATAGCTTTGTACAAACAAGCTATATACAGGGTAAATTGTAAATAATCAACAAAGGGAAAGCATTGGAATTAATAGGGTTTGGGAAAGACTTCCTGTAGAAAGTAAGATTTTTGCTGGGACTTGAAGGAAGCCACAGAAGCCAGGAGGTGGAGGTGAAGAGGGAGAACGTTCTAGGCATGGGAGATAGGCAGCCAAAATGCCCAGAAACAGGAGATGGATGGAGTGTCTTGTTCAAGGAGCCAGTGTCACCACATCTTGGGGAGAGGGCTGCGTCTTTGGCTATGTGGTATAAGAAGACTGGAAAGAGTCAGGGAAGAGTGCCAGTTATAAAGGACTTTGAACACCAAAGTCTGTTGTATTTGTTACTGGAGGTCTTATGGAGCCACTGGAGTTTTTTGAGCAGGGGTCTTGACCTGGTCAGATCCGTGTTTCGGGAAGATCACTTGAGAGTTAAGAGATGATTGACATTTAATAAATGGCATTTATTAGTCATCATTTCTTGAAGCTCTACGATAGACACTTAGAGTTACATAGCTAATCTCCTTTCTTCTGGAAGCTTATGAACTATACAATGAAAGGGATTTCTACAGGATGTACCTAAAGAAGGGTCGAAATATTAAACTGATATATTAGTAAGTGGTACAGTATATAGATCAAGTAAGTAACAGGAAGGTTAAATATATGATTGGAGAAAACTGGGGTGAATAATTGGAGGAGTGGATGTCTTGTGTCAGATTGTAAGAGCTGGTGGAAGTTGTCAACCCTTCTCTAATCAATCCAGGAAGAGTTCATCGAAGAGTAGCTATCAGAACCTATATAAATAAAGGGATGTAAATGGGAGGAGTCTAACAGAGAAGCCATTCAAGGTTTATAGTGCTACTTTAGAAAAGGCTCAAAGGAAGGAAAAAGGATGAATGAATGAAGGTTTTGTTTTGAGACCAAAAGATGGAGCAGAATGTTATTAGGACTGATTAGGGAAGTAAAATGATACTCAGTACCCTAATAAAAGACTTAAGAGCATGAAGTATATAAATCTTGGACTTGATCTCTAGGGAGCAGGGAGCCACTGTATAAGCTTTAAGGAACAGGTCAGAATAACCACGGTAGGTGAGGATGAGAGTGGACCACCACAGGCAAGTCACCACCCCTCCTAGGTATGGCTTCTCTTCACCCCCTCGATGTTCTTAGCTGAGTGACCCACACTCAATGTTTCCAAAAGAGAACTCATCATGTTTCTCCCCGCAAACCCACTCTTCTTCCAAACTTTTCCTTTTTCTGATTAGGGTACTGCTTTCTGTCTAGAAAGGTTCAAAAACCTCACGTCATTCTTAATTTCTCATTCTCTCTCATCCCATATATATCCAATGAGGCAGCTGGTAATGCAATGGATTGATCACTGGAGTCAGGAAGATCTGAGTTAAAATCCAGCCTTAGATAATAGCTGTGTAACAATGGGCAAGCCACTTAATCTGTGTTTGCTTCAGGTTCCTCATCTATAAAATGGGGATAATAGCATCTGCTTCATGGGGTTGTTGTGAGAACCACATTAAACAATATTTGCAAAAAGCTCTTAGCATAATGCTCGACACATAGTAGGTTTATATATGTATATGTATATGTGTGTGTGTGTGTGTGCACACAGTTATATAGATATAGATATATAAATGTTGATTCCTTTTCTTTTCCTCTCATCTCCCAGTTGCCAAGTCCTAACAATTATTTCTTGGTTGGATCCCCTTGTCTCTACTCACAAGTTATCATCCTAGTTCAGGACCTTATCATTTCTCGCCTGGTCTAGTCTAAATATTCTCTCCCAGCATGAAATATTTCCTTTCTCCAATCCATCTTCTACTCAACTAGCAAAATGATTTTCCTAAAGCACAGCCTGATTCCTCTTTCTTGTTATTGTTATTTAGTCATTTTCTTTCCAAAAAAATAATATTTTACTTTTTCCAATTACACGTAAAGACAATTTTTAACATTCATTTAAAAAACATTTTGAGTTCCAAATTTTCTTCCTCCCTCTCTCACCTCCCCCTTCCCTAAAGTGGTAAGCAATTTTATATAGGTTATATATGTGCAATCATGTAAAACATATTCTATATTAGTCATGTTGTAAAAGAAACACAATGAAAGAAAAAAAACATGAAAAAAATAAAGGAAGTGAAAATAGTATGTTTTGATCTGCACTCAGACTTTCTTTGGATGTGGATAGCGTTTTTCATCATGAGTGCCTTGGGATTGTCTTGGATAATTATACTGTTGAGAATAACTAAGTCATTCACAGTTGATCATCATATAATACTCCTATTACTGTATACAATGTTCTGGTTCTGCTCACTTCACTTTGTCTTTTCAGGTTTTCTGAAATCAGTCTGCTCCTCATTTCTTATAGCACAGTAATATTCCATCATGTTCATATACCATAATTTGTTTAGCCATGTCCCAATTGATGGGCATCCCCTCAATTTCTAATTCTTTGCCACTACAAAAAGAACTGCTATAAATATTTTGGTACAAATAAGTTCTTTTCCTCCTTTAAAAAATCTCTTTGGGATACAGACTTAGTAGTGTTATTGCTGAATCAATGCGTATGAACAATTTGATTGTCCTTTGGGCATAGTTCCAAGTTGCTCTACAGAATGGTTGGATCAGTTTACAACTCCACCAGCAATGTATTAGTGTCCCAATTTTCCCACATCTACGCCAACATCTATCATTTTCCTTTTCTGTCATATTAGCCAATCTGATAGGTGTGAGGTGGCATCTCAGAGTTGTTTTAATTTGCATTTCTCTAGCTAATGGTGATTTAGAGCATTTTTTTTCATATGACTGTAGATGGCTTTGATTTCTTCATCTGAAAACTGCCTGTTCCTCTCCTTTGACCATTTATCAATTGGACAATGACTTGTATTCTTGTAAATTTAACTCAGTTCTCTGTATATTTTAGAAATGAGGCCTTTATCAGAGATACTGGGTATTAAAATTGTTTCCCAGCTTTTGTTTAATCATTTTTGACTCTTCATGACCCTATCTGGGGTTTTCTTGGCAAAGATACTGGAGTGGTTTGCCATTTCCTTCTCATTTTACAAATGAGGAAACTGAGGCAAACAAGGTGAAGTGACTTGCCCAAGGTCACACAGCTGGTAAATGTCTGAGGCCAGATTTGAACTCAGGAAGATGAGTCTTCCTTATTTCAGGCCCAGGACTCTATCCACTGTGCAACCTAGTTGCCCCAGCTGATTTCTCTACTAAATAAATTCTAGTAGTTTTCTATTACTTCTTGGGTCAAATACTAATACCTCTGTTGGTCACTTAAAGCCCTTTACAATCTAGCTCTATCTTTCCTGCTTTGTACATTATTCCTCTTCGTACGCTCTACAATCCATTCAGCTTGACATCTTGCTTTCCTTTATAGGTGACACTTCATGTCTCATCTAGGTGCTCCCATCCTGGACAGTTAAGTGGTTCAGTAGATAGAATAGCAGCCCTGGAGTCAGGAAGACCTGAGTTCAATGTGGCCTCAGACACTTACTAGCAGTGTGACTCTGGACAAGTCATTTAATCTCTGTCTCTCTCAGTTTCCCCAACTGAAAAATGGGGATAATGCCAGTAATTCCTTTGTAGCATTGTTGTGAGAATCAAATTAGATAATATTTGTAAAATCACAGTGCCTGGCACATAATAGATACTTAATAAATGACTCCTTCCTTCTTTCTCTCCTTGTCTCCCTCTCTGTCTCCCTGTCTCTTTCTCCCTCTTTCCTTCCTTCCTTCCTTCCTTCCTTCCTTCCTTCCTTCCTTCCTTCCTTCCTTCCTTCCTTCCTTCCTTCCTTCCTACCTTCCTCTTAGAATTCCTCATTTCCTTCAAAGCCCAGCTCAAGAGATACCCCAAACATTTGGTTTTTCCTGATTTCCCCCTTGCTGGTAGCTAAATTCAAAATTACATTTTATTTGTTTTATATATACTTTGTTTATATTTGAGTATATGGGTGTATGTATTGGGGAGGGAGTTCTCTATAGGATGAATGTTCTTTCAGGGCAGGCACTTTTTCATTTTTGTCTTTTTATCTCTAGTGTCTATCAGTACTTGGCACATAGTAAGCACTTAATACATGTTTATTGATTGGATGATTTTAGCAGGATAGTTAGAGTGATGATATAGGAGGTTGGGTATTTGATGAAAAGGATATTGCTGTAAGTCCCTAGTAAATGACCAGAGTTTGGGCCGAGTCATGATTTTAGGGATAGATGGAAGCCTATAGAAAGAAGTGCAATTTGGCAATTGATTGGATGTGTAGAATAAAAATTAGAGAAATTTATCACTGTTCAGTAAGATTTTAATGTTTCCTTCCTTTTTAATCCTCTCCCCCTACCCCAAGGTTGGAAGTTCTACCAATACAATGGATGCCCTTAAAACTGCTTTTGCTGATAAAGAAACAAAAGTAATCTATATTCTGACAGATGGGAGACCTGATCAGATATTATTTTACCCATAGGAAGAACAGGGAAGAAGCAGCGGGAAATATTTGAAATCGCACTTTGTGAATGAACTGTGCCTCCAAAACCCTCAAAACCTATTCTAAGTAAAAAGCTATTGAGAAAGTTCCCACATTTTCTTTTTTAGTTGGAAGCTAGCTTTTCCATCTAAAGACACTGGGAATAAAATGAATGCAAGAAGTAGTACTGACTTTTAAGGTTATACACAACCATAAATACAAATAATAGTGCATGAAAAGAGAAGATGCCTTGCTTGTGAAATTACATGTTATAGCCCACAGAACAAGATGTTGGAATTTGATTTCTGGGAGAAAAAGATCTGACGAGAATATAGGAAGGAAAGAGTGTAGTAGCAATTTAGATTTAAAGGTCTTTACCACCCATTAATAGGCCATATGACCTGCTTACTCACAGGAATCCTAAGACATATGTGGTGGGAGGAGCTTCCTGAAAGAAAAAGGAAATTATGTCACAGGAAATGCTGAGAGAGAGAGAGAGAGAGAGAGAGAGAGAGAGAGAGAGAGAGAGATGTTATGGCTGCTAATGGCTGCCCTGGTGATTGTTAGAACTGAACAGGATGACCTAACTGTACTGTGAGTTTGTCTTTGGGGAGACCTCAGCAGGGGGTCAGAGAAGTTTTGGGATGGCGAGGCTCCAAGATGTTATATGGTGTTTTAAGTTCCTTGCTGTTATGACAAAGTGGGATAACTGGCTGTGGGAGCTGAACATTTAGTTATGGGATATGATTTTCTGATGTCTGAATAAATGTTATACTTCTCTTACCTTCTTTATGGAGAGTCTCTCATACCTTGCAATACAGAACTACATAGGCATATTCACGATTATCGTTGATGTTGTGTTTATTGCCTTACTATTACATAGAGCCAATCAGGGGCATACCTATATATATTTTAAGAATTAGTGCTAATATTATCTTTCAGGGTCTTAGCATTCTCTTCCCCCTTTTCCCTACTCTCATCTCTACCCTATCCCCGATCAGAATGTCATTACTGAAGGTTGCTACCAAAGGTTAGATGAAAGCAACTGAACAATTTCTTTCTCTAAAAACCATTCAGTATAATAATACACACAGCCACTCACCCATAGATATCCAGCCAGTGGCCATGCCTGGTCTGGTTGAGTTCCCTTCTCACCTCATGAATTCCCTGCCCCTCCACATCATGGGAGATGTATTACTGAAATCAAAAGCTGAAGCCAAGAATACATTTTCACATGAAACAGTGTAATATATAGAGGTTAGTTTTTGAAGTCAACTGACAAAAATCCTTTCTGAAGTAGAGAAGAGATAAGTTCAAGGATTTTGTTAGATTGATTCTACCGTCTTAGTAAATTAGATTAGATCATTTGTTGAAGTAAAGAAGGCAGATTTGTGGTTTATGGGTGAAAAATGTTTGGAATACCTGCTGCCAGAAATGTAATAGATGCCAAATTTTTCTGTTTCTAGCTTCATATCAGCCTCATCTAATCCCTTCTTTCCATTTGCACAACCAGGCCATCAGTTCATGCCCTCATCCCTCTCACCCAGATTATTGCAACGGCCTCCTAATTGATAACACTAATTTTCAAGTCTTTCGCCATCTTACACATTGCTCCTGAAGCAATTTTCCTTAAATGCAGGTTTGACCATCCTTTACTCAATCAACTGCAATGGTTTCTTCTTATTTCTAGGATGATATATTAAGTCCTTTATTTAGCTTGTGAAGTCATTCACAACCTGGCCCCAACCAAGCTTTCCAGCCTCATTGGACATTACTGTTCCCCTCCCGCTCTGTGATCTAGCCTATTTTGATCTTCCCATTTGCTCTTGTCCTTCCAAAACTACCTCGTATTTAATTATTTTGTACTTTCTTTTACATTTATTTAATTTTTATTTTGCTGCATGTACTTATAAACGTACTTTTTCTCTCCCTTATTAGAAAGTAGGCCCTCTAGTGTGGGATTGTACTGTTCTTTTTACTCACATCTTCAGCACCGAGCATAGTGCCTGACATATAGTAGACACTTAGATTCTTCTCGATTGATTAAAAAATAGTTAAGAAGAGGATTCTCAGTAGGAGTATAGGGCCACTTCAAGTTAGCATGGATTTGTAGTTGGCTACTACCCTGAGAGCTTCTTAAGGGCAGAGACTATGTCAGAGTCATTTTTATATTCTTTAATGCCTAGCAGAGCATAGGACCTTGTACATTGAAAGCTATAGTATGAATCATAGATGTCAAAAATATGGATGGAAATGTATTATGGATAAAAAAAAACTTCCTGGTGCAGCCTGAAATAGATTAAAATGCAATTGGGAAATATTTAATAAAATAAATAAAAATACAATAGAAATAGATAATATTATTAAGTGACTTTCTTAAGTCAATATGTGGCTATATTATGTATGGTTTAGTGACCCCATTTCTACTTGAGTTTGATTTAGTTTTAAAACTTGTTATATGTGTTTTATTTTATGTTTATTTAGTTTGTTAAATATTTCCCAACAGCATTTTCATCTGGTTTGAGCCCCTCTCTGTATGGCAGGCCACAAAAGGACTTCTGGGCTTTGTGAGGTCTTGGAAACAAAAGAGCCAGGTCTGAGTCCAATGTATGATCATCAGCAAGTTTTTAACCTCATTATGCCTCATCCTTAGAATGGGGTTATTAATATTTGCACGGAGTTCTTCACAAAGTGGTTGTTAGCAAACAGCTCTATGAACCTTTAAAGTGCTATATAAAAATGAATTTTATCACGTGTTGAGTTAAATTGAATTGATCCCTTCAGCAGTTTTGTTAATTTGTCCCTGGCTTGGCTGCCAGGGATCATGGAAAGCAGATGGTGGGAGTAACCAAGGATTGGGGATTACAGTGGTGGACTAACACCAAGTTTAGATATAGCGCACTACGTCTTATTCCCCAAACTCTGGGGAAAATTCTTGAACAACGAGAATCCTCTGTAAATTTATTTGGGTCCAAGAGCATCAGATCTATCCTTAATCATTATAGGAATGGGAATAAGCCATGAACATTCATTTCATTCTTCTTTCCCAGCTCTCTCATTATTTTTTAAAAAAATTTTTTTGGAGGTGGGAAGGCAGGGCAATTGGGGTTAAGTGACTTGCCCGAGGTCACACAGCTAGTAAGTGTGTCAAGTGTCTGAGGCCGGATTTGAACTCAGGTCCTGCTGACTCCAGGGCCAGTGCTCTACCCACTGGGCCACCTAGCTGCCCCCCATGATCTTTCTGTTGTTGTTGTCGTTTGTCTTTCATTCTGGAAGAGGACCCTGACATCAGGACGATGATGTCATGACTCATAAGTGAATTGGATTTAAGTGAGGCAGGGCTGTGTAAAGTCACCAGCCTCACTTTCTCCTCTGGAGCCATCTGGGTCCAATGGCCAGATATAGATCAGGATGACTGGAGATGGCCCTGGCATGACCTCATTAATCCTTGGGGAAGGCATTAGTATGCCATTTGCAGACTGCATAAATGCTAAGATAGCTCTCCATATTCTCTAGCTTCAAATAAGTATAGGGTTGGTTCCATTAGAATGTAATCTCCCTGAGGACAGTAACTGTTTGCCTTTTGTCCTTGTATCTCCTGCACTTAGCAGAGTGCTGGAGAGCCCAGTGCTTTGCACAGAATAAACTCCTAAATAAATGCTTAGTGATTGATTGGTTTCTCTTAAGCCTTTGGTTTATAACCATTGTCCTGTCTCCCACCTTCTCTGGGTGCAGATCATCACCATCAGAGTTAAATGCATTTTTTAAAGCACAGGGAAATATAAGTCCAGTTGCTTATTTAAATTCATAAATCGTATCAATTGCTGACTTGACATGCAGGAAGACCACAATCAAACCACTAACTTTAAAATGAAACCAACACAACCATTGTTTAGTCCTGAAATTATAAAATGAAAATTGCTGGTGTCACAGTGGCATGTGTACTAAGGAATTATTCTCTTCTTTTCCCTCCTTTTCTCTCTCTCTTTATCTCCTTCTCTCCCACCCCTACCCTTTTCCTTTCTCTTTAATTTTCCCTTCCCCCACCTCCATCTTTTAATAATAACCAACAATAGCCTGTAGAAACGATTTTTTGTCAAATTCAACATCGAAAAAAAATCCCTATTCATACAATCTCCTTCAACTACCATGATGAAGATGCCAACGAATTTTTGAAGGAGCTCTCCCTCAGGACTGGAGGAGAATTTCATTATTGTCATTATGGTTCCCAGGATCCTTTGGAGCCAGGTGCTTACATGGTAAGAATCCATCCGACAGGGAAGGAGGTATTTATTTGGTTTAGAATTACAGACCACAGGTTAGTGAACCATGGTTTTCATCTTATTAGAACAACCACTACAAAAGCCTCCAACAAAATGCCACCTAACAACCTGGGCGTGGAGGATTCTATAGGTTTGGGTCTGTCAGAGTATATGTAGCGTTTATATATCAAGTTGTCTCCAAACTGGTGGTTTATCCTCATCTTGCCCTAGAGATGATATGACCCCTGGCCCAGCCACAGGAAAAGAGAGTGAGAGCTGCTGCTTGCTTTTCTGCCCACCAGAGAGGAGAGAAGAGAGAGACAAAATAGCAGCAAAAGATGTATCTGTTTGTTTTACTCAGGCCTTTGTGAGGTGGCGTAGTGCTGAGGGGTGCTGAGCTTGGAGTCAAGAAGGCCTGAATTCAAATCTTGCCACAGAAACACTCCTTGTATGATTTTTGGACTTTGGATGTCTTTTTGAACCCCATGTCAGTTTTCTTATCTGTAAAATGAGAGCATTGGCCTCTAAGGACCTACTCCAAACCTATGATTCTGAGATTATGTCAATGCCAGTGAGAACATTCCTAAGGATGATGAGGACCTATTATCCTTCTCTTTATGTCCTGCCCAGTTTCCCCTTCTTAGAGTCTCTATAGTTTACTCCTTAGCTCCCCACCAGAAGGAGAAGGCAAAACTGTATCTTATACATCTAAACC
>CM053622.1:499111754-499127364 GCA_028646595.1 Phalanger gymnotis | reverse complement strand
AGGAAGGAAGGAAGGAAGGAAGGAAGGAAGGAAGGAAGGAAGGAAGGAAGGGAGGAAGAAAAATTAAAAAGTAAAAAAATATAAGCTTTCATCTGCACTCAGAGTTCATCAGTCAAACCCCATTAAAGGAATAGTCAGCTTTGATTTGATAATGTCCAGCTCTGCTAGCAATAGAAAACTGCTTCCTCAGGTCCTTGGAATGACCTCAACAAATAAGACTTGCTGTTCTGGTGGGAGATGACATTATCATATCATAACCCTGTTCCAAGCAGCTAATAACTTCATGGTGTTGTTCCACTAATGGAATGGACTGAAAATGCATTAATTTGCAATTAATTTGAATTAGCAAGTATCCTGTGACAGAAAATACATGGGATTAGAGTGATGTTTGTCAGTCTTTTGTATTTAGTGTGAATTAATTTAATCAGATTGCTTTCCTCTTAACATTTACCTAAGATTAGCTAACAGGGAATAGGAATTTTTGCAGGAGAGATGTGAAAGGAGAGAACATTTTATGAAGAAGACACACTTTTTTTTCAAATGAAATCACTTATTATTTGATGAAGAAGATAGGACAGAGTTAGAAACTGTAGTTGGGAAGGGTTTGGTCAGCCAACAAGCCATACAAGTGTATTGAGCAGGTAGAGAGGACATGGAAGACGAGGTCTTTGGGTGGTATATACTAGAGAGTCGAGGAAGGTATCAGAGACAAACTTTACTTCATAGTTTTGACTAATTCTGACTTTGGAGGAAGGCCATGTTATAGTTCAATTGTCTTTCCTCAGTGTATATTAGAGCAGAAGAGGAAAAACTAGTAGTCAAAGCTGAAAGATTTTTTACTATGATCTCATTCCCTTCTTCCATAGAGATGTACCATTGCTTCACTTACTACAGAATTTATGGGGTTATTAACATAGAATAGTTAAGTCATTTGCTTTGTGAATTATCTTGTTTGGGCATGTGCAATAGAATGTTGCCCTCATGAAAAACATATTTACAGAAAAGCCATCAGTCCAATGCATCTGATCCCCAAAGACATCATTCTGGAGTCACGGGATATGAGTTCAAATCTTTCCTCTGATACTTATTACCTGTGTGGCCTTGGGCAAGTTATTTAACATTCTTGAACCTCAATTTCTTTGTTTATAAAATCAGGTTATTAGATTAGCTGATCTCTAACATCCCTTCCAACTCTAGAGTTATGTTCTTGTTGAAATTAATTTCCTCATAATATTGGCTACCTGACATCCTCTTTTTGGAAATGGCCTTATGTGGGCTATGCCTAAATCCTAAGTAAAATTTTGAACTACAAGGTATCCCCAAATGCTTAATACAGTTTTAACGTTAAAATTGCACTAATTTTTGGGATACTCTCTATGTTGGTTAAATGCTTTCCCCTACATTTTACAATCATGAATTTATCCAAAGGTAATTGGAAAGGATATTATCTCTTATACATCTTGTTTGTATGAAGTTGTACTATTATCTCTCCCTCCCTTGCCTTCCCCCATTGGCGCAGCAAGGTGATGCAGTGGTTAGAGTGTTGGGCCTTGAGTTAAGAAGACTCATCTATTTGAGTTCAAATCTGGTCCTAGACACTTACTAGCTGTGTAACCCCGAGCAAGTCACTTAACCCTGTTTGCCTCAGTTTCCTCATCTGCAAAATGAGCTAGAAATGGCAAACTGCTCCAGTATCTTTGCCAAGAAAACCCCAAATGGGGTCATGAAGAGTCATACATGACTGAAATGATTGAACCACAACAGCCTCCCCTCCCCCACTAGATCTCAAAGTCAGGGACTGGTTTTGCCATCCCAACCCTTAACAAAAGTCCCAGCACATAGTACTTAATAAATGCTTGATGATGGCTAATATGGAAACATGTTTTATATGATTGATATTATACTGCTTAGCTTCTTAATGGACAAGGGAGAGGCCTGGAGAGAGAGAGAGAGAGAGAGAGAAAGAGAGAGAGAGAGAGAGAGAGAGAGAGAGATTGAGAATTTGGAACTCAGAAATTTTTAAAAGTTAATGTTAAAATTAATAGGTTAACAAAGAAAGCAGATAGAGAGGACATTTTTTGAAAAAGTATTTGTTGACTAACTTGACTTTTATTGAAAGATGACTCTCTGACTGGGCTTTTAGGGAACTAAAATGGAAAAAATAAATGAAATCCTTTTTTTTTTCTTTTCCTGAACCAGATTACAAGCTCTAAGAAATGTTGTTGTAAAATGTGGATCAGCTGTATTTTCTGAGTAGTATATGTGTCTGCTTCTCATTTTGGCAGAATGAACAATTGAACCTTTTACTATGTGAAATTGAAATGGGACAAAATGACCTTGAGAGAGTGCAAAATCTTCACACGGAATCCATGCTGTTGGACTGGTGGCATAACGCAGAAAAAGATGAAACTGAGTAATTATTCTCTCACATGACATACATTGTTCAGAATGTCTTCAAGTCCTCTGAAATTTGTTGTTAAGTTTCCTTTGATATTGTTTTTCCCTTTTGGCATATTTTGCACGATTGATTTTTGCAAAAGGAGCCTTAAATTAAGGTTTCCTTAAGATAAGTCTTGAGAAGCTAGATAAAGAACATTTATAATCTAATTTTAAACAGAATTCCATTTCAGTGAGCTCAAACAAGTTTATTTTAGAGACAAAGTTACGGCTTACCATATAAGTTAGCCCAGAATGGCATTCAAGGTAGTTTCAGGAAGTACAAGATCTGAGATGTCTACAAAGTACTCAATATTTCCACAGCTTGTCACCGCTGTCATTTAAGACATTTGAGGGAACATCAACAGTGTTTTGATGTCTCCCAAGAGGAGGGTGAGATTTTAGGCAGAGCCAGGCCCTGACATCAATGAGAAAGGGGAGAGAATTGTCATGGAGTTCTGGAGATAAAAGCCGCCAGGATCTAGATTACGTGAGACAACTGGATAGATTGAAATATAACAGAGGAATGACTGAGAGAGGGTGGTAGTGGTAGAGGAAGCCTGGGTAATGGGGATCAAGGAATATTCCGATTCTCCCACCAGGACCAGTCAATTGGGGAGTATGAAAGAAGGTGCCATCAGTACCAGAAAGGACAACTAGAGATATGGCATCATGCCTTAACCTATTCTCTATCTCTCCATGAGCTCTCCAGGCTCTCCATCCCTTAATATTTTTCCAAACCATCAGCACTGCTCTGATTACATGCTTTTCTCTTTCCAATCTCAAGTTTTTGGAGAAAAAGTTCAACTCTAACAACAGTCTTTACTCCAGGGGTATGTTGGTAAATGTTTAATAACTAGCTCTCTTAAAAAAAACAACAACATACTTTTAAGTTTATAACAAGTTATATTATTAACACTTGTTGTTCAGTGGTTTCACTCATTTCAGACTCTTTGTGAACCCGTCTTGAGCTTTTCTTGGCAGAGATACTGGAGTGGCTTGCCTTTAACAGGATTAAGTGACTTGCCTGGGGTTGAAAAGCTAGTAAGTGTCTGAGGCCAGATTTGAATTCGGTAATATGAGTCTTCCTGACTCCAAATCTGGCACTCTATCCCCTACACCACCTTGCTACCCCCTCGAAAAGCTACCAATGATTTTTTAATTGCCAAGAAGAGGGCTGAGAACAGAACCTTGGTGGAAGCCCACAGTTGGGGGCCCTCCATGAGACTGCACACTAATATCTACAATGCATTTTTATACCATTAAATTTTTGAAAAATAAGCATAATTTTATAATGACTATTTAGTATTGCACAGGTATTCAAATGCCAGTCCTGTATGTAAATACCAAGACAGCACTTTTCTGAAATACAAGGAAATAATGCATGTAAAGAGAAGCAAATTTTTAGAGTGGAAAGATAGCCAGCTTTAGAGTCAGAAAGAACTGTATTCAAATTTTACTTTTGACAGCTGTGTAGCCATTAGCAAGTCGCTGAGCACCCCTCAGATCTTTGGGCAAGTCACTTAACTTCTAAGGCTGTAAGTTACAGACAGGTCGCCAACTTAATTAGACAAAGGGAGTTTCTACACTGAAAATTCAATAAAGTCAGTCGTTGAAACCAATTTTTTTAAAAAAGAGTATGGAAATTGCTTTGTAAATTTCAATGATCCACAAACATCAGCTATCATAAGTAATAAATAGGTTCACTGTTAACTGGAAAGGAACTTGGGAATGAATCTATTATAAATGAATCCTTACTTAACAGGATCCATGATATCCCCACTAGAAAAGCATGATTAGTAAATCTTGTGGGTCATGGCATGGCCTCATTATATTAAATTTTATTCTAATGTGGAATAATTGATAATTATATATATTTTTCAAAAAATTTGAATTTGCATTCCAGACTTGGGAAGGTTGGACACATAAACATAGAATTCAAAGAATCATAGATAAAGAGACAAAAGAGACCTTCAGGGTCTTCTAGTCCAACTCCCTGATTTTACATTTGGGGAAACTGAGGTCCAAAGATGTTTGCCTAGGGTGCCATAAATAATAAGCAACAGATTTGGATTTGAAGACAGGTCTGGTGACTCAAAGCCCCTACTCTGCCTCTCAGTTAAATGAGTTGTTTAATTGAATATATATTTATCATAAATCATTAGGCTATTTAATACAAATTAATAGTTAAATTAATAAATAACAGATATAGCTATTGTTAAGCCTTTCTCTAAGTTCGTCCATTCACTGCTCTCCTACTGGAGATCTGCAGTTGAACTGGGTAAGCTGGCTCACGGGTGTATCTTCTTCTGCCATTAGGATGAATAACGAAATGAAATGCTTGATTCAAAACAAACAGAGGAATAATGTTATGTAGAGGTCAAACTAATATGATGCAAAGAATAGACGGCATCAGTCTATTCTTTAAAAATATCTCATTTCCACTTCTCTCTTCCTTGATGGAAGGAATTCTCTTGGATGGTTACTTTTTACATGTACTGGGCAGTAAACTCTATCTTGACATCTTCCAGGCAAAAGAAGTTATCCTAGCCACAAAAAATAAATAGAATCACTTCTGCCCATCCACCTATATTTTCATATGTGTCATTAACATGAAATTGAAGTAGGACCCTAGGAATTAAAGTTGAAATATATCTTACAAATCATATAGTTGAGCTTCCTCATTTTACAAATGAGGAATATGAGGACCATAGGGGGTAAATGCCCCCAGGATAATGGGAAGCTAGGTGGCCCAGTAGTTAGAGTGCCCAGCCTAGAGTCAGGAAGACTTGAGTTCAAATCTAACCCCTGGTACTAGCTATGTGACCCCGGACAAGTCACTTCATCCTGTTTACCTTGGTTTCCTCATCTGTAAAATGAGCTGGAAAAGTTAAATGGCAAACTCTGTGCCAAGAAACTCCCAAATGGGGTCATGAAGAGTTGGACACAACTGAAAATAACTGACCAACAATCCAGGACAGTATATCTAATGGCATTTCCACAACACCTTCATACTACCTCCACTTAAACATCTCTGGTGAAGTTCATACTGACTCTTTCCTTCTGTACATAAAATATTCATTATTCAACATTTTACAAACATTTATTAATCCCCCACTACATGCAGAACACTATGTTAGTTACTAGTGAAGATACACAATTTAGCTAAGATCTACAATACTAAATATTCATTATAAAACCAGATGTATTTTTCAAAAATGTTAATGGTATAAGAATGCATTGTAGATATTAGTGTGCAGTCTCATGGGGGGCCCCCAGTTGTGCGCTTCCACCAAGGTTCTTAGCTAAATTAGCTAATCTTAGCTAATTAGAAAGCTAAGTCATCAAACCAGAAAGCTATACTACATACATGACAAATCTATCTGAAAGAGGAAAAAATATAGCAAGAGGTAAGGGTCACTGTTGCATTACTTAAATTCAACAGTGTGTCTGCACCTCTTTCCAAGTCCTGACTTCAGGCAGAGAATGCATACCTGCTAGGGCTGCTGGCTAGCTCAGGTCCATGAGCAGTAGAACTATCTAAGGAGGGCAACAGCTACAGTTGCATAAATGTGTCCTGGAGCTGTGATTTCATTTTCCCGACTTTACCGTTTTTCTCAGTTGGGAGGCTCCATGATGTGTTTGTCATGTATTGTGACATTGGCACTCTTTGTATCTTTTGGGGAGCCCTCCTGTCTTCTGAGGAACCACAGGTTGGAGAATTGGATTTGCAGTTTCTGCATGTTGGAGCTTTGTTTCTATTTTTCATCGAATAGTTGAAGATTCGGAAAGCATCCCTGAAAATTCGTTATACTGAAACTTGACTATTTGGATTATTTTCATATGTTGAAATAGAAAGTAATTGAATTGTTTAAATGTAGCATTTTTGCTTTGATCTTTTAATGATATATTTGTGCATTCTTGCTAGAAATATCATGTTTTCTCTTTGCCATTTTCCCTTTTTATAAAACCTCCAGCTATAAAAAGCCCACTTATGCGGTGGTTTCGACAATAGAAAAGAAGACAGATATGCCTTTACAGAGGCCTACACTGAGAACAGTATCCCCAGCTGAGGCCAGTTTCTTTAGTGGTTGTGGAAGCTCACCTCAAATTCGTCTGAAGAAGAAAATACCCTTTGCAGGTACTGTAAGTCAGTCAACTAGCATTTATTAAGTGCCTACTGAGTCCAGACACCTATTTCTAGTTATTTCTGCCTCTCTCTGCAAGAGAATTGGTGTTGATGTGTGGAGACTGGGCACAGGGCAAGGGGTAGAAGTAAAGATTTGAGTTCCATCCCTGTTGTAGGTGCTTTTGTTCACCTTTTTTGGTAAGCTCCTCAGCTTCTGTATAGGCAGTAGTTTTGGTGTTAGAGCAGATGTTAATGAAACCAGTGCTGTAGCTTCGGCTCTCACTTTGCAGGTGGCATGCATGGCCAGGCCCAGCCTCAGTAGGTGTCAGTGGGAATACCATCAGCCAACCTAGTACTACCCCTTCTTTCTTTAAAGTTCTAAAGTTTTTATGAGTAGAGATCAAGGCAAATCTATCCTCCCATTTAAAAAAATGCCCCCCAGGAGTGTTGTCTTCCTATGCAAAACCTAGAACATTTACTGCTATAACTCTTAACGTGGATGAGGTTAAGGTTTGCCTATAATTTTTGCCAATTATAAAGGCAAAAACATTTATTACTATTGATTATTATAGAAGTAGCTAGATGGCTCAATGGATAGAGCTCTCTGGGCCTAGAGTCAGGAAGAACTGAGTTCAAATGTGGCCTCAGACACTTACTATTTGTGTGACCCTGGGCAAGTCACTTAACCCTTGTTTTCCTCAGTTCTCCTATCCATTAAATAGGGATAATAAGAACACCTACCTCCAAGAGTTATTGTTGTGAAAATAAAATAATATTTGTAAAGTACATTGCAAACCTTCAAGTGCTATAGAAACGATAGTTGGTATTTAAATTTAAACATTAAATTCTGATGGTTACACAAAACACTTATCTGAAATATACACGGGACCTAGAGTTCATATGACAATGGAAAGCTGGATTTGATAGAGGCCTTATGGATTTAGTCATTTCTGCTCCATTAGCAGCTTCAGTAGGAAAACAAAAGGATTTGAGTGATAATAGGACCTGAGATCTCATGATAATGGAAGTATTTTTAGGTCAGTCACCTTGTTCCTATCTCCTTTAAGAGGCTTGAATGACTGACTGTTCCCTGCTCTGTACCTTGAAGTGAAATGAAACTGGTAGAGGTCTATGTAATGGTAAGCAAAGTGGGACTTTTCATTGTTTTTTCTTTTGGAATGCTTCTTAGCACGAAGCAATCAAGTGCCTTTGATTGAGCCTTGCCTTTGTTTATAGAAAGGCCCACACCCTTTTGCTGATTAGGTATGAAGCCTCCAGGCCCTAAGAAGAGTATGTATACTTGGAGGTTAGCATTTTGCTTTGGGGCTCACTCATTGGAAGAGTGTTGGTGTGGAGACTCTGGGTAGCTGTTAAAGAGGCACCCCCCCATGGCTTTGAAAACCCAGATATTGGTGTTTCTCTCTCTGGCAACTATTTATGTATAGCTTTGGTCAGACAGCTAGAAGCTTGTCTGTTGATTTGTGTTATTTGCTCTGTTTATATTTTCTTTGTTAACAATTTCTGTTTGTATTTGCTCTGAAGTTGAGGGTGCTGGCTTTTCCCCCTGAACTAAGTGAAGGATATATGTATGTTTGATTAAAGTGAGATTGTTAACCCCTTAAAGTTACTTTCTTTAGAAAAGCAGATCAAAGAACACGTGCTTGCAGCCCTCCTGTGTGCTAGTGTTATTAGCCTTACACAGCCACAGTAGCAGCAAGTAGCATTGTTGTTATAGTCTAAGAGTGGAAGTTTTTTCCCTTTTTCTGCATACTCTATTAGCCTCATCAGGTATTACTGGCTATTTCTTCTTTGAGTATACTAGGATGGGTACTTAAATTGACATAAAATCTCATGTAACTGAGGCTTGAGGGCTCTACATAAAGTCTACTTGTTGGTCAGCAGAGCTAAAGGCCAAGAATAGGAAATGGATTGTGGGATAGAGACCTGTCAGTAGTGAGTAGGGAATCAATATAACAATCCCCAACACAACCAAGGTGAAACTAAGGCAATGAGGAGTCAACCAAAGTAAAATCAGAATCCAAAACAGGTTGGTCACAAATTGGAATGAGGGTCAATGTAGGAAAACAAGCGGTATACATCAGAGCACTAGACCAATAGAGGAAAGCACTGGTACTTAACCAAGCAGATCCCGGAGCTTCCTGTCTCTCCAGACAGTCAAAGCTGACCAATTGCCTTGGTATGATCAATGTGTGGAGCAGGCAGAGGTTAGTTAGAAGGTGACTTTGGCCTGACTCTTTCAGAAAATGCACACGTCAGTAAAAACCTTGATGTCACCTGGGCGATTAATAAGGGAAAAATTCAGTCAAACCCTATAAGAGCATTTTTCTCCTGTGGCATATAACTATTATTGAGTCATTTCAGTTGTGTCTGACTCTTTGTGGCTCCATTTTGGAGTTTTCTTGGCAAAGATACCAGAGTAGTTTGCCATTTCCTTCTTCAGCTCATTTTACAGATGAGGAAACTGAGGCAAACAGGGTTAAGTAACTTGCCCAGGATCACACAGCTAGTAAGTATCTGAGGTCGGATTTGAACTCAATAAAATGAGTCTTTCTGACTCCAGGCACGATACTCTATCCACTGCACCATCTAGCTGTCCCAAATTATTTACCTCATTTAAAAATTCAACATGTTTTGCGAATGGTAAATATTATCTAAGACTTGATTTTCTGGGTGTTCTCTAGCTTTGCATGTTTTCTCTTTCAGCTCATACAAGCACTTTCAGGTATTTGGGTTGTCTGTAATTAGAGTATGGGTCTGTATGGATTATTAGACCCCAGAATAGAAAATAGAGGGAGAGACCAGAAACTCCCATAGTAGCTATTTAAATTTGATGATATTGCACCATATCCCCAAATTGAGTTTTGAAATCAGCGTATATATCTGCCCAAATGGAAAGAAAAGCTTAAGAAGGGGTGTGAGGATAGTGCTTATTTGCCAGAGATTATTGACCAGGTTTTAGAAGTTGGACTAAATTGTCTGTTCTTCCTCTTCTTCCTGCCAATCTTTCGAATCTTTTCTTTCTGTAATTGCCAACAGAACCAACAAAAACTAGTCTGCTCAGGAATTCTTTTATTGAAAAGAAGCTCAGTGAAGATGGCTCGAATGCAAAAAAGCACCTTCCTCCGGAACAAAAGAGGTCTCCCAGAAAACGAAGCTGTTCACCCATTTGTAAAGGTTAGCTTGAAAAAGAGAGCTAGATGAAAACGTAGTGTGTTCTGATTTATACAAGAATGATATTAATAGGTCATAGGGTCATGGGTTTAGTGCTACAATGGACGTTAGAGGCCATCAAACCCAATCGTTCTTATAGATGAGGAAACTGAGGTAGAAAGGTTAATTGGCTTGCCTACTGTCACAGAGCTAGTAAGGATCTGAGGCAGAATTAGAACCCAGATCCCACCTCCAAGTACGGTGCTCTATTCTAGTATGCCACCTGGCTGAGTCTCTTGGTTAAGATAATTAATCTAGGGCTGAATGAAGTCTCTGAGGTCCCTTTTCTAAACTCTCTCATTGAATATTTGAGGAAACTGAGGACCACGGGATAACTTACTGAAGGTCACGTGGGGAGTAAGCATCAGAGCCATCATAATTGAGATAGAGCAAAACAAACAGAACCAATAAAACAGTATGCACAATAACTACAGCAATGTAAATAGAAAGGTCACTAATTACTTGTTTATCTTTTCAAGATATTTATTTGCTTAAAATGAAGACCACATGTTCATAGAATACTTGCTGTTCTTAAAAAATTCCATTTTGATGGTTCCTATCTTCTTTGTCAGTTTGGTTTTACAAAACCAGCTCTGAAGTTTTCAAAAGAATTACAAACTATAAATGACTGTGTGAAAACATTCTCTCAAGAGGGGATTGGTAAACTAAGGCCCACATTGCCCAGAAGCTAAGAATGGTTTTGACATTTTAAGATCAAAGTGTATTGCAAACTTGCATTATTGAGTCATTGAGTTATTTGACTCTTTGTTGGCCTCATTTTGCATTAGATGTATGTCTTATTCTGAAACTCGAGTTCATCACCTTTACATCAAGAGGTGGAAAACATGCTTCCTTATCAGTCCTTGGGAATCATAATTGGACATTGCATTGATCAGAATTATCAGGTCTTTTAAAGTTGTTTTTCTTTACAATATTGATATTGTGTAACTAGTTATCCAGGCTCACTGTACCTAAGTGAGGCCAGTGACCTTGCCCAGCCCTCCCTCACTCAAGTCAAAGTCAAATGCAAGTCATGTCATCATTCCCCTGATGCCATGGTCCTCTTTGAAAACGAAGGACAAACACAATCTGTGAGTAGTCCGAGCTGCCTGAAAGGGAACCCAGCTAGTTGGGTAACTCAGCTCATTCTCTCCTCTCCCTCTCCCTCCCCCTTCTCCCTGTTTTGATGGCCAGAAGCTGCCCACTTAACTTGGGGTTTGCTGGCTAGATTTCTTTCTTTCCTTCCTTCCTCCCTTCCCCTGCCCCCGTCTCTCTGTCTCTCTCTGTCTCTCTCTCTTTCACAAAACCTTAAACCCAGTTCACTCTGAAGCTCATAGATTGGACCACAATAGGTCTCTGCCCCAGCTCCACTTAATGGCCATATTTTGGACGCTCCTGGCTTACAGTGAATGCCAGCAACCCTGAGGGTCTTCCCTTCTCAGCTTGATTTTTTTTCCTAATTAAAGGGGCCATCCCTTGACTCACTTCTTAAAGATGCCTATTCACTGAATAGGTGTTACCTCACTCTAAGTAAGTACATGAAAAGGCCTTTAGCCTAAAAGGGCCAGGTTCTCCCATTACATCCTGGGTCATCTCCAGTCACCCTGATGAATATCTGGTCCCTGGATCCAGATGGCTCTGGAGGAGAAAGTGAGGCTGGTGACCCTGCACAGGCCTCCCTCACTCAAATCAAAGTCAACTGCAAATCATGTCATCATTTCCCTGATGCCATGGTCCTCTCTGAAAACAAAAGACAAACACAACAACAACCTTATATCAGTTCATACAGGTCTTCCTAGACTTCTCTGAAATTGTCCATTTCATCATTTCTTACAGAGCAAAAATATTCCATTACATTCATAAATCACAATTTGCTTAGCCATTCCTGAATAGATGCCCCACCTTTGTCTTGGACATAGGCAAACTATATATAATTTTATGTTTTTATAGTAGCATCATTAATAACAATATCAATGTACTGTGAAGTTCTAAAATGTTGCTATAAAATCGTGATGTTGCATCGTTCCTATGAAATTAACGGTCCTGTAATAATACTTTGCTTAACACTGTATATATTCCCAGAACCAGTTCGTGACATTAAATCATATATGCTCATACTTTTCTTGCAATTAGGTGAGTAGTGCTTTGGTTATGTATTCTTGGTATGAATAGCCAGGGTTGTCTGAGCATAATTAATGAGAGAAATTAGTATGCTTCTCCATCTGTTTTTAAAAATTAAAAAAGACTCTTTAATGAAAAGCTACTTGTATATGTTAGCCAATAATACTAATCGTTAAGTTTAAAAATAGTATAAAATTAGAGCAAGATTTTGTAGACATCTAGTTACAATTAGTCACCTTGTTCACTAAGGCCCAGTTGTCACCAATGTAACTTTAATTTTTCCAGGATGCACAAAATACTTTCAGTTCACTCTTAAATGTATTGCACTCAGAAACCAAACTTTTTCAAGAGTACGTGCAAGATTTCTGTACTTCAGAGCTTCCAAATAACTCTTTAAGAAAATCATTTGCAGACAGTTGTTCTCATCTGCCAACAGCTTTCCTCTACCACAGCTATACAATAGTCTGTTTATCCTGGTACATTCCTCTACTCCCATTTTTTTCTGTTTAGGATCTTTTTCAGGAGGTAATCAGTGGATTCTTTCAATTTCTATTTTACCCTCTGGCTCGAGACTACCAGGGCAATTCTCCTTGATAATTTCTTGAAAGATGATATCTAGGCTCTTTTTTGATTATGACTTTCAGGTAGTCCAACAATTTTTAAACTATCTCTCCCGGATCTATTTTCCAGGTCAGTGGTTTTTCCAATGAGATATTTCACATTGTCTTCCATTTTTTCATTCCTTTGGTTCTGTTTTATAATATCTTGATTTCTCATCAAGTCACTTGCTTCTGCTTGCTCCAGTCTAATTTTTAAGGTAGTATTTTCTTCAGTGGTCTTTTGGACCTCCTTTTCCATTTGGCTAATTCTGTACTCCCATTTTTTTTCGAAAGTTCATGGTAGCACAGTCCATTCTGCCCCAACAGAACTGAACCACATCATTGTCATTCTGAATGAATGAATGAAATATTTGAGTGTCTGCTATGTTCAAGGCCCTGAATTACAAAAAGGCCTTGATACTTCTCTCAATGGCATTCCCATTTATTCATTCAGTTGGTTAATAAATATTTATGTGCCAGGTACTGTGCTGGGAATATAGACACAAAAAAGAAAGACATTTCTTGCTCTGAAGGAGTTTACAATCTAACAAGAGAAGACAACTCAGAAAAAGAAGCTGAAAGGTGGCATGGGGTGGGGCACAACAAGAAGGTACCTGGCACTGAGAAGTTCAAAGGAATGCAGGTGGGCAAGAATTGAAGAAGTGACTGGCCTGGGCCTTCTCTTTAAATGGTGGCTTTGGGAGGAAGTCTCTACTCTGCCCTCCAATCAGATGGACCTCAGGGTTTCTAAACAGAGCTTAAGGGAGTCATTTCAAAGTCCCTACTTTCTAATCACTGCTAAGTAGAGTTTGAGTTTACTAATAATCTAAATAGAATGATTAAATTTTCATATTAACCACTTACCTGCAATATTACACCTTGATTTCTGATGTTGACCAATTTCTTTTAAAGGGGTCATATCCTTTTTCAACTAAAAATGCAAGCACATTCCAAGGCATAATTTTAAACAACACTTAAACAGGATTTGAAGAGGCTTTGAATAGATATGTAATGTTTTTACTATACTTGTGCTATCACAAAAAAAATATCTACATGACCTTAAACAACTTCCATAAACCTATCTTGTCCTCTCAGTTTCTTCATCTGTCAAAGTAGGGGGTTCAACTACATGACCTCAAAAGTCCCTGATGGCTCTAAATCTATGATACTACGAACAAGTATCATAATATAACAAAATATGGCTAAAAGATTTTGAGATGTATAATCATGACACCATGTAAGAGCTAAAGCAGTCTTAGGTTATATTACTCCTTTATTGCATTTTCTTAAAATATCTGTTCTACCTCGGGTGAGATCTTATGCTCCTCTGTGGTGGGTGCGATAGGAATAGCAGGAATTAGAAAATAGTTGGTGATTTCATTCAGGAGCCTTGAACTATATAATCCAAAAGCAGCTAAGAGTCTTTATTATGTTTTTATGACTAGTTCAGGTTGGCTCAGCAGCTTTGGCTAATTGTTAGTAAAACCAAGGCAATACACTTTTGATATACATACTTATCCTTTAGAAATAAGCATTACAAATCAAAATTGACTGAGCAATAAAACCAACTAAGATGTGCCATTGAGAATGCTTTAAAAACAAGACAAAACATTTGTCCTTGGCCACCAATGATCTCAGATAGAGAAATAATAATGAAGCTAATGTAGTTAGTTTTAAAACCCCCACACAAGATACCTTTGTATACTTACATCTCTTTCTCTGCAGAAATGAATTCAATAGGTGAAAAAATATCAGAAGTGAGGAGTAGAGAAGCAAGCCAAGAGTAAGTATTTTAATTTCACTGAGGTACACAAGGCTATTTTGCCATCTTTTTTTGAATCTAAATTACAATTTTTTTTCTCTCCTCCCCCTCTACAACCTTCCATTGCACCTCACAGAAATCTGTGTTCTTAGTTCTCTAGATATGTCTTCAGAAACCTGGCTCAAGGTCCATGGCTTGGTTGCTAAGCGACTCACCATAATGGATGCCTTATCCTCTACGGCCATTCCACACAGCTCGAAATATGTACCAATTCTGGGCAAGCATGTCGTTTCTAAAGTATACGATTCGGTAAAACTCACACTGTTCTTGGCAAAGCCTTATACTATATAAACTATAGCCCTGATGGTGTTACTTCTAAAGGAGGGTTTTGCTGTTTCTCTGCATACATCATATAGTCCATTTAAATTTCTTAGTGTGGGTTCTATACATATAATACATGTTATATCAATAGAAAATGTTTATTCATGATGGCAGCTGCTGAAAAATAGATTGCTAATGAATATGGCTTTTTTTTTTTGTCTGAGGGGGATGTAAAATGGGCCTCTGTGTTACAGGCTCTTCTTGTCTGTTTACCAGTGGGTGGTAGTATGGAGCTATTCAGGTATTTCACTATAGATGCAAATTTTCTGCATAGCATCATGGAATCAGAAAGGACCCTTGAAGGTTATTTCATTCATTTGCTTGCTTGCTCACCCTAAAGAGATGAGAATCTTTGGTTTTTAAAAGGTCTCTAGATTAATTTTAACTGCTTCCTTCAGTAACTCATCTGGATGTCTGATGTCACTCACTGTAGGAAAATTAGATCTTTGTCTTAATCAAAATGCTTGATGGTTCAGGATAATCCTACTTCTATTGCCCTCATGAAGATGAAAGAACAGCTCTCTGAGACTAACCTTTCTTGGCTTTGTCAATGATCAGATTACCACCCCTCCACACACACACAGCTCCCAGTTCTTCTAAACTTACTTCATAGGTATTGGGATTTTTGCAGTTTTAAAATTATCTTTGAGGGTCTTTTACCATCTCTCTAAGTTTCTATAGTCATTGTGCCACGATACATCACTGACTTTGAATAATGTTGAGGTTTGCATGCGGCCCGATGTAACAAGATTGCCTCATGGTTGCCTGTTGTACATCATTACTGCATTGCTGGATCATGTTCAGTTTTGTTTTCCTCCTTGGGTTTCCACCACAGAAACTGTTCCAGACGTTCTCCTCTCTCCTTAGGCCTCCCCTGTGACCCTCTTCTTCTACCCTCCCAGCTGAGGACTTGGGCTCATATTTCATGAAAAAAATAGAGGCCATTCTCAA
>CM053622.1:499072088-499103367 GCA_028646595.1 Phalanger gymnotis | reverse complement strand
ATAGCACAATAGTATTCCATTACATTCATATGCCACAACTTGTTTAGCCATTCCCCAATCGATGGGCATCTCCTCGATTTCCAATTCTTAGCCACCACAAAAAGAGCTGCTATAAATATTTTTGTACATATGGATCCTTTTCCCCCTTGTATGATCTCTTTGGGATACAATACAGCCCTAGGGGTGGTATTGCTGGGTCAAAGGGTATGTATGTTTTTATAGTTCTTTGGGCATAGTTCCAAATTGCTCTCCAGAATGGTTGGATCAGTTCACAACTCCACCAACAATGCAGTAGTGTTCCAATTTTCCCACATTTTCTCCAGCATTTATTATTTTCTTATTTTGACATGTTAGCCAATCTGACAGGAAAGATATGGTATCTAAGAGTTGTTTTGATTTGCATTTCTTTAATCAATAGTGATGTAGAGCATTTTTTCATATGACTATAGATATCTTTAATTTCTTTCTCTGAAAACTGCCTGTTCACATTCTTTGACCATTTATCAATTGGGGAATGACTTATATTCCTATAAATTTTACTCAATTCCTTGTATATTTTAGAGACGAGGCCTTTGTCAGAGACGCTTGTTGTAAAAATTCTTTCCCAGTTTTCTGCTTCCCTCCTAATCTTTGTTGCATTGGCTTTGTTTGTACAAAAATTTTTCATTTTGACATAATCAAAATTATTCATTTTGTATTTCATAATGCTCTCTATCTCTTGTTTGGTCATAAATTCTTCCCTTCTCCATATATCTGACAGGTAAACTATTCCTTGCTCTCCCAAATTGCTTATAATATTAGCCTTTATATCTAAATCGTGAACCCATTTTGACTTTATTTTGGTATACAGTGTACAATATTGGTTTATGCCCAGTTTCTGCCATACTATTTTCCAATTTTCCCAGCAGCTTTGGTGAAATAGTGAATTCTTAACCCAGAAGCTGGACTCTTTGGGTTTATCAAAGAGTAGATTGCTATAGTCATTGACTACTGCGTCTTGTGTACCTAACCTATTCCACCGATCCACCACTCTGTTTCTTAGCCAGTACCAAGTAGTTGATGACTGCTGCCTTATAATACAGCTTAATATCTGGTATGGCTAGGCCCCCTTCCCTAGCATTTCTTTTCATTAATTCCCTTGACATTCTAGACCTTTTGTTCTTCCAGATGAACTTTGTTATTATTTTATCCAGCTCTGTAAAATAATTTTGGTAGTTTGGTATAGCACTGAATAAGTAAATTAATTTAGGTAAAATTGTCATTTTTATCATATTAGCTTGGCCTAACCATAAGCAACTGATGTTTTCCCATTTATTTAGGTCTGACTTTATTTGTGTGAAAAGTGTTTTGTAATTGTGTTCATATAGGCCCTGGGTTTGCTATCATATGCCTCTTTATAGCATTTTCTGTGACCTGAAACATGCATCCCATGATTGATAACCCCAGAGTAAGGTTAACTAGAGGAGCTGAAGATGACCAGGGCAGAGTCAAGCACGAGCATTTATTTATTAAATGCCTACTCAGTGCCAAGCCCTGGGATAAACACTAAGAATACGAGGACAAAAATGGAACTTTTTGCTCTCAAGTACCTCATTTGGAGAGAGTCTAAGTAGTGATGGTGAGGTTACGTGGATAACAGTGTGCCGATTGCATCAAGCTCCAGAGCACCGTGGTGCTATAATCATTCAAAAGAGTTTGACCTAACTATCTACGTAGAAAAAACTGAGTGGATAAAGAATGGCTGTTGTCCAGGTTTGATGTGAAGTTGGCTAGACAGCCCATAAAGCTCGTCTATCAGTACATCTATTTTTAGCAAGTATGGTATTTGGGTGGTAAAATAGGCCTTGAACTGAATAAGGGGAGGAGAGCAGTCTGGATTACATTTGGGATATTGTGAAGCCCTTTGGATAACCCTACTCTTCTCCGTGACACTATGGCATCATTTTTTTAATATTAAACCCTTTTACCTGCTAATTCAGGAAGCAGCCAGATGGTTCTGTGGATAGAGCTCTAGGCCTGGATTCTGGAAGAACTGAGGTCAAATCCAGCTGCAGACACTTACTAGCTGTGTGGGTAAGGCATTTAACTTCTGATTGCCTTAATCTACTGGAGAAAGAAATGACAAATCACTCCAGTATCTTTGTTAAGAAAACCTCATAGACCATGTAGCACACAGACAGGGTCACAAAGACTCAGACTAACTAAGCAACAACAACAAAACATGCTAATTCTGCGGTCCTGGTTCCTTTTATTCAAGAATAAATTGAGTTAATGGAGGAAGGCTTGTGTTTAAGAGCTACGTTCTTAAGTGCTTAGTAGTATATCAGTCAATAAACATTTATTAAGTACCTACTGTGTTCCAGGCATTGTACTAAGCACTGGAATATTTGTAAAGTCATCAGTGTTGTCTACAAAATTTCCTCTCTGCTCCTCCATGGAGTTTTCATTTATTTTTAATCTGCACCTCTGATTTCATTTGTATAGGGAAGGGATCATCACGATTAGGAAACTCCTACCAGTGCAGATTGGTAGATTCTCTGTCATGTATAGTCTTGTGGGGAACCGAGAGTTTAAGTGACTTGGCCAAGGTCACACAGCCTGTATGTGTCAGAGGTGGGACATGAACCCACATCTCATTGATTAAAAGCCTGGCCCTTTCTCCACCACACAATGCTACCTCTCAGGGTGCTCATAGCTTTGGCAGATTCAGAGACACCATTGTCAATTCTTTGTATTTAAAACCAGGAGGCAAGACCAGAAGCAAGGTGATTTTTTAAAAAAATTGACCTGAAAAATATGGAATTGGCAAATTCTGTCTAGAGTCAAATCTAACATTTTGAACATTTAATCAGTCATGAATTGTCATTTGTACCACTTATTTTCTATTTTAAAATTCTTTTACATGGCATGGTAAAAATGGTATCATGTAAAAATACTGTATAGTCTAGAATTCAGCTACGTTCGTTAATGGAAAGAAAGAAAGGCAAGGTGCCCATAGAAAGTAGAGCAGACCTTGTTTTATTTCCCAGTGCTGACTAGAAATTAATCTGTGCCTCAGAATGCCTAGCCACAATTCCGTCACTATCAACATCCAACCATCCATCAATTGTTATTTAAGATTTTTGACATATTTTACTCAAAAGAAAACAAACAATAGCAAAGTTTATTAGTTTCACAACTCCCACCCCCTATCCACTTTGTTCAGTCATGTCTGACTCTTAGTGACCCCATAGGGGAAGGGGGACAGAACCAAGTTTGGAGGAGAAGCTAAGGGACTTGGTTGAGTTGGAGACTTCAGGGGATATCCATTTGCAGATCTATTAGGGAACTGACTGTATCGGTCAAGAGAGAGATAATCTAGAAGTGTAGATTTGTGAGTCAACCTTGTAAAGGTGATAAGAGAGTTAAGGAGTTCTTCCCATTTCACTTGAATTGTTCATCTCCATCAGCTTCTTAGTTTCCTAAACTCTTTCTTCGGAAAGATCTTTTTTCCATATTCCTCAAATATCCCAGGATCTGCAGTGTCTCCCCTACTAAACTGTAATCTCTTTAAGGGCCAGTGTCTCATCTCTTGTATCTCACTGAAGTACTCAGTACATGGTGTCCTACTCCCCTTACCCCCGTTTTGGGGTTTTCTTGGCAGAGATACTAGAGTAGTTTGCCATTTTCTTCTCCAGGTCATTTTACAGATGAAGAACAGAGATAAACAGGGCTAAGTGACTTGACCAGGGTCACACAGCTGGTTAAGTGTCTTAGGTCAGATTTGAACTAAGGAAGATGAGTCTTCCTGATTCTAAGCACAGTGCTCTATTCACTTCATCACCTAGCTCCTATATATATACATACATGTATGTATATATATGTGTATGTATATATATATACATATATATATATGTTGTTGTTTTGGTTTTTTGTTTGTTTTAGAGGGGGCAGGCAAAGCAATCAGGCTTAAGTGACTTGCCCAAGGTCATACAGCTAGTAAATGTCAAGTGTCTGAGGCCAAATTTGAACTCGGGTCCTCTGGACTCCAGGGCTGGCACTCTACTCACTGTGCCGCTCAACTGCCCCTAATTTGTTATTTAGTCATGTCTGAGTCTTTGCGACCTCAAATTTGAGGTTTTCTTGGTGAGGATACTGGAGTGGTTTACCATTTCCCTTTCCAGCTGATTTTATAGATGAGGAAACTGAGGCAAACAGAGTTAAGTGACTCACCCAGGGTCACACAGCTAGCAAGTGTCTGAGGTCAGATTTGAACTCAGGTTTTCCTTACTTTAGCCCTGGCATTGTATCACCTGTAAAGTGCTTAGCAAATGTTTGCTCTGTGAATGAATGAATCAATGAATGAGTGAAAAATAAGGAGAAAGAGAAGATAGAAAGAAATCAGCATTACCTAGAGCAAACAGCACTGAAAATGGTAGGAAATGGACTTTGGTTTGAATGCTGGTCCTACCACTTATTTCCTTCTCTGAAAAATGAGAGGATCCCTTCCAGCTCTAGTGTAGAAGGTTTTAAAGTCATTTCCTGCTCCAACATTCTATGTTCTAAAGTCCTTCCAAGTTCCCACTTTGGCCATTTGTGTCCTAAAGTCCCTCCCAGCTCTGACATTCTATGGTCTAAAGCCCCTTCCAGGTGTAACATTCTTTGTTCTAAGGTCCTTTCCAGCTCTGACATTCAATGATCTTGAGTCTTGTCCAGCTCTGACATTCGATAATCTTGGGTCTCTTCCAGCTATGATACTCTGTGGTTTTGTATTCTAGGAAGCAGCAGAGTGGCCCTAATGTTGGCCAGTGACCTATACCACAGAGGTAAACTCTTTGGTGCAGCAGATAGGATGCTACACCTACAGTCGGGAAGACCCGGCTTTGAATCTCATCACAGAAATTTACTAGCTATGTGACTGTGTTCAATCATTTAACTTCCCTGGGGTCCAATTTCTTCATCTGTAATGTGAAAATGATGGATTTATTGACCACTAAGGCCCCTTCTAGTGCCAAATCTATGAATCAATAAACCTCGTTTGCCTTGACCTGCCCCTCTGTTTTTGCTTTCTCTTGTTAGCTGAGCTTTCTCTGCCTGTTGATCTAAAGATCAGTATATGAAATATGCCTTAATATGAGCTGACAGCCTGCTTCAAGCATGGTATTTTTGTATCTCTCTTATGCATGTTGAGGTGGTGTCCTCACCAGTGGATGCTCGTTAGCGTAAGCAAAGTGAAAACTATATAAAGTGAGTGGGCCAGAAAAACAGACAGTTTTCAATGAACCACAAAAAGTCTCTTGGATGTTTATTGTCTCAGAAACCCTACCAGGTGTGATAAGTTTCTTTTTCTCCTGGTTGCTCATCTGGCTGATGAGTGAAAACTTCTAGTCCAGGAGTGGGGAACCTACAGCCTCGAGGCTACATGTGGCCCTCTAGGCCCTCAAATGTATCCCTTTGACTGAATCCAAACTTCGCAGAGCAAAATGCCTTAATAGCATTGGATTTGTTCTGTAAAACTTGGACTCAGTCAAAAGGCCACACCCAAGGACCTAGAAGGCCACATGTGGCCTTGAGGCTACAGGTTTCCCACCCCTGTTCTAGTCTAATACTTTCTCTGATCTCACCTGTGGTCCCTTCCCTTTGGATTATGGAGTGTCCAGGGAGGACTAACACCTCTAGTGTGAGGGCTCATCCAGCCTTTTCAGGCTGCTCATCCACCTTTGGTGTCTACCTTTCACCCAATTGTCACCTGTGGCTCCAAGAAGATGTAGCATGCCCAGCAGCCACACCCAAGTAAAACCATCTTGGCAGGCAGGCTAAACCTAGTTAAGGGTAACTGGTGGGCCTCAAATCGGTCAGTGAGTTAGGGGAATGTCTACCCCAAAGCAAGTAAAGATTTCCCCTGGGTGGGTGAGAACAATTTGTGCCAACGGCTGTTAAGGCAGCTGAAGCAGATGTTGTGGAGCACTTAGAGCTTGGTCGGACATGAAAGACGCCAAAGTCATCCACTTCATCCTGGGCCACCACCAGGCATACTGGCTTTCGTCTTGCTACTGTACTTTGATGGCTCTGGAAAAGAGAGTGAGGCTGACAATTTTATGCAACTCTGCTTCACTTAAATCCAATTTGCCCACCAGTCAAGACATCACCCCGTGATGTCATTGGTCCGCTTTGGAAAAGAAGGACGGATAACAACAACAGGCTGATTTCTTGGGAAATCTTCATCACCAGTTCTTGGAATTGGTGAATGTTTTGGGTCCATTCCCCTCCTCGGCATGTATATCCACAGCACCTTCTGTACCACTGTGGATTTATTTCCTAGCTAAACACCATGATTTGGGATTTGTGATACCTTCTCCCACTCACCAATGAACATGCAGCAGCATCCATAGACTAGTGAGGTTGGCTCCAACCAGGTTATGACGTGATTGTTTGCTCTGAAACCTCTTTCCTATTCCTCTCCTTTCACAGATCATACAAGGGAGATGGAGGGAACAGCAACTTTCTTCCCAGAGAGGTAGCCTGAAAGCAGAGCTATTGTACAAAGGAAGACCAAATCAAAAATGACATTGCCTCAGTAGCAAAGTTGGGGAAGCAGCATATTGCTTTGGAAAGAGTGGTGGCTCTTGAGTCAGAGGGACCAGTTTGAATCTGCCCCCTTTTTATCTTAGGAACAAGATCGAAGGGAAGAGAAACCAAGGGACGCATTGAAATATGAAAACCAGACCTTGGTCTCCCTATCAGTAAAATGAGGAGTTTGAGCTAAATGACTTCCAAGGTCCATATCAGCTCCATGACCCTCAGCTAGAATGTATCAGCCTCTGTGGACCTGTAGTAGGTCTCAAAGAAGAGACTGACTGGCTTCTCATGCCCCCACTAAGCCTCCGTGAGAAATTTACCGGATGTATTAGAAAGCATGCGGACTTTCTAGCTTGAGCTCAGCTATACTGGACACTCTGGCTCTAAGACGGTGTTAGACCTTGATGTCACCCAAGCTGAAAGGTGGACAGCTGTTAGAAGAAGGTGACTGGGGCAGGCAGCTGCCCACAGCTGTTAGAGTGTCCACAGATTTCCTGGCTGCTTAAGGAGCATCCATATGTTGCTTTGTTGCCCATAATCAGGCGTGTTTGGTGTGGCAATGCAACATCCAGCTCTGGTTGTTTATAGTGAAGCGAAGAGGAGAGAGGAGAGCTTGATCGATTAGTTAAGGCAATTAATTGTCTGGAATTGGGGCGAGACTGGCAGTGAGGCATTGTGGAGGGAGTTCTGGACTTGGAGTTAGAAAGACTCAGCTTTTTTTTAGAGGGGGGAAGCAGGGCAATTGGGGTTAAGTGGCTTGCCCATGGTCACACAGCTAGTAAGTGCGTCAAGTGTCTGAGGGCAGATTTGAACTCAGGTCCTCCAAGGCCGGTGCTCTACTCACTGCACTACCTAGCCGCCCCCGACGACTCGGCTTTGAGTCCCATCTTTGACATGTCCTCAAATGACTACATGTCTGTGGACAAGTCACTTGACTTTTATGAGTCTCAGTTTCCCCCACTCTAAAAGAGCCTGAATTACATCAGTGTCTACTCTTCAACCTGGTGCATGCAGATGGGAGGTGTTTGATTCCAGTGGAAATCAAACTGTGGCCTGCTATATCTGGTAGAGAGGAAGGACAGTGGGCCTGAAGGATACATAGGAGCCTTCCCAGAGCTTCTGCTCCTCAGAGCTGGCTCATTTCTTTCATCAAATCATTGATGTGGCAGACATCTGAGGGCTACAGAGGCTTTCTCCAGATGAAAGATAGTGCCAGCATCAGTTGATAGGCATTAGAGAGCTACTTCTGTGTTAGCAAAGTAAAAATAGATATAGAAATGCTGTATGTAAATATTAATAATATTATTAATTAATAAAATAATAATAAATATTAAATAAATATAAATAAATCAGGCAAGTACCAGATAACAATGAACAACAACAAAAAGTGTCATGGCAGTTTGGTAGTCTCTAGGATGTTTCCTGAACCTTTTCTTAATTGATTTTTCTCATCATTTCTCACCCATGGTTGTCTTCCTGCACCATTCATTACAGACTGATTTCTTGGCAAAAGGCTACAACTTAGAACTGGTGACTACTTCCTTGCTCCTCCCTTGTTGGCATGTGTGCCACAAAAATATGGACCGATGCCTTGGCCCAAAGAATAGTATTTTAAGTTCATGATGTTTTTCCCCATCCATTAACTGGCAACAGCAGCAGCAGCAGCAGCAGCAAGGAGTAAGGCCAGGCCCTTCTAGCTGTTGACAAAGTGGAGCGTCCTTGCTTACACTTTTGGATTTCCTGAGTCTGAGGCATACCACCAATCATTTGAAACACAATTGATTGCTAGAGTTTAAGCTTTCTGAGGGCAGGAACTCTATTTATTTGATGTCTGGGATAGTGTCTTGATGAAGTAGTCTCTTGATAAATGATAGTTGAAGGAATGCGTATATGCATTAATGAATGGCCTTAGATTCAGATGTATGATTTTAGGGATGCTAGGAAAGCCCTGATATCCCCTCACGAATATTGCCTGAAATCGCAAAGTTTATCTTTTAGTTTAAGGCTTTTTCAGACATTTAAATGAAAATTAAGATCAAAGAGATCTCAACAGTCTGAGCAAGTCTAGGCCAATATCAGTGAAAAGAAATCTCACTGAGATGAGTGAAAAGTCCCGTATCTAGATTTTTTTTTTCATCTGCCTGGAGTAGATGGAGGAGATCTGTTTCAGTAATATTTCATATGAAAGGATCTGGGAGGTTTTAGTTCATCACAAGTTCAACATAAGCCTGTAGTGAGATGGGGTCACCAAGAAATAGAATACTCTTAAGCTACATTAATAGAAATATAATGGGAAGGAATAGTTCTCCTGCCCTCTGTATTGGCCATGCTCTGTCTGGCGCAATGATGTCAAACTCAGAAAAAACAGGAACACTAAACTGAACATAATGATTCCTGCTGGCGGCATAGTGATTTAGAAAACCACTTCTTAACATTATCTGTACTCTATTGTATTTTTATTTATTTTGTTAAACCTTTCCTAATTACATTTTAATCTGTTTCTGCACTCACCTGGGATGTTGTGGGCCACATAAGGTGTTTGGTACCTCTGGTCTAGACTTTAGAGCATTATTCATTGACAAATTCAAGCTTGTCAGTGTCAGACTATTCAGTAGAATCAATAGATTTGTGCCCAATATCTTTGCGAAGAAAATCCCATGGACAGTATGGCCCATGGGGTCGCGAAAAGTTAGACATGACTGAACAACAAAGATGGAAGGAAAATGAGTCCAGAGTAGAGGTGATAGACTACATTATGGAGTAGGGCACATGAGTGCAGCCTTTTGACTGAGTCCAAGTTTTATGGAACAAGTACTTTTAAAAGGGGATTTGTTCTGTGAAGTTTGGATTCAGTCAAAGGGCTGTACTTGAGGACCTGGAAGACCACATGTGGCCTCAAGGCCACTTCCCCACCCTAGTCTAGCAGGGGCAAATGGAGCACCTGGAAGTTGTAGCAAGGAAGAGGAATTGATTTAGATGAAGATATGAAAGAGTAAGAGGTGATGGTCTGAGAGAGGAAATTCTGAGTTTTGCATTATGGAAATGGATTTTTTGTGGATGATGACAAAATAAAGGGTCTAACCATTGCTGTATTTGACTGAGGTGGAGTGAAAGTATAGGTCATGAGAGCTAAATTAAAGTAGATGCCTTGAGAAGCCAGAGTGAAGAAACATGAGCACGTATATTGAAATCCCTAGTATGAAGGAAGGGGGTGGAATGGAGATGGAGACTATGAACTGTACATTAATATTGAGAAAGGAGGAGAAATGACCTGAGGCCCAGTTGATGATTGCCCCCAGGATCTTGATAAAGTAATATGTCTAGATTCAGTGAACTTCAAAGAAGTTTTTGAGCGTGATAATGAATTGCAGGAGAAATTTAGAAATGGCAATGAGGAGTGAGAACACAGCTTGCTCTACTTCTCAGCATGGTGTTTGGAAACATGACAGTGTCCATTCAGTACTGGAGAGGGTGTGTAGTTACGGTTACAGTAACTTCTGAAGGAACTAGAGTTCCATGTTTTCAAAATGGTCAAGGGAGTGTGAGATGAACTCTAATTCAAAGGCAATCTTAACAAAAAACTAGGGCTTCATTGGGTGGGGCTAATGTGGATGGGGGTAACAAATTCAGTTTTTGATATGTCATCCGGTTTCTCTTTCTCTTTTCTCATTTTTATAGAAAAATCTCGTGCAAATCAAATTGTTTTTCATTGTGATGCTTTTTCTTCTCGGCTGCTTGTAAAATTACTTTGCTGTTGTCTTTGAAGCTCGACCATGATTTTTCCACATGAGTTGAATTTGGGAGTTCATTCCTATTGGTAGCCTGTGAATTCTGTCAGTCTGCAATCAGTCTCTCCTCAATATTTCCGTATGATTTACTGAAATAAATGTTTTTCTTCCATGCAGTTTTTGGGTAGCCCAGTAATTCTATAATTTTGTCTCTTTATTCTGTTTTCTATTTTCATTTACATAGATTCCAATTTATTTCAGATGTGTCATTTTCTGGGAACATTTTTCTTTTGCTCCCTTCTATTGTTTTCATCATACATTTAATCTTTTAATAAAATAATTTTTTTTCCAATTAAGTATGTTTAATTTTTCCAGAAATATGTTAGAGAATATGTTAAATAAATATGTTAAACTGTTGAGACTTGTCAACATATTGACCTAGATTTCTTGGTTATGCTCAGTTCTTTATATTTTTAGTCATTTCACTTTTTCCCATAACTTATTCAATGTTTATTATTAATTTTATTGTTCCTTGGGAAAATTTTAGTTTTGCTGGTGGTCTTTCTTTAGTATTTAATTACAATTTTTTGACATTTTTGCCTCAGTTTCTTTCTATTCAGTTTTTCACTCTACCCAAACTCTTCATCTCTTTAAGTGGAATTCTTTTTGAAAATAATTTTCTTTTGAGAATTTCTAGCAGTTTGCGTCTTGATTAGGGGGGAGGGTGGGGTGAATTTTCACTGCTGTTTTTGAAGAATTAGGTCTCCATAAGAGGTAGCATGTTGTAGGAGAAAGAGCCTTAGAAAAGAGAGATGTGGGTGGAAAGACTGCCTCTGTTTCTTTATAGTCATGAAACCCTGGGTAACTCATGTAAGTTCCCTAAATCTCACTTTCGTCATCTGTAAAATGGGAATGATTACACCTGTATGGTATTGTCCATAGAGTAAGCAACCTTATAGGGTTGTTCTGAAGATTAAATGAGATCATGTTTGTATATATATATATATGTATATGTGTGTATGTGTATATGTATATGTCTATATATATATGTATATGTGTGTATGTATATGTATGTATGTGTGTATATATGTACATATATGCTTAATGTGTATAGACATATGTTATATTTCACTTTGTAAATTTAAATACAATGTAAATGTTAGACACTAAGACTCTACTTGCAACTTCTCTTTATTGTTAAAAGCAACTCACATTTCTATAATGATTTGATATTTATAAAAAAGCTTTCCTCTTGAAGGGAGAACTATAGAACTATTATTAGTTCGATTTACAAATGAAGAAACTGACACTCGGAGAGGTTGAGTGATCACATACCTATAAAGGCAGGACTTGAACCCAAATCTCTCCTAACTCCAAATCTAGTGCCATTTCCACAAAACCAAGTTACCTATGTCGGGATTGGTGACGATTTCATAGTATAAATGAAGAGGAAAGGTTCCCAAAGCTTGCTGTAGAGGGGACACAGAGGGTCTTAATCTGCCACTACAGTGTGTATCCAGAAGCAGATGACCTGGACCGTGAGGACCTTGGAAATCACGTCATCTCAAGAACGCTCATGGCATATGTTGGTATAAAGCCTAGAGAATGGAAAACCAAGAGGAGACATAATAACCATCTTCACACATTTAAAGACTGAGGAAGTAGATGGGTTGTGTGTTGTTTGTCCAGTAGTGGAACTAGGATCAGTGGGTGAGCATTACATGAAATCAAATTTCATAGACTCACATATTTTCAGCACCGTAAGAGACCCCAGAGATTCTTTAGGGAAACAAGGTCAAGAGATTTTAAATGATTTTCTTTGCATCACAAAGCTAATTAATGGTGGAATTAGGGCTAGAACCCATGCTTCTTGAATCACAGTCTTTTCCTGTTTTCTAACAGAACGCTCATTATACATAACAAAGAACTTTTAAAACAATTACCGTAGTCCAACAATGAGATGACTTCCTAGCCTTGGCCTTTCTTCATATACTCTTAAACATGAGTAGAATATAGAATTATTAGGTCCGTATGGGAAACAAATTTAAAAGTTTGAAGTAAATATTTGTTAGTTGTTTTTTGATGGTGTCTGACTCTTTGTGACCCCATTTGGGGTTTCCTTGGCAATGATACTGGAGCAGTTTGCTATTTCCTTCTCTAGCTCATTTTACAGATGAGGAAACTGAGGCAAGCAGGGTTGAATAAGTTACCCAGGGTCACATGGCTAGTAATTGTCTGAAGCCAAATTTGAGCTCAAGAAGATAAGTCTTCTCGATGCCAGGCCCAGCATTCTATCCACTGAGCCACCTAGCTATTGTCTAAATTGTTTGGCGGGGGAGATGGGGGTTAAAGAAAAAAAATGCCTATTCTCAGAAAAGAATGAACTCTTTAGAAGGGTTCTGGTGGTTAATATGGAGGAGGCAGGAAGTACATACAGGGGACATCCTGGGGCCACAAAGACAAATTTCTCCTACCTTTCCATTTAATTGAGCAAACACATTAAACACCTATATTTGTAAGTGATTGTGCTTGAAAGATATGCATGTTTATCATCCCAGTAATGTTTTGCTCTTTTTTTCCTTGATATAGATTTTTACGTTGAAAGAAGTGGGCAGTAATACAGGGCAAATGATCTTAATTAACCCTCATGCCATCAATCTCAAAACCTATAGGCACAAGGTGGAACAAGCTGTTAAATCCTATGAAAGGTAAGTATTTCTGCTACCCTCTCTGCAGGGATAAGAAGTCAGATTTTGTAGGTAAAACAGCTTTTTCCTTCAAGTACTCCACTCCAACAGAGAAAGTTAGACCCATATATACCCTTACTCGCACCAAAAAAAAATCTTATTTCCCTTTTCTAAGGATATAAAGATTCTTTGGTATTTCTGTGAGCTCATGGTAACGTTTGTTTCTTTTTCTCCAGTTAGTAGAATAGTTTCATCATTCATTTATCTAAAAGTCAGTGAACAATAACATATAACATATGTTAATATAATATATAATATACAATAATAACATATGAGACAATTATGATAATATTTCAAAGGGCATGTATACTCAGCTATATTCTTTTAAAAGTCTTTCGGCAGGAAGGTAATTGAGGTGATGATCGAGGTAACTGTAATTGCAGGTTTTTCCCTCTTGAAATAGGTGAGTGTACATACCCAATGAAATACCCAGTCAAGAGGGTGAATCTTAAAAGGCTGGTAACCCACTCTTTCCTAGTGTTGAAGCTCACTCAGTATTTATTTTCCACTAGTAATCAAGTATTATAATTTTAAAAAGTTTCTTTGATGCCTTTGTTTTTACAACACTATTTTCCTATATATCACCCCATGCCACCAACTCTTTCCTTATAACAACGATAACACAAAACCCCAATTAAGTTGTTTCCATGTGTATATTTTTTTGTTTTTGTGGATGGAATTCTCCTCATTCTGTTTATTAAAACTTATGAGCGTCATATGTCTTCATATGTTCATATGTCTTCCTGCATTTCTCTGAATTCCTCATGTTCTTATAATTTCTGATGGTAAATGAATGAATTTTTTAAAATGATTTTTTAAGCCATTACTATTCACCAAACATTATGTATCCCTAGGGATACAAATTATTACATTATTGTATCCCTAGGGATACAAATTATTACATTATTATATCCCTAGGGATACAAATTATTACATTATCGTATCCCTAGGGATACAAATCCAAAAGTGAGACAGTCCCTGCCTTCAAGGCTTTCATTCCAGTGGTGACAATACTCTCTAGTGATGAGCTGGGAAGGATATTTTGGTTTAGAAAGTCATAGGGATGGTAAGTGGAGCCACTCGGGAGTTGATTGAGACTTTCTCTCCAAAGGCAGTGGCAATATTGATTTTATAATGATTTATAGAAGAAAATGTGGAGAGCGGTGGGCAGTTGGAGATTGGGGAGGAAGAGTGGTATATGAATGTCTTTCGTCTTTGTATGACAAAGAGCAAGATGGCCAGGGTAAAATATGAAACATGGGTGGAGCTTGGCTAGACATAATACACTATGATGTAATAGTATTCAGTTACACTCATATATCACAGTTTGTTTAGCCATTCACCAATCAGTGGGGATTCACTTTGTCTCCAGTTTTTTTTTCTTTTTTTGTTACCGCAGAAAGTTCTAGCACTTAATTGGAAATTTAATGCCTCTGAGTGTAAACATAGAAAGCCTCCTTAAACTTGACCTTTCCTGACCTGGAAGGCTAAAGAAACATCTTCCAAGTTCTCATGGATCTGTTGCTAAAAAGCTCTTTGACCTTAGCCAAGTCAATTAACCCAACTGAGCCTCAGTTTCTTTGTCTGTTCAGATGATTGTTCTGCCTTCAGAGGATTGTTCTGAGAATAAGATGAAATAAAGGCCTAGATTTGTTTTAAACAGTTAAAGTATAACATATTGAATGTTGTACCTAGCACTAAGCCAGGTTCTATACAAGTCAACAAAGAATTTACAATCTAATAGGAAGAACAGGATGACACATGAAGCAATGCCAACGTATGTTAGAAAGCAATTTTTTTGAGAAAGTTCAAAATATTTTAAAAGCATTATACAATTAAGTCTCCTGCAGGCTCTGAAAAGAAAGGAGAAGTACATATTAAAACACCGCTTTTGAGGGAGAGAGACAGAGGTGGAAGGAGAAGTACCAGAGTGGAAAAAGCATTGATTCTGAGAGTCAAGAGCCATATGGGTGACCTTTAACAAATAACTGGTCCACAGCTTCCTCTTCTGTAAAATAAAAGAAGGCTCCTTGCCAACTCTAAGATTCTGTGACTTCGGGTTAGAAAGAGTTTAGGTGACTTGTCCAAGATCACACAGCAGATGTGTTCATCAGGGAGGTCCCCCTGAGGTAGGATCGTTTGGTTTGTCTGAGTGTCTGAATTTTTTAGCCTATCTGGAATGTTGGCATTAGTGGGGAATGAGTTGGCTTAGCTCAGGAGAAGCCCCTCAAGATTGTACTATACTGATACATCTTGAGGTCTCACCAACTGCTTTCCCTCTGGGGGAGAGAAGTTTGGTTTTCTTTCTTTTATCTTGGGTGCTTTTTCCCCGCTATTATTTGTGAGTGGGATGGTGAAGCCCTCTCATGGAATCTGGATCTCGGCCTTTCTGTGAGTTGAGTGGAATGAATGGGGTTGGGGACCTTTCAGCATGGCTCAGGGCTTCTGACTGACAGCTAGGCCTAAGTTTCAAGTTATTAAAATCACCTGTGTCCTCGCCAAATAAGGGGAAAAAAAGTGTTTTTAAGAGTTTGGCATTGGCTAAATTGTACCTAGGGTAGTAGATTTCCACAAAATTGTGAGCCTGGACTCCACCAATGAGAATAAAAGATCAGTGGTGGTGGGGCTGGGGCCTGTTTTTGTTATATAAGGCTGGATTTTGCCCTCTGGGCCCCGCCTCTCCCTATGGATCCTCTATCAGTTCAGAGACCGCCCTTTCCCACGAGATTGTAATAAAGAAGTTTTTCTGTTACTAAATTTGAGAGACCTCTGACTTTTTTTAATTAATGGCTGGTGGGTGGTCTCACCCCACACATTTGTTTCCCTTTTTTAATTAGTGGGGGGAATTTGGAGGGTCAAATTCCTGCAAGCACAAATGCAGGCGTGAGGAGCCTGAAGGATTTTGTACCACTGAGTGTCTGATGTGAATATAAACTCTGGACTCATCCAACTATAAGATGTCTAGATTCCCCTCCCCCTCCCAAAAGTATTAACTTGATTATGAGAATGTCTAAGAATATTGTGAATTAGTCCTATGCTGTGATAGACCTGATTTAATTTGCCAAGATGGGCTGCAGATATTTAATTGGGGGAAGAGCATAGGAACTTCATCAAGGGATTTCCCTGATCAGCTTACTGAGCTTATAGCTTTCGTCCTGGACTTTTGATAGCATCTCCCTAAAGAGCTAGGCATGCCCACTGGCAGCTCGGTGAGAAGACTGAAGTTAAATGAGTGAGTTTTATGTGCCCCAGATCATTTGGTTGACTCAGACTCAAGAAGATGAACGTTTGTGGAAGGAGCCAGCCCTTTGTGTTGGCCTATAAAAGGGGGCCGAGAGACCACTTTTGGCCTTTTTAACTTTTTTTTTTTTGCTCCTTTTACTTCTGCCTTTTTAACAGAGAGCTCCTCAGAGTGAAGGTGAAGTAGGGATGCCCCTAGCCCAAGAGCTTTTAATGATTTTCATACAACAGAGGCCTACTTGTGCTGCATGCCCTCAGGGCTTGAGTAAGGTTCCTAAATAAAGTCATTGAGAAACTACTGTTTCCTAGTCCAAGGAGGGGATGGGGTAGAGAATTTCCTAGGCACGTTTTCCTGGAATGTGGCCTTCGAAGTCGAAGAAGAGAAATTTCCTTGTGGGACCTCCAAGTTTGTGGATTTGGCCTTCTATTGAAAGACAAAAAGTTTCTTGGGCAGTATACCTATCAGAGAAGAAGATGTTCCACATGGCCCTGGTACTAGCAGGAGAAGCAACAAGGGACTAAAGCCAATGGAGGATCACGGAACTTGGATTTTGCTGTCTAGTCTTACAATGAGTTATATGGCTGATATCTGATGAAATGGGGAGGGGAGGCAGGGAGAAGAAGAGTTAACACGTCAGCCCCAAATATGCTCCTCTTCTAGGGGAATCCATGATCCGAGAGGGTCAATTTGGGTTTAATGGGGTACTCACCAGAATGTTGGTGTGTTGCCTACCTAGAAAACCAAATATAGATCTCCTCCAAACAACAGTCTGGGGTGGGGGTGTGGGGAGGAGTTCTAAATTCATCCTAGAGGAAAAAGGGATTTGCCTGATGGCCCAGGAATTTCTCCAATGGCAACCTCAAATTCAGTTTCCTTCAGAGTGGAGTCCAAATCCTGGGGAGGTCCTTAGTCTAGAGGGTTTTAGAACCTTACTTAGTAGAAGGTAGGAATCATGAGATAGGAAGAAGAATTGTGCTGCATGTTTATGAGTAATTCTAGGCCGTTATATTTTTTATTTGTTTATAGGGGTACATTATTTCATAAAGTAAAAGTTGCTTTGCACCCAATAATTGCATTGCTACCTTGAATGCTTATTGGAAGATGAGGACACTATTACCTATGTTTGTGGAGGTGTATAAACAACATATGTTCTGAGGTTATCCCAGAGTAAGCTCTTGGGGGAGGGGGTATAATGATCCTTGAAGGGTAAGATATGAAAGCTCCCAATATTGGACACAGTCCATGTGAGTCCAGGGCTCAGTCAATGAACCCACAGGTTACAAATAAATAGTAGAATAGAATCTTTCTAGAATAAAGCCTGTATTGTCTAACTTTAGTCTAGAATAATATCTATATTATTGTTCATATTATTAAGAAATAAATCTCCCATTAATTCCTATGGAAAAATCTCCATTTCTTTTTGGGAAAGTTTTTTTTTTCCCTTTAGTGTAAATGTGGATTTTTCCTTCTGTTTTTAAAGTATGTGTAAAATACTAAAAACTATATTTTGAAATACATGTTTTATTATAGGATACTGTTTCTGGTTAGTTCTTCAAAAGTCAGACAAAAGCAACCCTGGGCCTCCACATATTGTTTTTTCTAAACTTCAAGGTGTTGCTACTAATATTCATGCTTTTATTGTTCTTAATTTATATTTTTATTGTTTTATTACTTTTATTTATACTTTTATTATTTTTAATCATGGCCATAATTAAGATAGGACAATCCAAAGACCCTTAACATTAACTAGTCATGTTATAAGACAATTATTCCATTCATCAAATTCCTATATTCTTTGTATACCTAATATTTTCAAAGCACTCTGGGGACAGAGAATTCTCAAGACATGGTCCCCGCTCTCATAGACTTTATATTCTAGTAGGGGAAAATGAGACATGAACATAAATAATTATAACAGAAATTAAAGTGTGAACAGGAAACAAGAGAGGTACTAAGTACTAAGGAAGTTCCAAGAGAACTGAGCCTGCGTATTGAAAGGATAGTAGAAAAGTAAGACATTTATTTGTACAGAAAGTCTTTAACTTGAAATATCCTCAAGGGAAAAGATCTCGTCTCATTGAAATTTTATCTCTTCCTCAGTGACTAACACAGTTCTGTGCACACTTTTGGGATTCAGTAAATGTTTATTGAACTGAATTGAATGAATGACTCTGTGGGTTTCTTCAGAGCCTTTACAGATATTGTCAGGGTAGGGTTAATTCTTGGGCCATCTTTGAGTCTAGGTGAGAAATCTAAGTTCTGAGTTCATAAAACTGAGATTTGTTGTTAAAGCATGAAAGTTTTTTGTCTTGTTTTAACTTGTTTCGAGTGCTGTGGTTGCAAATCCATGCTCTTGGTAACTGAATTTGCAGGAATTGTAGTTCAGCCTTCTGAATGATGATCAGCCACAAATTTGTTTTACTGAATCAGGGAAGAGGGTAATTTTTGGCACAAGTAAGTCTGAGGAGTAGAAGTTACACCGTTAATATCATTAGTGGCAACTCCTCATTCGAGTGTCACTTTTATAAAATTTGAAGCAAGAATAACTGGTAGCAGCAATATTGCAGAATCCTAAAACTTGAGAATGCCTCATGGTTCACTCAGTCCAAATACATCATTTTACAGATGAAGAAAGTGAGGCACTTGCTTATGGTTGTCCATTCAGAGCTGGAAGTGGCCTTGGACATCATCTCTTATGGCTGCGGTATAATGGAAACAGGGCAGTTAGGTGGCACGGCAGATAGGTTGCTGGGCCTGGAGTCAGGAATACTTATCTCTGCGATGTCAAATCCAGCCTCAGACACTTACTAGCTGTGTGACCAGTCACCTAAACCTATTTGCCTTGGTTCCTCATCTGTAAAACAAGCTGAAAGAAGAAATGACAAACCACTCCGGTATTTTTACCAAGAAAAACACAAATGGGGTTACAAAGAGTTGGATATGACTGCAGAATAACTCAGCAATGACAGTAGTGGGGAAAAGGCCTGATTTTTATTCAAGAGCCCTGGGTTCGAATTTCTGCAGTCTTCTCTCCTGCCCCTCTCTATCCTCCCGAGAGGGAGCTACATCTGGAAAGAAGCAGTCCTAATGTGATACTCTCCATATTTCCTCAGGGATATCCCATGATTGCTGTCCCATCCTTGGGGAAGAGCCTCCCTTCTTCTCTCTCTCTTTTTTTTAATTTCCCTATCAATAAAGCACTTTACAATCCCTGGAGGAAAAAACAAAAACAAAACTGAGGCAAACAACTTTCTAGCTCTAAAGCCAATGAATCTTCTCAATTTACAGATGAAGAAAGTGGAGCCTAAATATAGAGATGAAGTCACTTAGCCAAAATCACAGTTACCAACAGGTGTGACCTACACTCAAATTCAAGTCTTCTGAACCCTAGTCTGCTGTTCCTTTGACTCTCCCATAGCTTCACAGCTAATAAGAGGCAGGACCATTAACCACCGCTCATGGATGCAAAACCAGTTCTCTCCCCCTTATGTTGGACAGTTTTACATATCCTTGAACCAGAGCTGTGAAGAAAAAAACTTAAGATAGGTCAGGAAAATATGATTTTGGGAAGACATTCCCAAATGACCAATATGATCGTATTTCGGGCTACAAAATACAAGTTAAAATTCTCCTGCATACTTTTAAAAAAATGTATTCTGAAGATGCTCATTCTTATTTCTAACAGTGTATAAAACTTAAGGGGATTTCTGTAGATAAAAAATCTTACATTAATTCTAATATATACACTGATAGACCAGTTCAAGGAGGTGTTCAGTCATTTTTTAGTGGCGTCCAACTCTTTGTGACCTCTTTTGGGGTTTTCTTGGCAAAGATACTGGAAATCAGGAAGACTCACCTTCCTGAGTTCAAATCCAGCCTCAGACACTCTCTAGCTGTGTGACCTTGGACAAGTCACTTCACCCTGTTTGCCTCAGTTTCCTTATCTGTAAAATGAGCTGGAGAAAATGAGCTTAGAGAGGGCTCAGGGCTGTGAGCCCTGTGAGGAGGACATAGCAAACCACTCCAAAATCTTTGCCAAGAAAACCTCCAAACGAGGTCATGAACAGTCCAACATGACAGAACAAAAGCAAAGCTGTCAAACACACCCTTTTGCAGAGAGCTCCTTCTTCAGCTCATTTTACAGATGAGGAAACTGAGGCAAACAGGGTAAAGGTAAGTGACAAATTACCCGATATCTTCTAAATATGTGATATCTTCTAAAACGGTGGTCCTAGAGAGAGGATCTTATGTAGCATAGTATTGGACTGGGAGTCAAGAGACCTGGATTTTCCCTTCAGCTCTATTACTAACTAGACCTCGGATGAGCTACTTCTTGTCTCTAGGACTCAGTTTCCCCAGAAGTAAAAGAAAGAAATTGAACTAGAAAATCTCTAAGGTTGCAGCCAATACTAACGTTTTATGATTCAGTGATTTGTTCTGTCTCCACCATAGCTCCCCAGATCAGGTAGAAGGACAAGTCCAGGAAGGGAAGTTAGGGCAGACTTCCTCTTTTTCTGGGGAGAAAAAAGAAAAAAAAACACATCAAGCCTCATTCTCTGTGGAAGTCCTCCTCTATTAACCTCCTCATGGTATAGAGGTTCTATTACTCTAAGAAGGCTCTGTTGGCAGAGTGTAAGTCTTAGCAGGAAAGCCTTAGAATATGGGCCCAGTGACAGGCAGTATCTCTGTTTTCTGAAGACCCACCTATGGAAGCTCAGAGATGCTCATCATCAGCTTCATAAGGTCATAGACTGAGAGCCAAAAGAGACCTCCAAGGCCATCTGGTTCAACTCCTTTGCTTTACAGATGAGGAAACAGGCCTGGGAAAAAGAAATAATTGAACCAAAGTCACACAGGGAACAAGAGACAAAAAGCAGGCTCTGGAGTGCTGAAATTTGTGGCTCCCAAAGACTATCTAGTCATGTTTAAAAGAATTGTGCCCTTGGAGAGAGAATGGCATAAGATCGTAGAGCTACAGAGAGAAAAGATCCGCCTAGCTCATCTCGTTTGTTGAAAACGTAAGGAAATTGAGTCCCAGATCACATAAGTAGTAAATGTCTGAGGTGAGATTCAAGCTGAGATCCTCGGACAGAGCCAGGATGAAATCAGATTCTTGGAGGGTTGAAGTGAGCCTCATCAGGCATTTTCTTATTCACATGTGACTGGGAGCTCTTTTCTTGAAGAGTTCACTAGCTGAGGTTTTACATAATTGAGTCTGGTGCTGAGGTTTCCCCTCAACTTTGTCAAGAAACCAAAAGAGATTTCTACAAATCCATTTGCAACTGCACAAATCCTGCTCCTGGCTGGGAGATACTCTTATCCCGGGTAATTTCATGCTTCAATGACCAAGGGGACATGCTGCTCAACCACTGTGCTCACAGCCCTGAGCCCTCTCCAAAAGGGTGCGTTTGACCACTTTGCTTTTGTTCTGTCCTGTCGGACTCTTCATGACCTCATTTGGGGTTTTCTTGGCAAAGATTTTGGAGCGGTTTGCCATTTCCTTCTCCAGCTCATTTTACAGATGAGGAAACTGAGGCAAACAAGGTGAAGTGACTTGCCCAGGGTCACACAGCTAGTAAGTGTCTGAGGCCAGATTTGAACTCAGAAAGATGAGTCTGACTCCAGAATCAGTGCTCGATCCTTTCCACCACCTTAGCTGCCCATTTTGTCTTTGTAGTTAACTTATATTTGTAGCCCTGTGATCATCACCTTACACACTAAATGCAATACAAAGCTGAATAAATTGTTGCTGGTTTTGTTTTTGAAAACAGGCGCTTAAATCTGCTCATTTGGAAGGCATTTTCTCCAGAAGAAAGAGAAAAGTAAGTTGTAATATCACCTAATCGTTTCCTAAGGCTATAATCAAAAGGCGTTCTGTGGCATTAGACTGGCCTTTAGCCTTGCTTATTCAGCCAGCAATAAAGAGTGGCATTTAACCCTGAATTTGTGTGTGCATTAAGAATCCACTCAGTTCTGAGTCGATTGTTAATTATTAGACGCTGAATTCTGCTTTCTTTAGAAGGGTATGTAAATTCAGGTTTAAGAAATTACTTTGAGCAAAGGAGATGTAAGCAACTACAAATCCTCAGTCTAACCTGATGTAAGACATAGGTGTTCCACCTCCTGGGTTTTCTGATACAGAGAAGAACAAAATTGATAAAGGAAATTCTCTCCCCATCCTCCTCCAGCCTTCTTTACTTCATCTCCTTAACAAAAGAAAGTAGATTTTTCAGGTAGCATTTTACTTCTTTATTCCAATATAGAGCATTGGGAGGATTGGGAAGATTAAAATGGCAGCATTGATATGGCTCTGAAACAGTCAGGAGTCATAAAGTCAGTTTACATTTGGGATAAGAATTTTCTGGAATATAGATTTTAATATATCCCCCTGCTCCCCACAACTGTACTTGAATTTCCACAGTGTTGCTTGGGTTATCTTCAAATATGAAAAGCTTGTTTTACATCTCACTGTAGAGATAACACCCCCATCCCTTTCTCCATCCTCCTCTTTCTCCCTCTGACCTCCCCTTTTTTTCCTTTCTTCTCTCCTCCTTTTTTCCTGATTCTTCCTTCTCCCCACCCCTTATTTCCTCTACAATGCCTGTACATACATAACACAAACTAACTTCTGACTTTCTGAAATGATTTTTTAAAAACTGGAGAGAAAGCGTGACAGGTGGCAGGGAGAGAGAGAAAGAAGGAGAGAGAGAAAGAGGGAGAGAGAGACAGAGAGACAGAGACAGAGAGAGACAGAAACAGAGAGAGAGAGAGAGAGAGAGAGAGAGAGAGAGAGAGAGAGAGAGAGAGAGAGAGAAAGGGAGAAGACATTACACAAAGAGAAGCTGGAAATTGGGAGGGAAGGGGGAATAGTTCTCTCGCCATTAGACACGCTAGCTAGACAAGCAGTCCCATAAACAAACAGTTTCCTCTTGGAAAGTTTAGTTTCTGTTCTTTGCGGGCCCTAATATGGAAATACAAAGAACAGATGGAACACATGGGTTGCCAGAGGAAAGAGTCTGACTGCTTGTAATAAATCAGAAAAGAGCCTGTGTCTTTTTTTGAAATGCAGCTACTGAATTTCTCTCCTTGTCACCCTAGGGGCTTGAGAGTATGAAAGTTCCCAGAGCCCCTTGCTCTCTACTTTTTAATTTTGTGCCTTCAGAGAAGGGCATGGACTGAACATGTGTTCTAGCTTTGTTGGGGAGAACAATTGGTTTATCAACATTCCTTGTATAGAGTCCTGGGTAGATAAATGTCAATTGACATATGATTACAACTGCGCTAGCATATGTTAAGTACTTCCGTAGAGATTTTTTATGGGGAAGCTTACTAAGACGCATCCAATTAATCATTTATTAAAGGCCTATGTTGCTAGACAGTGGATCATCTTTGTGTGTTTTTACGTTATTTTTTTCCACTTAGGCTTAAAATACAGGAGCCAGTTCAATACTTGGAAAATAAAGAGGAGATACAAGAGGCCTTACAAGAGGCAAACTGGCCCATTTCTTTGGAAGATGTGTTATTATTGGAAAATGAGATCCAGGCTGGGAATACCTATATCCAGCAGACTAAGAAAATCCAGGAAGCGACCAAGAAGGAAAGCTGTCGAGGGGACCAGTTATCTGAGGTGATGGAGTCAAAACTTTCCTTTATAGTCCTCCTCCTTCCATGCCTTCAGAGGCTTTTTCCCTTGTTTGTATGACAGCATGAGATGTGGTCTCTTTGCTTTAACGAAAATGAGGCTAGGTCTGGTCTGGGGAAGAGATGCCTGAATCCCTACACCTGCAACACAAAGAAGGTAAAGTTGCGGCAATGACATTCTTTAATGCGGAAAAATTAGTCAAAACATATTTGCTAATTCAATTCCCAGGTATATTTAAATCATCATAACTTTTGTTTTTTATAATATTGCTTGGTTTTCTAAAAGGTTTGTAATCTTCAGTCTTCTGGGGTTGGGTTGCCTTTTCTTAGAGCCTTGATTCAGCGGTACGGTGTGACGGTTATGGCTACTCTTCCCCCGGCACATCAAAGCTATTCATTATTAGCAGAGTTTTCATCTGCTTCTTCTGTGTAGACAGTCAGAGCTGCCTCTCCTTAACCTTGACTTCAGAGGATGATCTCTTTTGCAACATCTTTGGGATTTTTTCAAGCCCCCCCCAAAACCTTTTGGTTTCCCAGAAATCCCTCTTTTGACTTCCTCAAAGAGGTGCATACCACAGTAGGTAAGGCATTTTTTTTAGGTGCCACAGTGATTTACTGATAGAAGTTTAAAAAGCATATTGGAATTTCAACGTTAAACGTCTTTAAAACGTCCTTCCCTTTGTCTGCAAGAAAAATCTCCCCCCACAGCATTCTTACACTGCAGTACTGATTTACAAATAAAAACCAGTCACATTTTACCCAAACAAGCCTAAAAGGTAACTGCTTTTATCCCCATTTTACAGATAATGAAACTAATTTGATGAATTGTTAATGCCTTGCCCAGTGTCATATAGCTAGTATCTGAGACAGGATTTGAACTCTAATCTTTCTGACTTGCAGAAGTCCAGCACTTAATTCTCTTCACCGTCACCTTAGTTTTGCCTCAGGCGCTGAATCTGTGGCTGGATTCCTCTAAGTCTCATCCAGACCGAACTTCAGCAGGTCATTCCTGATTAATTCTGCCTGAAGTGGTCTTGGGAACAGATCTTTACAATATCCTGCAGAATTCTAAATTATTTTCAAAGGCTTAGCTTAATGATGCATTAGGAAAAAGTAAAGGTTAAAATTAAAAATTCTAATTAAAAGTTATCATTGTTAACCTTCTCCGGAGTTAGCTGCTTCATTTGCTGCTCGTGAGTTACTACTTTTAGTTGGGAGCTATTGTGTGCGGACAGGCAAGGGAGTGTGCTGTGTGCGCGCGCGCGTGTGTGTGTGTGTGTGCGTGGTTGTGGACTCAATGTTATGTCTTAACGTTTTGTCTTCAAGGCAGAATGGAGGGAATTTCCTCCCAAATCAGCTTCTACATCTAGTTAATATTCAGATGAAATGACTTTGCCAAAGAGGTGCTTAACATTTTCTTTCAAAATATTTTCTGAATTGGTTTCATAGGAGGGGATTTCAGAACCTGCAAACGTTTGTGTGTCCCTCTTTGCCCTGCCGTAGAAATGGAAAGTATTATTTGTGTGTGTGTGTGTGTGTGTGTGTGTGTGTGTGTGTGTGTGTGTGTGTGTGGGGGGGGGGGGGGGGGGGATAGGGGAGGAAGAGAGTAGAATCATTCTCCTGTGGGTGAGAAAAAGAGATAGTGTAAAATCCACACAGACAATTGGGCGATTGCCCAGAAGCTATAGAGAGACCACAGAGACAGAGAGCTACTTTGAGGTGAGAGCAGCAGCTGCACACAAACCCAGATAAGAAATATGATGCCTTCATGTGCAGCTGTCCATGGACATTCGGCTTTACTGTCTTGTAGCATACCAGGAATCTGGTAACGGTGACTTTTATGAGTTGTTAATGAAGTGTTCCACTCAGCAAAATTTCTCTATTATTTCTCTTTTCTTTCAAGGAAAAGCCTTTAAAAAAATTCCTATGTGGGAGAATGGTTTTCGAGTGAGTAGTAGGATAAATGTAAGGTGTAAATGTTTCAGAAGTGGGGAGCAGTAGGAAATGGTTTACTTTTGTCCGTTTGTTTTGCATGATTTAGCTTTGTGACTTTGAAAAGAAAATAGGAACTTACAGAAAGCAGGAAGTGAAGTTTCGTGGGATGCTAGAGAATGGAGTCGGGGAAGATGGATTCTGTTCTTGGTTTCATCATTTGCTAGCTACATGACTGGGCGAGTTAATTCATCAATTTTGAGCCTTTTTTTTCATCTGTGAAATGGAGTTTCTGCTGTTCAATTGTTTCCAACTCTTTATGAGCCCATTTAGGATTTTCCTGGCAAAGATACTGGAGTGGCTTGCCATTTCCTTCTCCAGCTCATTTGACAGATGAGGAAACTGAGTAGGGTTAAGTGACTTGCCCAGGGTCATACAGCTCGTAAGTGTCTGGGGCCAGATTTGAACTCAGGAAGGGTGAGTCTTCCTGTTCCCAAGGCCAGTGCTCTATCCACTCCACCAGCTGGCTGTCCTAAAATAGGGTTAGTCTAGTTGATTTCTAAGATCTCTTCTAACTCATATATTGTAATTCCTACTTGGTTCTTGCCGCAAGTGCTGTATTAATAGCTATATAAACAATAGTCTGTTTGTGAAGTGACTATTTCTTGAAATAATAGCTAGCTTTAAGCCATAGTTCTTTAAGGTTTGTGAAACGCTGTATTTATATCTCATTCGATCCTCACAAAAACCCCAAGAAGTAGGTGATATAATCCCCATTTTACACATGAGGAAACTGAAGCAAAAGGAGGTTAAGCGACTTGCCCAACATCACACAGCTAGTACGTTTCTGAGGAAGAATCAGAGCCATCGCTCTGCGCATTGCGTTGCCTAGCTGGAGGGGCGGCATGATTCAGTGTGCTACAGGGCCCGCCTTGGGGTCGAGAGGACCTGCTTTTTACTCCTACCACTGACACAGACTGGCTGTGTGACTCTGGGCATGCCACTTGATTTCTCAATCCTCTAGCCAACTCGCTCGGACTTTAAGTTTCAGAGCTGATGCTGAGCTGCATAAGTAGAGGGAGTTTGATCAGCCCGAGTTCACTATACCCAAGAAATCGCAAGGTCTTGTGTCCCCCCTTCCCCAAATCTTGAAATATAGTCATTCACTGTTGTTAGCATGTGTTAACATTTATGCTAATAAAATTAGCTCAGGTAGTAAACTGAACTTCAGTAAATCCCCGTGGTTAATTCTTGCTATGAAACATAAAATCGATAATAACTTCAAAAATAATATTTAGCATTTGCCTTTTTTTCTTTTCTTTTTCTTTTTTTTTTTTTTTTACAAAGACTGATAAGCTTGCTAAGATCTATTTCATCTTCTTGGAATAGGGCAACAGGAAGGGCTTGACCTCTTTTTGCAAAGGAGGATTTTTTTCCTGATAGATTAAGGCTTATCAGTTCACCAGTGTCTAGAGACTCGTCTAAGCTGCCAGATGCCATTCATCACTCCACAGTGCCTTGTTCTTGTGACATGTGGGTAAAGGGCAGGATAGGGATTTTGTTTTTGTTGGTTTTTTAAAATTTACTCCCTTCTGTTGGAGCAATGTATGACAGTGAAAATCTGAGATGGAAAACATAATGTCTAGATATAAAACACATCTTTGAGTCATGAAATACTGATTCCTGAAGCTTAAAAATGAGATGACTGACCTTTAAGAGGATAGATATAGTATCTATTGCCTGTTACTTGAATCATTTGTCATTTCCTCATACACACACGTCATACATGCATACATATGTACACACATATATAATATACACACATTTATATATGCATATATATATATATATATTTTCATCAGTTTCCTTTTCTACTGATAAAAAAGAGCGGCGGCAGGCTTTCCAAAAGACCCTTCTGATTTGCTTATTATGTTTTCAATCTGGGAATGCTCAAATGGTGATTTCACTTTTTCAATGATTAACTCTCATGCGTGACATCAGGACTACTACAGTTCAGCAGCAGGGGAGAGATTTTCATGTTTCACTGGTTCATCTGTATAATTTCTCCTGCTCATCCCGAGGGGGCCAATCACAGAGGAGAGTGGTGTGATTAACAGAGGCACAATCACTTATCCCAAGCCCGCCTGCTTTGGGAACTTAATCAGCTAGGCACCAAAGCCAATAATTACTAATCTTCAGTGGCAAAGCTTTCCAAGTAGAGGGTTAAAAGGCACATACAGCCGTGGGCCTTGAGTCTTCCTGGAGCTGGAGTAACACTAGCAGCCTTGAGCCTGACATGTTTCCGTCACCTTCCTGAATCCTTGCTTAATGCTTTTGGCATGAAAGGAGTTACAGATATATCTAACCAGCAGACATCCAAGTAAAGGAGGCCTGCTCAGAAATAACGTGTGTAAGTAAAGGAAAAATGGATAGGGGATTTAGGGGCCTATCTGCTTCACACGTGAAAGCATTTAACAGTTTGGGGGGAGAAAAATGGTGTTCCACCAAACTAATTGACCTAAAACCCTTCCATTTTTAAAGCACAGCTAAGTACCCAACAGCTATTTAAAATTCAAGGAACAGTCATCGGGCTGAAGGTAACAGTATGAGCTTTCCAGCTAAGCGATCATCTGGCACGGCTAGCTTCCTCTTCAGCATGGGCATTGTCCTTAGGACCTAAGGCACCATTGGACCTTCTGGTTGATGACTCACTCAAAACAGGTGAGCCTGGGAGTCTCTCAGCAACCCCTACACATATCTTTACAAATATATTATCTCATCTGATCCTCCAATAACCCTAGGAGGTAGATTTCTATTATAATCCTCATTTTATAGTTAAGGAAGCTGAGGCAGACAAAAGTCAAGTGGTTTGCCCAGGATCACGCAGCTAGTTAAGTGTCAGAGACCAGATTTGAACTCAGGTCTTCCTGACTCCAAGTCCAGTGTTTTATCTACCACACAACCTCACTATCAGTAAAAATATCCCTGTAAACATCTCTGGGTCATGTAATTCATTAATCCCTCCCCAGTCCTTCATACTTCACCATAAATGAGTTTGTAAACAAAAATAAACCATTTCTGCATTTTTTTCTCATCTGCAAAATTGGAATAACCTTTTATTGCAGAAAAGTGCTTTGCAAACGTTCTGAGTTTATATCAATGTTGTTGTTGTTGAGTTGTTATTCAACTGTCCGACTCTTTGTGACCCCGTTTGGGGTTTTCTTGGCAAAGATACTGGAAGTGATTTGTCATTTCCTTCTCCAGCTCATTTTACAGAGGAGGAAAATGGATGCAGACAGGGTTAAGTGACTTGCCCAGGATCACACAGCTAGGGAAAAAAAAAAGAAACATAGCTAATAAGCATCTGAGGATGGATTTGAACTCACAAAGATGAGTTTTTTTGGTTCCAAGCCCAGTGCCCTATCTACTGTGCCACCTTTCTGCCTTTATATCAATGTGAACTATCCTAATTTAGAGACCACTGAACAATTAAATTAGCTAAGAAGAGTAAGTAGATATGTGTATATATGCATATACATGCATATATACATATACTTGTCACTATATACATGTGTGTGCATGCATGTGTGTATACATATTTATATAGATTTTTACATATATATTTTTTATATGACAACTTGCCTGGAGTCAGGATGACGGGGCTTCCAGTCCTACTTTTCTCTCTCTCTCTCTCCCTCTCTCTCTCTCTCTCTCTCTCTCTCTCTCACACACACACACACACACATACATTGTCAGTGAGTTATGTTGTAGAACTATCATAAGGATATTCGTGTCTTTCCCAAGTGGGAAACATATCACTTTTTTTAAATGGGAAAATTATAAAACACTCAGCACTCACCAGAATGATTTGTATACATGTGATTTTTTTTTGTTCTTCTTCCTGTCAATATCCTTCCCACTGTAAGCCCCAGGATATAACCTAAGAATTAAATAATGAAGTGAAAGGTAAATGGTACAATTTAGAGCTTTGCTGTACTTCTGGAAATTGAATTGGAAGGGGAAGCAAATTGGATTTTGCAGAGCAAGTTACCTCAATGAAAATCGTGTGGCTAGCCATGTAACCAACATTTTTGCCCATCTGACTTCATTCATGAGTGACGTTGGTCTCCAGATCTTCTTGTTTGCCAGAGCCCAGAGTTATATTTTGGCATTTAATACAATCATCTGTGCCTCTCAGTTTCCTACTCCCATTCTCCTCCTGCTCCTTGTCATAATGGCTTTTTAAGCAATTTAAGCCATGATTGCACCTACCTCATGGGGCTGTTAAGATCAGAGACAATATCTTGTAAAACACTTTGCAAACCTTAAAATGCTACAGAAATGTTAGCTGTTATTATATTTAACCACAGGCAAACTCTTAAACCAATGGCATGAAGCTTTAATTGTGTGTCTAGTTTTACCCCAGGCTTGCTTTTACTTTTCAATTCCTCACTAGTTTTGTTTTGTTTTGTTTTGTTTTGCTTGTGGGGAGAAGGGGGGAGAATAGTCGAATGCTTTGATGTGTTTTTAAATGCTTTATTAAAAGGCTAGTATCTAACATGAATAATATGGCGTGACTGCACGTACATAATCTACATCAAATTGCTCCCTGTCTCAGGGAGCAGGGAGGAAGGGAAGGAAGGAAAGAATTCAGAACTCAAAATTTTTTTTTAAAATGAATGTTAAAAATTGTTTTTACATGTAATTGGGCAAAACTAAAATTGGACATCCTCCCCAAAGGTTAATATCCAACAGAACATTAGTACATCTAATTAAACTTGCTTATGAGCTGTTAGCATAAGTTAATTTTAATGTTATTGTTGTGGAGTCATTACAGTTAAATCTGATTCTTTGTGACCCTATTTGGGATTTTCTTGGCAAAGATACTGGAGTGGTTTGTAATTTCCTTCTCCAGCTAATTTTACAGATGAAGAAACGGAGGCAAACAGGGTTGAGTGACTTGCCAACAGTCACCCAGCTAATAAGTGGCTGAGGCTGGATTTGAACTCAGGAAGATGAACCATCCTGATTCCAAGGCCAGTGCTCTACTGACTGCACCACCTGGCTACCCTTAGCTGATACTGTTCATGGGATTTTCTTGGTAAAGATCTTGGAGGGATTTGCTATTTCTTTCTCTAGTGGATTAAGGCAGGGAGGTTCTTTGAACTGAGACCTTCCTGATTCCAAAGGCAGCTAAGTGGCGATAGAGTCACGAAGGAGTCATGAAGGGTTGGAGGCAACGTAAGCACTTCAAGGTTTTGGTTTTTTTTTAAATTTAATTTATTTAACATATTTAGTTTTCTGCATTGATTTTCACAAGAGTTTGAATTACAAATTTTCTCCCCATTTCTACCCTCCTGCCCACTCCAAGATGGCATATATTCTGGTTGCCCCATTCCCCAGTCAGCCCTCTCTTCTGTCACCCCACTCCC
>CM053622.1:499028841-499071588 GCA_028646595.1 Phalanger gymnotis | reverse complement strand
ACAATTTCTTGAAAGATGATATCTAAGCTCTTTTTTTGATCATGGCTTTCAGGTAGTCCAATAATTTTTAAATTATCTCTCCTGGATCTATTTTCCAGGTCAGTGGTTTTTCCAATGAGATATTTCACATTGTCTTCCACTTTTTCATTCCTTTGGTTCTATTTTATAATGTCTTGATTTCTCATCAAGTCACTAGCTTCCACTTGCTCTAATCTAATTTTTAAGGTAGTATTTTCTTCATTGGTCTTTTGGACCTCCTTTTCCATTTGGTTAATTCTGCCTTTCAAGGCATTCTTCTCCTCCTTGGCTTTTTGGAGCTCTTTTGCCATTTGAGTTAGTCTGTTTTTTAAGGCGTTTTCTTCAATATTTTTTCCATATTTTGGGGGGTCTCCTTTAGCAAGTCATTGACTTGTTTTTAGTGGTTTTCTCGCATCGTTCTCATTTCTCATCCCAATTTTTCCTCTACTTCTCTAACTTGCTTTTCCAAATCCTTTTCAAGCTCTTCCATGGCCTGAGACCAGTTCATGTTTTTCTTGGAGGCTTTTGATATAGGCTCTTTGACTTTGTTGCCTTCTTCTGGCTGTAATGTTTTGGTCTTCTTTGTCACCAGAGAAAGATTCCAAAGTCTGAGACTGAATCTGAGTGTGTTTTCACTGCCTGGCCGTGTTTCCAGCCAACTTACTTGACCCTTGAGTTTTTTGTCAGGGTATGACTGCTTGTAGAGTAAAGAGTATTTTATTCCAAGCTTGAGAGGATGCGTTGTTGTTTTCAGAGCTATTACTATACAGCCAGCTCTGCCACACCAGCACTCTTCCTTCCCCAAGAACCGCCAGCCAGGACCTAACTGGGATCTTAAGCAGGCTGTGTACTCCTACTGTTATCTGCCACTTAATTCCTCCCACCAGGTGGGCCTGGGGCTGGAAGCAACTGCAGCTGTAGTTCTGTAGCTGCATCTCCCCCGCTTCCCCTGGGGCCGTGGCCGAACTGTGAACTCCTTCCACTTTGTCCCCCGCAGCTTTTCCCACTGACCTTCTCTGTTGTCTTTGGTGTTTGTGGGTTAAGAAATCTGGTAACTGCCACAGCTCACTGATTAGGGGTGCTGGGGCCTGTTCCACCCGGCTCCTGGTCTGGTTGATCCTGCCGCAGCCCACGCTGGGCTCTGCTCTCCTCCCCCCCCAGCTCCGTGCATGAAAGACCTCATCCGGCGATCATCCAGGCTGGCCTGGGCTGGAGCCCTGCTTCCCTCTGCTATTTTGTGGGTTCTGCAGTTCTAGAATTTGTTCAGAACCATTTTTATAGGTTTTTGGAGGTACCTGGCAGGGAGCTCATGCAAGTCCCTGCTTTCCAGCCACCATCTTGGCTCCCGCACTTCAAGGTTTACAAGAGACTTGTATACGTTATCTCATTTGATCCTCATAACAACCTTGTACAGTGGGTTCTAATAGTATTCTCATTTTACAGATGAAGAAACTGAGGCTGAGAGAGGTTAAGCGACTTGCCAGAGTCACATAGCTGAGATTTTAACTCAGATCTTCTTGACTTCAAGTCTGGTGCTGTGACTGCAGTATCCAAGTACATGTGCCAGGAAAGCCCGAGTCCAAACCTGGCCTTAGACCTTTCCTAGATGTGTGATCCTGGGCAAGTCACTCAACTGAGGGCTTTTGTTCATTGGTGCGAATACTACTGGATCAAGATATACTTTGGAACTTGAGTCTTGGTTGAAGTAAAGGTCAGGCATAGGCAGAGCTACACTGGTAAATGTTTAACAACTGGCTCTATAGCAGAGGTGGCGGGGGGGTGTCGTGGAATTGTACTTAGAACACACTTTTAATTTGCATTATTAACTATTATTTACTGAAGTCTAGACAATTAACCAAACAGTAAGTCAAGTCCTGATTTGTAGATTTGCCAATTCCCTAGGTGTAAATGCTCACACTGAAAATTTAACGGTCTCTCTGGGAGCCAGTTCAAGCTGCCTCCAGCACGCCTCTGCTATAGGTCCTAAACAGCTCTAATTTCACTTGTGGATTCTAGCAATGGCTCAAGAAACTGAGCAAAGTTTTCCACTGAGGGATGTGAAATTAAAACCTCCACAGAATGTTTTCTTCAAGGTCAAATTATGTATGAAGGGGGAAAGGTAGAAACATCTATACATCTTCTTTGTGCCCGGCCCTGTGCTAAGCACTTTACAAACATCTCACTTGATGTACACGGCGATATACAGCATGTTTCTTTCATACCACAAACTTGTGATGGGGATATTACCTTTGGCCCCTGACTAACACTATGTAAAACAAACATTTCCAAACGTTTTTGGCCTATAACTCCCTTAAAAAAAATTACTCAGCACCCCCCTGGAAATCTACTTTTTTTTTTAACCCTTTAACAGTTTTTTTTTAAAAATTGCACCATTTCAAAAATACATAAAATATATTTTTTAAAAATGACACATCTTAAATTTAATAATTTGTTGTAAATTTGTGGGGTTTTTCCTGCTTTGAAATTTTGATGATGCGACATTGCATCATGCAACCATATAGTATGTATTGTAGACAAGTCATTACACATACATATTCCTGCCGATGCATGCTGGACCTGCGGATAGTATGTGACACACTTGTCTGCCAACACTTGCTTGGTAAGACCTGTCGGCTGACTGGGCCGCTGATCAGTTATAATTTGCATTTTGTGTGTTTATTTGGAAAATAATGTAATTACTATGACTTTAACTCAGGTATATAACAGATGAAACCTGTACTAACAGTTTTTCAAAATTTTCTTCTTTATGCTCCTACCTCCCCTTTATTTTTATTCAATGCCTCCCCCCCAATTGCACCTGAAGCTACTACCAACTCCCTGGATTGTTCCAGTGTTCTACCCAGGGGGCAATATCACCCACGTTGGGAACCTATGAATTGTAGACCATGCAACATGGTGTGGTGGACAGAAATCCTAGCCTTAATCAGGAGAGACTTGAGTTAAGATCTTGCCTTAGCTGTGTGATCTTGGTCACTGTGTTTGTTTCCTCATCTATGAAATGGTGATTTTAATAATAATAATAATTGCTACTTATATAATTATTGTGAGAAAAATGCTTGTAAGTCTTAAAAGTAGGTTATAAGTTATTCTAATAGGATTTTACTGTTTGTGAAATTGAGAGACATGGAAAAGGGTTTTTTTTTTTTAACCGAACCTGTGATTTCATGGCATAGGGAACTCCCACTAAAGAATTTTAACTTTATATTCTGTTTCAACTGCTATAGATGGGCAGTTAATCCCAACAGTGCTGGGGAAAGCAGCCCTGCTGGAGGCCACTGGCCCTGCTTCCAATCTAGACTCTACCACTATCATCTGGGGGAGCAATCCTTGTGGAGAAGGGGTTCTTCATGATCTCCATCATCTATACCAACTGCCAACCAACTGCCACGGAAGGACTGGTAAGCTTAGGAACAGAAGCATCCCCCAGAACACTGACTTTGTTTCCCATTCAGATTCCACAGTTAACATACAGGATAACTCCCTCTGTGGAAAAAGGGCCCATCATATCTGCCAACAGCATCACCGCCATCAGCATCGATTATCAATTGGCTTCTATGGAAGGGCGGGTAAGCCCAAGAGTCCTAGAAACAGTGGAATACCCCAAACCATCTGCTCTGGCTCCTAATCAGACCCCACAGTCACCATCGAAGGAAACACCTTCTGAGAAGATAGAGCCTGCCATCAATGCCAACTGCCAACCAACTGCCATAGAAAGACAAGAGTCTCAGAGAAAAGAAGAGCCCCTCCAACCACTATCTCATCTTCCAGCACAAGGCCCACAATTGTCCTCCGGGGAAGCGTCTCCCATGGAGATGAGCCCTGATATCCACGTCAATTGCCAACCAACTTTATTCCATAAGAAGGAAAGCCCAAGAGCCCCTGAAACAACAGCACCCCTCAAGCCAGTGGTTTGTCCACCTTCATCCCAGACCTCCACCTTATCCAGGGAATCATCTGCTATGGATAAGAGGCCTACCAAGTCTCTCACTTTAACCACAAACTACCATCCAACTGCCAAGGAAGGGAAAACACGCCCCAGATCCTCACAATTAGCAGCAGCCTCTAAACCACCATATCTTTCAAGTTATCCACGGAGGTCATTATCTGTGGGAGCACACTGTTTAGAGAAGAGAGCATCTGTCCCAATCACCAGCCACACCAAGAGCCCTTCAAGGAGGAGGGTAAGCTCAGGGTACTGCTTGGGAACTCAGGCCCTTGGAATAGCGGTTTGCCACCCACCTCCCCACTCATACCACCAGCCTTTCTCCTTGCCTGCCCCCTATAGCTACAGCTACTGAAGACCTAGAAAAGAAAGCTCTTGCCCACAAAGTCCTTGGCACTGCTAAATTGTTCAACATCAGAAGATGAGGTGGTTTGATTAATGGGAATGGCACCAAAGAAGATGCATTGTCTTCTATCTGCCTTGCTGCAGTTCCCTAAAGACCATGGTGGCTTTCCAATTGCCTTTCAGCCGAAATTTGCTATACTTGTGGTTTCTCCCATTAGAATGTAAATTCCTTGAGAGTTGGAGCTACCTTCTCTACTTGTGTGCTCTGGGAGTAGCACAGTTCTTTGGACTCAGTAAAGGCTTAATGAATGGTGTTTTATTTTTTCCATTCATGCATTCATTCACTTACTCATTCTAGACTTTGGGTGGCTTGCAAGTCACATATATCTTCCTGACGTGAGGCCAGCTGGCTCTCTAGCTACTATATGGTACCTGCTTGTCTACAAAAAGGAGAATGTGGTTGTTGTTCAGTCACTTTTCAGCTGTGTCTGACTCTTCGTGACCCCATTTGGGGTTTTCTTGGCAAAGATACTAGAGTGGTTTGCCACTTCTTTCTCCAGTTCATCTTACAGATGAGGAAACTGAGGCAAACAGGGTGAAGCGACTTGCCCAGAGTCACATAGCTAGGAGTTGTCTGAGGCTGGATTTGAACTCAGGAAGATGAGTCTTCCTGTCTCCAGGACTAGCACTGTGCCACCCAGCTACTCTAAATATATTCTAGGTATGAAGCCCTTTACAAGAAAAGATGATCCTCCAGAGCTTAGCTTCTAATAATAATAATTAATAATAATAACATTAATAGTTCCAATAAAAATAACAGACCACGGTTATGTATTTAGGACAATGCACTTTACAAGTGCACTACTACACTGCACTACTACAAGGTAGTTAGGCAGTGCAGGGGGGAAGAGTGCTAGACTTGGAGTCAGGATGACCTGAGTTCAAATCAAGCCTCAGACACTTATTAGCTGTGTGATCCTGGGTAAGTCACTTAACCCACTTGCCTCAGTTTACTCAACTGTAAAATGGAGATAATAGCACCCACATCTTGGGTCATGGGGATCAAATGAGACAATTGCTAAGCTTATAGCATAGTGCCTGGTACACAGTGGGTGCTTAATAAATGTTTCTTGCCTGCCTTCCTTTCTCTTATTTGATCCTCCCAACAACCTTTTTAGGAAGGTGCCCATTTTATCCCCATTTTACAGATGAAAGAAACACTTCATCACATTTTTACTTCTTGGGCCGTGGCTTTGTGTTTGGGTCCCCCAAGGACATCAACCACTTCCTTGTCTCCTTTACTGACCCTGTTCAGAAGAATCCCTGATGTCTCAATAATAAACTAACGTTACTGTTTTTGTCTTTTTTAAGTGGCATCACTGCACCAGAGAAAGAAGCCCAGATATTTTCAGAGCCCAAACTGAATTTAATAAGAATCATGGTTCCAGAACAAATGATATTCAGACTCCCTGAAGTTATCTTAATTTGTATAGTCACTTGCCTCATAAATTAAAGAAACCTCTTTAAGTATGTATGGCTTTAAGTGAGACTGTACAAGAGATACTTTTAATCCCTTCCTTCACTGGAGCAATACTTTAAAATGCAGCTTCAGGGTCACAGATAAATAACATTAGGCTGTACCTATGAAACAAACCTTTTCCTGAAGATGTCACTTTGTAACGGACAGTACCTTTGCCTGCTTTGCTGTGAAGTAGCTTGGTTGCCCGGCCTCCGACTGGGAGGAGTGCTTCTTAATCCTTGATTTATTAGAGAAATTTAAGAGGTGGTAGGGTTAATGATCTCTGCAGGAAAAAAAGAAAAGAAAAACCAATTCATTTAGGAGGGAGCTCCAGGTAGATCTTGGTTTCTGCATTGCAGGCGTTTCAGGAAGATGATCCATTTGGCTTATATTTTTATTTTAAACTAGATCTAATACGTTTACTAATATATAACATCATATTATACTAATATTATATTATACTAACATATAAATATCATATACATATATTCACATCTATACACACAAATAGGTATTAGGTATACATATGTGTATATATACACATGTGCAATCTACATCTATAGATGCACACATATAACACACATATATACATATACAAATATATGCATACATACATACATACATACGTAGGTATATGGGCAGCTAGGTGGTACAGTGAAAAGAGTACCGGACTTGGCCTCAAAACGACTCACTCATCTTCTTGAGTTCAAACCTGAGCTCAGACACTTACTAGCTTTACTAGTTGGGTGACTGCGAGTAAGTCACTTAACCCAGTTTGCCTCAGTTTCCTCATCTGTAAAATGATCTGAAAAAGGAAATGGCAAATCACTCCAGTATCTTTGCCAAGAAAATCCCAAATGGTGTCATGAAGAGTTGGACATGACTGGAAAAAAGCTTGAACAATAACATGTATGCACGTATATATATATGTATGTGTGTACATACCCATGCACATGCCTACATATGTGTGTATGTACATGCATGTACATGCATGTGTATGTGTGTATACGTTTGTGTGTATATCTATCTATCTATCTATCTATCTATCTATCTATCTATCTATCTATCTGTCACACCCAACTCCAGGCCAGAGAATGAATGCCCATTTTTCTCTTAATTTATTAACTACTTAATAAAGGCTTTTTCATTTCATTCAATATCCACTCCTTCCAGGACACCTTGGGGAGTCAGGAAGAGGCTGTTGCTGAGGATGAAGCTTTCATTAACACAGCCTGTTTCTACCACACTTCAAGTAAAGTCACATATTATGCTACTATAGGAAACTGGAGCAAAGTTTTGCTCATTTTAAGTAGATCCTTCCACGAAGAAAGCAGATACAACAAAGGGTCTTTTGTCTCTTGTCCAAAGTAATTTTCCAAAGACTGGCAGAAGAGGGTGGTGGTCGTTGTTGCTGTTACTTTTCTTTGTGGTTAATTTTCCCGGCAGGATGTTATCCAGAGGTGTTGCCTCTATAGCAACTGTCTATGCTTTCCTGCAGGATTCAGAAGGTTTGGGAACAACTTCCATCTGGGACAGACCATGCCAAAGGAAGAATGATGGGAAGAGTCTGCTTTGCTTGCTTAGAATGTGGCCCTTTAGTGTTCATTCAGACATTGATCCTTCACTGAGCTCTCACTGGAATCAGTTTTAGGCTGGGTCTATGAGAGAAAGGAAGATGAAAAAGATACAGTCTCTGCCCTCAGGGAGATCTCAGTCTAACAGCTCTTCTCTTAATTTTCCAGAGGCTAAACAGTTGTATGTGGCTGGGTACAATTCTGTTTGCTAATTTGATTCTGTGCTTTGCAAATCATGGTGGTTCATAGTTGTTTGGTATGTGTGTGCTTCGTGGTAATCCTTCTTGGATTTGTCTGTCTGTGGTCCTTGTCCCCTATCTTTTTGGCGGTAAACAAACAAAAAAAATGTAACACTGTGGTTTGGTGGACAGAATGTTAGATTTGTAGCCCAGGGAGACCCGAGTTCCAGTCACACTTAAGACATTTAACTAGCTGTGGGACCCTAGGCAAATCTGTTTGTCTCAGTTTCTGCATCTACAGCATGAATTTGGTAATGGCACCTACCTCGGGGTTGTCTGAGGATCAAACGAGATATTGTTATAAGGTGTATTGGAAATCTTGAAGCACTACATAAATGTTACCTATCATTGCAACTCCTTGAAAGAAGCCTGGAGTTCACCATTGTCTTGAATCCTAGAAGGCTTTGTGAGACTTTCTTCATGATTGCCACCCTCTACTAGTACACATGGGAAAGGCTGTGACCAATAACCTTCTCAAGCCAGGGCTAGTGAGTTTCAAAGAGAGTCTGGCCAGCTCTCGATTATCTGTGGTCATGGGGAGCAAAAGTAGCATGAATCTTGGAAACCCACAGACAATCCCCAAATCTGATTTGGACTATTAATTCAATCCTTTTCCCCCAAGAAATCCTGACACAGATTGCTGTCAGAGGCATGAAATTAACTGATGTAAATTTCATCTCCCCCACCTCCCTTTGTGAAGGAGCAGTGAACTGGCCCCAAAGACAGCAATGAGGCGGGAGCATGGAGGAGTGAGGATAATCCAGTGTTGCCTGATGTAGACCTACAGATAATAATGGAGTCTTTTTCCCCTCTTTATGACAGCGAGCCTCAGGGCTGACTCAACTTTATTCTTTCTAGCCTTTAATGTGGAATTTGTGAGATGGGAAGAATCGAGTTTGGGTTACCCTTATTCTTGATCTGCTGGCCTTCTTTGTCGTTCGTTGTTTAGTCATGTTCAACTCTTCGTGACCCCATCTGGGGTTTTCTTGGCAAAGACACTGGAGTGGTTTGACATTTCCTTCTCCGGCTCATTTTATAGATGAGGAATCTGAGGCAAACAGGGTGAAGCGACTGGCCCAGGGTCACACAGCTAGTAAGTGTCTGGGGCCAGGTTGGACTCAGGAAAAAGAGTCTTCCTGACTCCAAGCCTGGTGCTCTATCTACTGTGCCACCTAGCTGCCCATATTCTGTATGGAAGAAACCACTGATCAAAGAAACTGACCACTGTACTGTAGACAAACTCAGATGAGATAATTAATTCAAGAAATTATCAAATACCCACTCTGTTCAGCAAGGAATTATCAAACACCTGCTCTGTTGCAGACACTCTGCTAGGCAATGAACATACAAAGATGAAAATGATAGATTCTCTCTCCTGAAGATTATATTTTACTAATTTTTTTTTGTGTGAGAGGCAGCCTGGCCCAGTGGAAAAAGCCCAGTTCTGAAATTAGGGCACCTGAGTTCAAATCTCAACTCTAATGTTAACTGCCTCTTTGACTTCAGAGAGGTCACTTCTCTTCCCTGGGGCCCAGTCATTTGTAAAATGAGGGGGTTGGGTTTGATGAATGCATGGGGAAGGTGAGGGTAGGGAGAGACATATATGTGTGAGTGTGTGTGTGTGTGTGTGTGTGTGTGTGTGTGTGTGTGTTGGGGGGGGGAGTGGCGGCTGTGCACCTAACAGCTTGAGCACACAGAATATTTGTTATATAATTTGTTACATAATTCTGCACTTCCTTTCTGGGTCTTTAGAGATCTTGTACGTCTTCTTCCTCATTGCTTTTTTTCTTTAACAATTTTCTTCACCAACTTTTGTATAATCATTCTATCTCTACACTTTTTTTTAACCCTACAGAAATCACGACAAAGCCAAGGGAAGAAATTCAAAAGCAAAAGAGTCGATCCTCTCAAAGGCCAGAAGGTTATTGCAAGATCAGAGGAAAATGGCTTTTATTTTCCAGGTAGACTTTGTGTTTTAAGAGACCCTGAGATACAGTAAGGGCAGCTAGGTGGTGCTGCAGGGGATACAGTGCCTGGCCTAGAGTCAGGAAGACCCATCTTTCTGAGTTCAAACCTAGCCTGAGATACTAACTGTGTGACCCTGGGCAAGTAATTTAACCTTGTTTACCTTAGTTTCCTCATCCATAAAATGTGCTAGAGAAGGAAATGGCAAGCCACTCCAGTATTCCTGCCAAGAAAACCCCAAATTATTTTACAAAGAGTCAGACACAACAAAAGATGTCAAAAGATACATTAACTAAAATACATGCAATCTAATGTCTAGAGTACAGGCATTACATTATTTAGACTGTGAACCCTTATGATGATATTTGATTTTAATTATACAGGAACAGATTGTGCTGTTTGTGGGTTATTGTGGCCTTTTTGTCTCCTGTTGCCTACCTTCCTGTCATTTCCCTGCTCTGCCTGTGAAAAGGAAAAAAAAACCACCTTAAATTTATCACTTTGCCAGTGCACTTGCAGCTTTTGCTGCAGGAGGATAAAATTCCCTAGGCCAAATGAGTTTGGGGGATTTTCTGTGGCTTTAGTGTAAGTATGCTGTCACTAGTACAAGACAAACCTCATTAAGGGGTGCTTGGACTGCCTGTCTAAATTCATTGGTTATATTGGAGTTTGGTGCTTTTAAATATTGATTACTAGCTGGAACTCTTTTGATTCCATTGAGGAGAGGGTTTTACAGATGATTTCACCTAGAAATCAATAGATCGGATTGCTACTGGTCTCTTAGTAAACGGTTGACGGTGATTAATGGTTGATTCCAGAATTTCGTAGTTCAACTCAATTACGACTTATTAAATCCCTCCATGGTACAAGCTATGTATGGCGCTGGATGTGTGAGGGGTTGGGATAGGGTGAAAAATGCAAAGTTTGTTTGTTTTTTAGGTAGTCCTTGTCCTCAAGGAGCTTATGGTCTAATATATGAGAGGGGTAGCAACCTCTCTGGGCTTAAAATGAAGAAGTTGGGCATTTGTTGTTTGGTTGTTTTTGACTCTTGGTGACCCCCATCTGGAGTTTTCTTGGCAAAGATATTGAAGCAGTTTGCCATTTCCTTCTCCAGCAGAGGTTGGGCTAAATGACCTCTAAGTTAATAATCCTATTATTCTAAGATCAAATAAGTTATACTGTGCATTTAATATTAATGAGAAGCCTTAGTAGCTACAGGTCTGGCTTTGGGGTCCCCTTCAAGACCTGCCTTGGACCCATATTAGTTATATGATCGTAAACAAATCACTTAACCTCTCAACACCTTCAGATATCTCTCTGAGACTATTAATTACAAGCAGATCGATTAAATCACAGATCTGGGCCAAAAAAACCACAATTCAAGTTAGAATTTTGATTAAATGCATATATTTGTATAGTCATATAGCATAGTCTAAGAGATTTAAAGGAGGAGATAAGGAAGGCTCACCTTTAACTAGGGTAAAACTCTTGGGCTTTGAGCTGCTCTTCTTCCTGGTGGCTCAGAAAAGATGTGTGTACATTCTAAAGGGGATGTTTATAAATAAGATAGTATCAGCATCTTTCCAGAATAAGACAAAAGGGTCATGGTAACTGAGACAGATGGACTCTATAATTATCTGGGGGAATCTGACCAGGTTGGAATTGTTTACTTCCTAGATCAGTGCCCCAGGACCCAGATCTATTATTAACAGATTAGTCCAGGACTTTGTCATTAATGGGGTCCTCAGTGGGAGGTGGAAGTATTTCTGTTGGGGAAAGGATTCCTGACAAGTTGGCGTTTTATTTGCAAAGGAGCACAGCTGTCCTGCACAAAGTATATTAGGCCTCTGGCATCACCATCCAAATCACCAGATAAAATGTAATTCCAGGATCTCTATTACCAAGGACAACAGCTAGAGACACACATCAGCTGGATTTTTTCAGTTCCCAAAGGGCAGATGTGGGGCTGACAACTGGAACAATTTGATTTGTAAACTTAGCAAATTTGCCTTGGAACTTACTTTGTGAGAATCAATATGGAGTCATGGCTTCAAAGGAGGCCTAACGGTTCATACCTTCAACTGGTCTTGAAGCAAAGGGAAGGGGAGGGGTGCTTGGAACCTTCCTTCCCTTTTTCTAGGGCTCAAGGCTGTTCAGATGTAATTGTAGAAAACTGTCTTACTGGGTTGAAAAAGCTCCTGATTTGTTCAGCTTGGTGTTTATAAAGCCAGTTGAGAATAATGTAAAAGCCAAACAGTAAGGCTGAAAGCAATTTGGACTCCAACCTTCTGGCTCAGCTTCAAGTCACAGAATTTTAGGACTGGAATGGTCCAGTGGAAAGAATTCTGGATTGGGAGTCAGAAGACCTGGTTTTGAATCCAAGAACTGGCATTTGCTAACTCTCTGACTTTGGATGAGAAAACCCTGGTTTCCTCATCTGCTAAATGAGGGGCTAGGTCTCTGTGACCTCCAAGGGTCCCACCAGCCCTGGATCTTTCAATGATTCCAAAGTAATAAGATCATGCAAGCATATGTTTTGCATTAGTTGGAACCTTAGTGGCCATAGTCCAACTCTTTCATTTTACAGATGAGGAAACTAGCCCAGGAGAGGTTTAGTAACTTACACAAGATCACATGGGTAGTAAGTGAGAGACAGAAGACTTGAACCCAGGTCCCTCTGATTCCAAAACCAGCAATCTTTCCCCTGGACTATGGTCTTCTAGTTGGTTAGTCAATAAGCATTTATTAAGTGTCTACTATGTACCAGGAATCATGCTAAGCACTAGTCCAACACATACCTGAAACAAATTATGCAGTCTCATCTTGAAGACCTCCTTTGACTTGAAAGCAGACCATTCTACTTTTGGATAGGTCTAATTCTTAGGAATCTTTCCTTATACTGAACTGATATGCCTCTCTCTATTTTCTGCCCAATGCTCCTAGTTCTACCCTCTGTAACTAAGAGGAATAAGTCTAATGACTATTCCCACAAGATAACCTTCAAATACTTGAAGACATTTATTATCTACCACACCTACCTATACTAGGTCTTCTCTCCTCCAGGGGAAAAAAAACTCCAGTTAGTAATAATAGTTTATTGCTTTAATATTTTAACAAAAATATGAAGGGCTCAAATATCTATCAGCATGATAATTGTGAGCTAAGAAAATGAAACAGAAAATGATCCTGCCTGATTGTGGAGAGCATGGGAAGCCTTTGGGGGCAGTAGTACAGTATGTGTCATCTGATGGCAAGTCAGCAATAAATCACAGAATTTCAGAAATGGAAGGAATCTCAGTGAACATTTTGTCCAACCTGTACCTGAAAAAGAACCTCCCACAACAACATGCCCAATAAGTGATCGTCCAGTCTTCCTTGGAAGACCTCCAATAAGGAGAAACGAGCTAAGTCCTGAGGCTGACCATTCTGCTTTTGGAGAGCCCTAATGATTGACAGCTTTTTCCTGACATCAAGCCCAAACTTGCCTCTTTGCTACTTCCATCCCTCCCTTCTGCTTATCCCCCTCTGCCCAAGAAGAACAACTTCTAATCTCTCCTCCATCGGATAGCCAGCCCTTCAAATACTTGAAGAATGCTATCATACGCATCCTTTCCAGGTTGAATATCCATATTCTGCCAATCCTTGTATGATATGAACTCCAAGTTCTTTACCATACTGGTTGTCTTCCTCTGGATGCTCTCCCCAATTTATTCTTTCTGTGTGTGTCTACACACACACACACACACACACACACACACACACACACACACACACACACACACATCTTATTTGTATATAGTTGTTTTTATGTTGTTTCCCCCTTTAGACTGGGAGCTCTTTGGGAGTAGAGACTGTTCTTTATTTTTTTTTTTTTGCCTTTTTTTGTATCCCCAGTGCTTAGCATAGTTCCTGGAACATAGTAGGTTCTTAAACACATGAGTAGACTTCATTTTATAAAGTGTGGCACCTGGAACTGAACACACTCTTCCAGATGTAGTCTGACCAGGGCAGAGTCTGGCTGAATTATCACCACCTAATTTCTTGCTTTTTTAATGCAGACCAAGGTCAGCATTAGCTTTCTTGCATGCTACTTGACACTCTTGGCTCACAATGAGTTTTGTGGTCCACTAAAGCCCCCAGATCCTTTTTCAGACAAACCACTACTTAGCCATGCCTCCCTATCTTGCACTTGGGAAACTGACATTTGAATTAAGAAAAAGATTTTACATTCTTCCCTATTAAACCTTATGTTGATATTAACATCATAAAAATTATATTTTTTGCTTCTTTTCTCATGTGATTAATGGACAGACATCAAGAACTAACCCCAGCTGTTTTGGCCTCAGTATCTGTGATTACCTAATGCAGAAACCATTTAGGGGAAAATTTAAAAGAAAATCAATTTAGCCAAGCAAACTTGTCAACTTTGAAAATAACCGATGGGTTACTAAAAGGTTGTTTAAATGGATTGAGTGATAATTTTGTAAAACCTGCTCTGTGTTCATAGCCTTTTGGGAAGTACTTGAATTGTCTAGAATGTTGTTGCAATTTTGTTTTTTAAGCCTCATATGACTTTTGAAACTTTATTTTTCCTGCATTATTTTTATTGAGAAGAGGCATCTGAAGAATTTTGCAAAGATAATATTTTGGTCCTTTTAGAATATTTTTCATTGAATGCTCTAGAATCATCTTTGGTGATAATGAGTCAGTTTTAAGGTATAGTAGGAGCAGAAGAAAATATGGAGGGTAATTGGGATAGTGGTGTCCTATATCAAAGGGCGAGCCAAGGTCAAGTCAAATCAGCCTGCATTTATTAAGTTCTCACTGCATTCCAGATGCTGTGCTGTGTGGTAAAAATGTTTGTTAAAGTAATAATTAACAGCACTTTAAGGTTTACAAAATGCCTTAACATATATAATTTCATTTGATCCTCATAACTACCCTGTAAGGTAGATGCCTTTATTATCTTCATTTTGCAAGTAAGGAAACTGAGGCCAACTAAGGAACTTTAATCCAAGCTCATAGATCCATTCTGAGGCAGGATTCAAACGCGCCTCTTTCTGACTCCAGGTTCAGCACTTTCCATTGCATTATGAATTTGCCTATAATATCTAAAGCAAAGTATACTTGGCCTGGTCATTTCAAATACAAGTGGCTAGGTGGTTAAATGGGCAGAGCCTGAAGTCAGAAAGACTCATCTTCCTGAGTTCAAATCTGGCCTCATATTCTTACTAGCTGTGTGACCCTGAGCAAGTCATTTTTTGCCTCAGTTTCCTCATCTGTAAAATGAGCTGGAGAAGGAAATGGCAGACTGCTCCAATATCTTTGCCAAGGAAACCCCAAATGGGGTCACAAAGATTTAGACACAACTGAAAAAATGATTAAATAACAACATTTCAAATATCTTCACGGTCACATCAAGGATCCTCCTTGGCTAGAGGGACTTAGTAATCATTAGTGAGATGCTTTGGTTTGGTTTGCTCACCACAGGGAAACACAGTGTGAGGAGGACACAGTTGGAAGTATTTATGTGGGCCTCTCAGTTAACCAGTACACACACCCAAAACAAAACTGAAAAATAGCGTATAGGAGAGGCCGTGTGGCGGAGTGAAGAGTAACTGGACGTGAGGTCAGTACGGAGACCTGGACTATCGCATCATAGACCTAGAACTGGAAAGAACCTAAGTGGTCTACCAGTCCATCTCCCTCATTTTACAGATGAGCCAAGGAAGACCCAGAGAGAGAGATAATCTCAAGATTGCACAGGTAATAAGTGTCAGAGCCAAGATTTGAATCCATACCTTAAACATAACATTTTAAGGTTTTGCAAAGTTCTATAGTGTGGCTTAAAGAAAACAAAGCCACTTTATAGACACAGATGACCTCATTTGATCCTTATGACAACCCTGTGGAGGTAGGTACTACCGATATTATTATCTTCATTTTAGAGATGGGGGAGATGAGGCCCAGAGAGATTGAATGGTTTGCTCTTAGTCACTGTGACAACAATGCTGCTGTTGCTGTGTAAGACCAATAACACCAGCACACAGGAGGGCTGCTAGCACAGGTTCTTTGATCTGCTTTTCTAAGGAAAACAACTTTAAAGGGTTAACAATCTTACTTTAATTAAACATATATGTGCCATTCACTTAATTCAGGGGGTACAATATCAATTAAGTTAGGATTTTTTTTTTACTGTTTTAGAATGATAAATTAAGTCTGTTTGATTGAGTCTAACTAGGTGCTAAACCCGAGGCCCAAACCCCCAATTACTAGGTGCTAAGCCCATGTGGGCTTAAGGCCCCTAGGGCCCTAAGGAGAGTTGCAAAGACCAGAGCCAATACCATGCACCTAAGTTCTGGTCACTCAGATGACGTTTGATGACATCCAAAGACTGTAAAAAAGAGAGAACAGAGCTATTTGCTTGGGGCTTTCACTCTTGGAGGAATGTTGATGTGGAGACTTTGGGCAGCTGTGGTTAAGATCCCTCCAGCTTGTGAACCCAGATGTTGATGCCTTCTTGGTAACTATGAATTGTATTTGGTCTGTTTAAAATGTATCTTTGTAATTTGTTTATCTTTGCTCTGAAGTTCAGGGTGCTGGCTTTTTCCCCTGAACTAAGTGAATGATATATGTGTATGTGGGACTAAAGTAAGATTGTTAACCCCTTAACCTTACTTTCCTTAGTAAAGCAGATCAACAAACCTGTGCTGGCACAGTCCTTGTTGTTGGGCTTGTGTTGGTCTTTCACCTCCACAACAGCTGCTAGCTTAATTGTTGCTACAGAGGGGAAAGCCAGCACCCTGAACTTCAGAGAGGATACAAACAGAAATTACAGAGACAATATAAACAGCTCAACAGACAGGTTTCTGTCCGACCATAGCATACATAGTTACCGCGGAGAGAAAAGCACCAACATCTGGGTTTTCAAAGTGGGGGTGGGGTGGGATATGGGCTCCTTGACGGTTACCCAGAGTCTCCACACCAACACTCTTCCAATGAGTGTGCCCTCAAAACAAAACGCCAACCTCAGAGCTTATGTACACTTCTTCAGGGTCAGAGGGCGTGACAACCATGGGTCTCAAACCCATGTGACCTGAGCCTTCCTGTGACTTGAGCAAGTCATCAAAGACTCTTGATTGAAACAAAAACTCTTGATTCAAACAAAGGACTCAATCAGGGGCTCTTGATTGCCTTAATGCTGAGAAGTACTTCAAAACAAAAGACAACAAAAAGTCCCACCCTGCTTACCATTACAGTCACCTAACTGGAAGTATCAGAGATTGGATGTGACTATAGGCCCTCCTGATTCCCCATCTAGTACTGCTGGCACATGACTCCAGATGTGTGATCCTGCCTTAACTACTTGACTTCAGGAGATCAGAGAAATAATATGGCATCAAGTCTTACCTTAGAGTGAGGAAGAGCTAAATTCAAGTCCTCCTCCTGACCCATACCAGCTCCATGATCTCAGGCATATTCTTTTATTTCCCTGGGCCTTGGTTTCTTCATGTTTAAGATGAGGTGGTTGGACTCTAAATTTCCAGCCCCAGGCAGTTTTCTTGAGAATATGAATTATAGAGGAGATGCTGGTCTACATTATTACAGGGGGGAGGAGGGGATGGTTCTCACACACTTATGAAATCACAAAACTTAAAGAGGACCATTTATTTACAGGATTATTGTGAGGATAGTACTTTGTAAAGCTTAAAAGATTCTATAATCACCCCGTTGGAAGATTCCTTGCCTTTTCTAATCTGTAGGAAGATACACTCCCTCCCCCCTCCCCCCCACTTTAGGAATCATTATATCATTTGGGGGTTTTTTAACTTTTTTTAAAATTTTGAGGTAAAACATCACATAAACTTCAATTCTCACATTGGGTGAGTTTAAGCTGAACTTTGTAGCTTCCTTGGTAGCAGAGGGTTGTATATATGACAGGCTGCTGTTGTTGTCCTTCATTCAAAGAGGACCACGACACTTCAATGTTTGCTCAGTTGGGTTGAATCGAATTGCTCAGGGAACTGGGAAATAACCGTTGTCCGTTCTGGTAGCCTGCTTACCATCCCTTTGGAGTTGACAGTCTTTGTATCTCTAACAACCAGCAGAGTGCCAGGCATATAGTAGGTATTTAATATTACTTGTTGATGGGTTATTTTTATTTGGTCTAATTTAAAATCAAGTTGAATATTTCAGTCCAAAAATTAAGGAAAAAATCCACAGAGGGTTTGATTTTTTAAAAATATCTTGGCCTCCTTGTAACACTCAATGAAATAAGAGATGTTTGGGCCAGGGTCAAGGCAGAAAATCAACACCTGGTTTCTTTTGTAGCAAATAAACCCAGTTTGCCAAAGCTACATGGGGCAATAAGAGGGTGGTCACGGCCAGGATGCCAGATGTGTTGTTCTGGAGGACAATGGGGCCTTGTGTACACATTTTCTATCTATGAAAGGAATTCTGTGCACAACTGTGGCTGCCATGTTAAGTGTATCTGTTTCTAAAATGTCCCTTAAAAATTATAACCCCCTTTTAATGGGGAGCATAAATTCAGTTAGGCTGAATGCCAGACCACCTCAACCTCAGCCCAGGAATTTTCTTTTTCCATTACAGTGCCCTCTTTGACTGGAACTACACCACAAAGGAACACTCAGCATTTTTAGCTTCTTAATTATTTTTAGTTGTAAATTTGGGCACAGAGGGCACATTGGTTTATTTAACCTGGTCATCTTTCCCATTTCTCTCTCATCAGATCTTTTGTTCAGCTTTGAGAAAGGGATTCTAGGGAAAGCATAGGCTTCTTTTCCTAGTTTTCCAAATGAAAAAAATATATATATATACACACATATATATATTTGTACATATATATATACATATATATGTATGCATATATATGTACATATATATATATATATATATTTGCATTTATTCTGAAAGACTGATATAAGTAAAGGATACTAAAATAGGTGAATGAAAATTAGGCTTCTCCAAAACTGGAAGAGACTATCTCAAGACATAGTAAGCTCCCCATCACTGATGATTTTGGGTAGAAGCTGGTCCCACTTGTTGAGGATACTGTTTAAAGCAGTCTGAACTTCATTTACCTCTGTGGTCCCTTAGAGCTTCTGTAAATTATGTGAGTGGAAGGCAAAAAGATTTCCTAGGGGAAGAGAGCACATATATGCGTGAATAATCTTTCTATTAGGAAGGATATTTGTTATTGTTGCTGTTCTTCAGTCATATCTGACTCTTCATGACCTCATTTGGGGTTTCCTTGGCGCAGATACTGGAGTGGTTTGCCATTTCCTTCTCTAGTTCATTTTACAGATGAGGAAACTGAGGAAAATAAAGTTGTATCTGTCCCAAGACTACATGGCTAATAAGTGTATAAGGCCAGATTTGAACTCAGAAAGATGAGTCTTCCTGATTCCAGGCCTGGCACTCTATCCATTGTACCACCTAGGGGCTCCAGATATTTGCTACTGCTCAGCATAAGTCATGGAAATTCTCCAGGTCCCTATTCATTTATCTGGATTCCTACCATCTCACTAGTATTTTATAAGCAATATTTATTAATTGCCTTGGGCTCTTCAGTTGTAAAGTATTGTATGAGACAAAACAAAAATGATAATTTATTCTGCAAGAGTTCTTACCTGAGTTCAATCCTACCTGGAAGGTCTTAGGAAAAAATCAGCAAGCTAGAGTGTGCCCAGTGGAGGACAACCAGGGGAGTGAGGGGCCACAGGATCATGCCATATATGGATTGGTTGAAAGAACTGGGGGGCCTTTAGCTTGGAGAAGAAAAGACTTAGGGGAAACATGATAACTATCTTTAAATATTTGATGGGGTGTCACAGTGAACAGCGATTAGATTTGTTTTGCTTGGCTCCACAAAGGGTTGGATATTGCAGAAAATCAGATTTAGGCTCAAAAACTCTTAGATCTATAGTTGGATGAGACTCCAGAGGCCATCCACTCCAATCCCTTCACTCTGCAAATGAATACTGGAGGTCCAAAGAGGTTAAATGATCTTGCGGAGGTCATCTATGTAGTAAGCATTGGAGACGGGACTCAAACCTAGGTCCTTAGTCTCTCCAGTAGTATTCTTTTCCATTGTACCATGATGAATGCAACACCTAAGGTTAGGAAAAATTCCCTAACAATTAAAGCTGTCCAAAAGGGAAATGGTCTACCTGAGGTAATAGGTTTGTTCCTCCTTATTTCAAGTGATTTATTGATCAGTCAACAAACATGTATCAAACTTTCAGCTAGGTGCCAGGTGCAGTGCTGCCTAACTACGTACCTAGGGATAAAAATACAAAGAATGAAACAGTCCCCATTTGCAAGCTTACATTACTGTAGGGAAAGCAAGTACTAACCAGCCTAGGAGGTGACTTCCAATCTGAGATTCTGTGATTCTTATCACACATCTATAGAGAAAAGGAGTATTAGGCAACTAAATGTTCATTTAATGGCCAACAGAATTCGTGAACTTACCTGGAGCATGCAGAATGTAGTTTTAAAAATGTCTTTTTTTAGATTGAAGCATGCTATGTTTCAATTTATTTTTTTCAAAGGTTCTTATTTTGGTCTTTTTCACATGACTAATATGGAAATGTTTTGCATGAATACACATGTATAACCTCTATCAAACTGCTTACTGTTTCAGGGAGGGAGGAGGAAAGGAAGGGAGGGAGAGGATTTGGAACTCAAAATTTTCAAAAATGAATGTTAAAAATTGTTTTTGCATTTAATTGGGAAAAATAAAATATTATTCATAGACAAAAAATAAAAATGTCTTTTTAAAAAAATGATTCATTTCAGGCACGGTGGTAAGGTGTGTTGGCCCCACACATGCACTTGTGCAGTTCAAATATGGAGACGCTCGGGTGGTGCCAATCGTATTCATTACTCCCTTGGGCGGTGCCGTTCCCTGTCCAGGTCTACAGGTATGAAAAGTAGCCATTCTTTAAGTTACCGTTTCCAGTGTTCACTCTGTTCTCCATTTGACACAGCACAAAAGTCACAGATGACACCACCATACTTGTGTTCTTTAGTAAAGTATGACTATTGACTATTTGTTGAAGAAATAATATTAGATCCTCTTTCTGTGGCTCAAAGCTGCCATTTTCCTCTCGCTAATTTATAGTTACTTAATTAACTCCATCTAATGTAAATAATAATCATCCTGATTTGCTTTTGCTAGAAATATTATTACCTTGTTTCCAACAGCATACAGGGTAACAGAGGGGCTGTAATTTGCCCATGATTTATCATCTTTTCTTAACTTTACAAGAATAAATTAAAAGTAATTTATGACCAATGCTCATTCCATTGCTTTCCCTTGGCATTGTATTTAACTAACTATACCTTCTAGACCTTAAAACACAATTAGATCTCAAAAGTTTATACAACTCATATTTGAATGGATAATATTTGTGGTATCATAGTGTTTTCTCATCTACTTAGGAATCCATAAAAGATTTAGTGAATCTGATCATATATCCCTTTTATCACCCTAATTCTGAATAGTCAATTGGTGATTTAAAAAAAGATGCAGAAACAAGCTTTGGATGGTAAAGTTTCACAATGATTTGTTAGTGTATTACTTGGTTGGTGAGCCAGGTGAAAAGCAGTCTGTCAAAAAAGTATTGAATTCAGAGTTGTATGGGATCTTGGGGGTCAATTTCTAGTTTATCCTCCATGATTAGCAAGGTCCTGGCACATAGTAAATGCTTAATAAATACTTAATGATTGCTAGAGTGGTTAGCTGGCTAGTTGATCTCTGGGACAGTATCCCAGAAAAGCAGAATCTCAGTGGAAATGCTTCCCAAGGCAACCCATTCTCTTTTGGGACACCTGTAATTGCTAGCAAGTTATTTCTTATGGGGAGCTGAAATGTTCCTTGGGGTGACTTCTACCAGTGTTTAGTAATTTTTGTAATTCAATTCAAATCAAGGACTTTCTGCACACAAGGCACAGTCACAGATACTGGAGATCTAAAGACTGAAAATAACATAGCTGTTGACCTTAATCAGTATATTCTATTGTATATTCTATTGAGGGAGGGAGAGATGACGTGTGTGTGTGTGTATATACACATATATACATATATATACACATATACATATATTTATATATACATATACATATATATGAAATATATAATTTTAACTTTAAAACCTTATAACTTATAATTATATAACTATGAATATATAATATAATAAATATATATATTATATATACATAAAGTTATAATCATAACTTTAAAAAAGTAGATTGTTATAGAGCAAAGGAGATCCATCAGTTTCAGATGGGGGTAACTTCAGTGGGACATCACAAGCAGGTCAGTTCTCTTCTTAGCATGTTGGCGCTTCTGCGGTGCAGAGTTGCAGGACTTGGGTTCAGATACTCTGTTGGTCATTGACAACCTATGTTGACCTCCTAACCTCTCTGGGCCTCAGTTTTCTCATCTGTAAAGTAACACATTTAGACTAGATGATTTTCTAAGGGCCTCCCCAACTCGAAACTTATAATCCTAGCAATAGCTAAAGGTAGCCAGTATTTGTTGTTGCTGAATTGTTTTAGTTGCATCTGACTCTTCGTGACCCCATTTAGAGTTTTCTTGGCAAAGATACTGGAGTGGTTTGCTATTTTTTTTCTCCAGCTCCTTTTACATAGGAACAAACGGAAGCAACCAGGGTTAAGTGACTTGCCCAGGGTCACACAGCTAGCAAGTATCTGAGGCTGGATTTGAACTCAGGAAGATGAGTTTTCCTGACTCTAGGCCAGGTACTCTACCCACTTCACCACTTAGCTGCCCAAGCCATCACATCTTACCTCAATCATCTTTCTACAGGCCATAAATTTGCCCAACTCTTTTGACGGTTTCTTGTATGACATTGTATCAAGTTCCGTTCATTTCCTCTGGATAAACTTTGGTTAATTGATATCTCTCTTAGAATATGACTTCCAGAAATGAATACAGTGACCCAGATGGGGTCTAACCATCAGAGAGTACCCTAGAATTATTAGGACTATGGTCTTCTTATCATGCTTGATAGTCTAGAAAAATGAATTTCTATTGTTTCTCCATATTAAAATTTGCTAATGTTGACATGGGGATAGGGCCTGCACGTGTGGGTTAGTATAGAGAAATTTCAAGTGAGGAAACTCCCTGTACTGATTCAGGTTGGCCTTTTTTCCTTTCGCTGCAATTTAATGTTATTAGAGAGTTACTTACAACCTTGAGAATTTAAATGATTTGCCCATGGTCACACAGCCAGTATGTGTCACAGGCATAATCCGATCTCAGGTCTTCTTGCTTTGAGGCTAGGCCTCAATCCTCTGAGTTATGCCTGCCTTTTCAGCATTGATATGTGGTAATTAAAACTTGTTAAAAATTTTGTGTTGCCTAAACTTATGTTAATGTTGTGTATTTATTCTAAAAGAGCATAATTCTGTACGAAAGATATTCCTCGGTACAGGTTGGAGACTATGTATTTGCCAAAATTGTGATACGGAAAGGATATGATTTCTATGTTCCAGCTATTATCACAGCAACACCCAAAGAAGATGAGCCATATGACCTATTCTATACTGTTTTGAAGTGTAACAATCGAAGAGTAAGTAGGCATGCATCAACACAATGACACTGGGCTGAAAAAAGGCTTTGGGAGAAAGGGAGAACGATTTGAGGAATAGTCATTGTAATAGTTCACCTGTTACCTTCATGATGAAAATTATTAAAACTGTAATATAATCAAATTATATACTAGCTAGGTGTAGAGAATTCCTTGTTTACAGAAAAAAAGGACATTACGTTCTTGGACATCCAAGCAGGTAGAGTTGTATGTCGAAATGCATTAGAATTAATACCAACATTGGCTGATCGATTAAGAACTTGTGCCATCCACAGAAACAACAACCATCAAAAAATCACTATGTAATCTCTTCACTGCTTTCATTTTTAAGATTATATATATATATATATATATATATACTGACATAGAAACAGAGCAGGCAAATGGACAGTGGAATGGCCACATTCAGTAAGGGTAGTAAATCTAGGCATATGGTGCTGCTTTTGGAGAAAGTTTACTGGAGAGAGTATAAAAAACATGAACTTGGAAAGATTAAAGGCATAGGTTAAGGCACAGGGAAAGATTGACCAAACAATCATAAAGCATTTATTAAGCTCCTGTTGTATGCCAGGCATTGCGCTGAGCACTGGGGATACAAATACAATGAGTTCATCCTAAGGCAAGGGGAGGGAGGAGAAATCAAGTACTATACATGCAGAAAAAATACAAGGTAGTTAAATACAAGATAGCAGTTGGTTATGCGGGAGAAATCTGAGGATTGGAGATTGAGAAAATTTTTATGTAGGCAGGATTGCTTGAGCTGCAATTAAGAATACAAAACAGCCTATCGTGCCGTGGAGAAGGGTTTTAGAACGCTGGGTGAGGACAAAATGAGAAACATTAGGGAGGTAAAGAGCAAAGAAAAAAATGGACAAAGAAGGCTCTGCCTTTTGACAGTGTGGGGAGAACAGAGCAGTGACTGTGCAGGCCATAGGAAGCTGGGCAAAGACAAAGTCTGGGAAAGATGTAACCAGAGTCTGACCTAAGCTAAGAATGTTGGTATTAGAGAGTAAGGGGCAGATGTGTGAAAAGGAGTGCATGGATGGACGGATGGTTGGATTTGGAAGCCAATCTACCCTTGGGGGGGGAAGGACAGAGATGAATCAAAGAGGATGTTGATGAGTGAAGCAATTAAACCATGAACCAGATTCTTAACCCTGACTTTGAACTGCTTTCGAGGAGAATGACACAGACAGCTATGCTTGCTATTAGGATGGGGCAGATTAAGGTAGAAACATGCCCCAATATGGGCTATCACTGATTATTCTCTATTGTTATCATTCTAGGACTTTTGCCTCAGAAATGGTCTTATTAAAATCAGCCAAAACAAATATGCACTCTCTTGTTCCTTTATAAGCTCTACACCAATGAAAGAGCCCCCAAAGTAAGTATGCTCTAACTCCCTACTCCTAATTAGATTGAGCCTTTCGCCTTTGTTCCCATCCCTGGGCAGAGCACAATGGTCCTCTAAGTATACAGAGAGAAAGGCAGAGATACGGCACATTTTGCCTGAAAATGCTTCTGTGATTCTATGCCCTTAATCTTCATTTGTCTATTGAATGCCTATCCTATGTCTGTGAGTATTATTTCAAAAACCTTGGAAAAAGCACAGTCTTAGACGATTCATGGTGAGCAGCTCTCCAGCTGTTTGTTAGGATTCAAGAGAAGCAGCATTTTCACATACTGTCTACATAAAAGCAGGGTTAGACTAAGTAGGGCCTCCATTCAAGTCCTCGTCTGATGGAATGGATGGGACCCTGTGCCAGCACTAGAAGGTCCAACTGGAAAGGCTTGAAGTCAGGGCCGGAGAAAATTTGGAGTGTGCTCCTTAGGACACCTCTTAGAATTGCCACCTTCCTTCAAAACACATCCTAAGTACCCATTCCTGAGGCCTCGTCTGATTTCCTCCAGGTATGTGCCAAGATAAGTGCCCTCTCCCGCTTGAAATTACCATGTGTATGGTTTATACGGTTATTTCTCAGTGTACACATTGTATCTCCCACTAGAATATTAGCTTTTTGAAGGCAGACACTTTCCTTTTCATATTTGTATGCCTTGAACCTGAAACAGCGCTTTGCATGCAATGGGTGCTTAAAAAATGTCAGTCATATTTGCAACAAATATAACAGGGCCTGGGGCAGCTAGGTGGTGCAATGGATAGAACAGTGAGCTTGGAATTAGGAAGACTCATCTTCACGAGTTCAAATCCACCCTCAGACACTTACTACCTTTGTGACCCTGGGCAAGTCACTGAGCCCTGTTTACTTCAGTAAAATGAGCTGGAGAAAGAAATGGAAAACCACTCCAGTATCTTTGCCAAGAAAACCCCAAAAATGGGGTCACGGAGAGTCAAGCATGACTGAAACGACTGACCAACAGATAACAGGATCTAGCATAGAGCAGGCACTTAAGGAATGGTTGTTGATTGATTTTTTTTTTGCATTTGTTTGTGAAAAGCTTTGTGGTAGGCCCTGTATTTACAAAGATGAAATAAGACTTAGTCCTTGCCCTTGAAGAATTTATAGTCCAGAAATTCAAACAAGCCAACCCGAATAGGAGGTAATGTGACCCGAAAGAACAAATGGTATTGCAGCATACGGGTGGAAAGTAGTTTTATTTGTGGTACTGGTAGCTTGTTGATAATTCAGTCACATAAAATAGCCCTGCCTTCCCAGTGGTTCTATTCAGAAATCTGAGGTGATCGAGAACGGCTGAATCATAAAACAATATATTGAGCCCACGCAATGATTTCTTTTCTCATCTAACGGACAGATTCACAGTTCAATGGGATGATGGCAGAATTATCTGTGTCTGTTGCTTCTATTTTCTGCTGTGGGGCTCTGCATAGTTAGCTGGCTAATATGTTCTCTAAGCCACCATAACTCAAAGCCAGTTAAAACTTCCCAGAATACAAACCTTGGTTTAGGAACCAAGAAAGGGGTAACAGATCTAGAGCTGTTTTCATCAAAGGTCAGCAGCTTGCCTCAGCAAGGTCGGTTCAATGGGTCACACAGACCCCACTGTTCTGCCCACAGGGGAGAAGATCTGCCATGAACCACGGACATTCTACATACACAATGTTGGTTTGTTGATGCTGAGTCATTTTATTTGTGTCTGACTCTCCGTGACCACATTTGGGGTTTTCTGGGCAAAGACTTGCCGAGGTTTGCCATTTCCTTCTGCAGCTCATTTGACAAATGAGGAAACTGAGGCAAGCAGGGTTAAATGACTTGTCCAGGGTCACACAGCTAGTAAGTGTCTGAGTTCAGATTTGAACTTGTGAAGACGAGTCTTCCTGATTCCAAGTCCAGTGCTCTCTCCACTGCACCACCGAAGTTATGGGCACAAGCCTAGCCCCCAGGAGGCAGCTTGCTTTGAGGGTACAGCTGATGGAAGGTTCAGAAGCATCCACTTGGTCATGTATTCTTCCATCGGTGCAGCTGGTGTGCAGATATATGCCCAAAAAGAAACAACTGTATGAGTTGATTTAAAAATTCTTCTGTTCTGTCCAAATGTGTTGTAAAATGTTCTGAGGGGAGAGAGAAAGCAGAGTCCCTTTAAAAATTAAAAAGCAGATCTGCCAGTGGCTCTTTCCAGTCTTCACTTCAGCAAAGATTTAGTGCCTGCTGTATGCAGAAAGAAATAAAAACTGGACTCATGAAACTTATGGCACAGAAAGAAATAGAGATAAATGATGCACCACTTCAGCAGCAAAAGCAGGAAGGAATTTGAAGTTAAATGTAGAAGCGTGTGGTTGCCAGAGAAACTTCTTCCTGATTAGAGAAAAGGCTGGCTTGGGGAACTCGCCTTTTAAGTGCTGCTCCTGTCATCTGTCAGCTTCTTTTTAGATAAACCTTGACATGGTCTCAGAAAGTTCGTTTCAAGTAAAAATCAGCAAAAGCAAAACATCATAACCTTCGGACGGTGTAAATAGGGCCTTGAGGCTGGGCGCAGGGTGCTTACCCCCTCAGCTTCTGGGGAGTACTGAATCTGGAGGCAAAGGACCTGTGTTCAGATCCTGACTCCTCGACTTTGGCTACCTGGGTGACCCTGGGCAAGCCACAGAAGGAGTCTCTCTGGGTCTGTTTCTTTACCTGTGTAAAATGAGGAGAATGAATTGGATCAGGCTGCTGGCATTTATTAAACATTTTCTAAGTGCCCCTCATCGTACTAAGCACTGTGGATATAAAGAAAGGCCAAAGGTATTGCACGGCCCTGCCCTCAAAGAGCGTACAATCTAATGGAAAATTACGTGATCTCTGACTCCAGATCTGTGTAGCCATGAAACATATACGGTCTCACACCCTGTTGTTTGTCTCCCTGGAATCTGTGGCAACCAAGCGGGACACATCAACATAAACTAGAGGAAAAGCTGCTGGGGATTCCCTCACAGCCATCCTGCCTCACTGAGCCCTGAGTCCTCTATGACTCTCCCTCAGTTTACTCCAGTGTATCATTGGGCATCTGGAGAATTGTTAATGACACTCTTCAATAGACCAACATTACATTACAGTGGAACCCAGTACAGTGCTTGCTGTAAGTAGAAAATACCGATAGAATATATTGGTGACTGCATCTGCTTCCTTCCCATTTCCCATGGGCCCATTCTGTTGCCTTCTCCACATGGCCACCATTCATGGACTTCTTATTCTTTTAGGTACCATACAAGACACTGTGCTAGGCACTGGGGAAACAATAGAAAAAAACAGAATAGACTCTGACCTCAGAGAGCTTAGATTCTGCCTGGGTTCAGGAGGGAGAGAAAATAGATATGTAGATAAGTATGTATTAAATAAAAACAAGGTAATTTCAAGGGGGAGGTTTTCACAATGATTTCCAAGTTACTGTATGAGAAAGGTAAATGTCAACGAAGGAAATAGAATGGAAGTAGCAAGTTAAAGGCCGGTGAACTTGACTCTGATTCCTAACAAAACACATTATTAAAGAGTTTGTTAATGGAATATCTATCTAGGAAAAGTTGTGATTGTTAAATATCGAGAATAGGTCATACCAGAACCTCTGTTGGCTACAGCTCCTCGGAGTTCTTGCTTTTCAAATGGAATTTGCCAGCTCTGGGCCAGTGAACTTCCATTCCTAGCAGAATTCCAAAATGTATTATTAGAGAGCCTGTTAATGAGTGTCTAGGAGAAGCGACAATAGCTTGCTTCGCCTTCATCATTTGCTCTGGCTTTTGAGTTTGGCGAGTCATCGTCAGAACGATTGATCGAGCTCCCCCTGTGGAGAGGCAGATAACTTTATCAAGCAGATGTAAGAACAGCATAAAATAGGCCCTCTGTCCTCAAGGAGCCAACAACCTGTTAAGATGACCTCATTCTTTGAATCAAAGTGTTAACTCATCAGCCAGTCTAGGGAACTCACTCAGGCATCTCGAACTTGAAGCCAGTAGTTCAGCTGTTGCATCTGATCTGATGCAACTGGTAGGCGGTGGGTCAGTCTTAGGCATAGCAGTGCTATAGCACAGACCCAGCATTTCATTCTGGATTGAAACACCAGACCCCAAACTCAGGTGTAATAGTATCTGAACAGAGTGACTTCTCCCTGATGAGGCCTCACTTTTGGAAGGAGTATGAGTTCTTGGAAAAGTTAGAAACGCTGGATCTGATCAAAGGAGAAATAAGGCTGGTCCTTTTTTCTTTCCTCAGAAACACAAACTCGGTTAGAAAGGAAATGATTGTATTCTTGATTATTTAGATTTCTATCTGCCTTCAGGGTCCAGCAACATTCTTTTAATACATGAGTATAATTTTTTAATCTCAGTGTGGTGGGTCTGGAGAAGTTGGCTCTGAAGAGAATAGTGAACTAACATCCTGATGTCCCAGCTGTAGCCTTGGTTCTGGTCTCCGGTTGTGTCTTCCCATTCCCAATTCCTACTTCCCAAAACATTAGCATCTCGTTAGCTCTGCTTCTTCAGATCCATTTGGTGGTTTCCCAGGAAGCCATTTTGCTCTGTAACAATACCCTGGCGGGAATCATAATTCTCAAGTTATTTAATGCTCCTCCTTTTAGACCACATTACCTTGCTTCACACTGTTTTCCCTGCTGTGGCTTGAGGGAGTCATTGATTGAAACATAAAGATTCAATGCTGTCTATGACATGACTTTATAGATGAATCACTTTCCATAATCTGACACTGTAGAGAATGACTGTTTTCCTCTTAGAGGAAGCTGTGCGTTGGAAGTCATTAAACTATGCAGTCGAAATTGTTAAACTATTGCATATCGTGAGCTAGTTTAGTAATTTCAGTGAATGTCAGGGGCCTATTGGCTCTGCTTGGAGAGAAATCTGAAGGATCAAATGCACCATTTTGAACCCACGGTCTTTGAGTGAACCCATAAGGGAAACTCAGGCTTTTGCCTCCACGGAAGACCTCCATCACTGGGAGTTGTTATCATCTGTGTTTCATGATCCAACTTTTAAATTTGAGGGGAAAGAGAAGAGTGAGTAGAGAGGGGCACCCCCCTTAATTACCTTTCCGATGCAATGGTAAGTTTTTGGAATAAAACTCTCTGACAGCCAAGGTGGTACAGTGGAAAGTATGCTAAATTTGCAGTCAGCGGGTGCAGGTTTAATCCTGGTTCTGCTATTCATCTTGTATGTGACCTTGAGCAATGCATTTTTTATGTCACTTACCCCTGTTTGCCTCAGTTTCCTCATGCACATTCCTGTAAAATGGGCTGGAGAAGGACTCCAGTGGGAGTGGAGTATCTCTGCCAAGAAAACCCCCAATGGGATTACAAAGAGCTGGAAGTGACTGAACAACAACGACAAGACGTCTGGACTGTCGGATGAGATCCTCTCTCAGGTCTTTTCAATCTCTAAAACCTTCTTATCTGAAATCTGAAAATGATTGTTTTCCTTATCCACTGCCAGGTATTACAGTGGCTAGAATGCTGCAAGCCCCGAGTTCAAAGCTGATCTCATTCGCTTACTAGCTGTTTGGCCCAGGGACGAGCTGCTTATTAACCTTTGTCTGCCTCAGTTTCCTCGTTTCTAAAAGGGGAGTGATAATAGCATCTACTTCCCAGGTTATTGTGAGGACAAAATAAAATGTTTATAAAGTGCCTTGCAAGCCTTAAAATGCTATGTAAATGCTAAGTTATTAACTACTGTTTTCATTGTTATATTAGACTAACAAATCTCAACCACTGTCAAACATGGTATGCTCATTAAATTAAGACTATGCTTGTGAATGCAGACACTAGAACCTGACCCTCTGCCTCTTCTACCCGCAAACCTTCTTCCAAGCATAGCTGGAGTATGAGGCCCTTCTTGATTCTCCCAGTTGAAATTAGCTTGTTTTACTCAGTATATACTTATTTGTCTATCTGATGTATCTCCTCAGGAGAATGCAAACACCTTCATTTTAGACTTTGTGTTCTCAATACCTTGTACAGAATAAATGCTTAATTTGTTAAGCATTTAATAATTAAATGCTGTTAATTTAATTGTCTGTTTAATTAATTGAACTTATAGTTTAGGATACACACATTGAGAGACACAGAGCTTACTTAGCACACTGCCTAGGGCACATAGTAGGCATTTTAAGAAATGTTTATTGATTGAATGTTTATTGGCAGAGAATACACTTGTAGCAAAAGTTTGAGCAATGAAAGAGAGGCCAATGCTGATCACATAAGAGACATCGTTCTATCTGAGGTACCTTTGGAACTTCCCTTTGGGACTCCCTGGGTGACATCACAAAATGTCAGTTCTTATCCCCAGTTTATTTTGGGGAAATTTGAGACCCAGAGAAACCTAGTTCAAAACAGCATTTCTGTGAAGTGATCGTGCCCTCTCAAGCTCTCATTTTATTTTAGTGAGAGACAGACGTTGGGCTATTTCCCACTACTTTGCCCTCTTCCCTCTGATGTCAATTATTGTCTGTCTTTCTTTTCTGTCTTTCTTTCTTTCTTTCCTTCCTTCTTGCTTTCTTTCCTTCTTTCTTTCTTTCTTTTTTCTTCCTTCCTTTCTTTTTCTTTCTTTCCTTTTCTTTCCTTCTTTCTTTCTTTCTTCCTTCCTTTCTTTTTCTCTTTCTTTCTTCCTTCCTTCCTTCTTTTCTTTTTCTTTCATTCTTTCTTTCCTTCCTTCTTTCTTTCTTCCTTCCTTCCTTCCTTCTTGCCTTCTTTCCTTCCTTCCTTCCTTCCTTTCTTGCCTTTTCTCCCTCTCTCTTCCTTGCTTATTTCCTTCCTTTCTTTTTTTCATTTGGCCTGCATTGTCCATTCTACCTCGGCATTCTTAGGTCTTGGGCCTGGACTAATTGAACTGGTTTTCACTAAGCAGATGGCTTGGCTTTTGCACGTAGGAGAAACTGGGGAAAGAAAGGAGGGTGTTCACTGGGAACAATGTCTGCTCTATCTTCCAGGAGGTCATGCCTAGCTTAAGAGATAAGTCCAAGTTTCTATCCACTCAGAAATGGGGTGGTAAGGATTCTCACCACCTTTATGCTGTCCTCACAGCAGAATCTTTCTTGGGTAAGCTCATGGATGCTTGTTGGGGAAGTACAGTAGTTTATATGCCAAATATCTGCTTCTTTCACATAATTGCATTTTATTGTAAATTATCCCAAGCTGATAACAAAGCAAACCATTTTCTTGAGCATGAAGGGGTTCCTGTTATTTGACAAAAGATTTATCTTGATCATGGTTCCTGAGCAGTCTTCCTACTCTTGCCCTCCCTTAGTTCTTTTTTTTAATTTAATTTTTAATTTATGGAATCAAACAAGCATTCCCATAACACAGTATAATAAAAAAGATGATTGCACATGAAACTGCAAATGTATCGTGTACAGCTTGCTGTTCTTTTTAAATATATAATAAAGTTATCGTGTCAATTTTTTTCCTTTTTTTCTTCCCTCTCCTCATCCCACCCTAGAGATGGCTACCATAAGACACAAATAGGCATATATATGTATATGTATATATACATATTTGCACATACCTATACATGTATATATGTGTATATGCATATACATATATATACATCCCTATTTTTATCTAATGGCAGCTGTGTATATGTGCTTAAAATTATTCTATACATGCTTCTATTTATCAGTTCTTTTTCTGGATGCATATAGTGTCTTTCTTCACATGTCCTTTATTTTTAATTTGGATAGCTGTAATAGTCAAAGTGACTTAGGCATTCAAGGTCATTCTTAAAACAATATTGTCGTTACTGTACACGGTGTTCTCTTGGTTCTGCTCATTTCACTCTTCACCATTTCGTGTAAGTCTTTCTATGTTCTTTCAAAGAAATGAACATTTATATCAATACCAGAGGTCCTTTCCCTAGCCAAACTCTCCCTGTCCATTCAACAGATTTGGAAAAAATAAACAGACAGAACTTCAACCACTTTTTAGTAATGCTATTCTTTGAGAGATAAGCATAGGATCCTGCTAGAATATGTACCATGTCCAGAACAATTAGAAATGTGGGCACCCAAAGCAAACATTGTAAATTGTTCCTAGGACTATAAGCAGCATCAAATATACGCTCATATCAACCTTTTTCAGCTCACTTGACTTAGGAAGATGAGGGGAAAGGATTTTTGACACAAAATACCCCATGGGAGGAGAGGCTTCAGTACACTTTCTCCTACAAGGGGGCACAGAGATCCAAAAATAATGGGCAAAGACCCTGGGATACTGAAATGTCACTGATACTGGATCTAAGTTCAGAAAGAGCTTATCTGTGGTGTGGCCACAACAGGGTGGAAGCATGCTATCTGGTAGCAGCTTCTTTTAAACAATAATTTTACTCACTAGATGGAAAGATTAGCCCTTTTTTAACCTGCTGAAGAAATACAAACGCTGCCAGAGTTCTCTAAATTTCAGATCCTTGAGATAAAAGCTCTAGTTATCCCACCCTAGCTGTAGCTCTGAAAGGATCTATCCCTGATCAAAACAAGAAGAAATAACAAGGAAATGTCTCTGCTTTCCACAAAGACAACCAAACAATATTGTTTTTTGCTTTTTTTTAAGCATACCAGAACAACTGAACCTATGCATACAAATAACCACTGCCCTTCACAACAATTTCCTTGGAAGGTGATACATATAGATAAAAATGATACTGTGTCTCAAAAGCATTTGTAAAATCTCTTTTGAAACTGTTTACTTTTAATTTCCTCAATGGTCATAGAATCATGGAGTGTAGAATCACAGATTGAGAGTTAGCAGGGACTTTAGAGGCCGTTAAGTCTAAAAATCATTCAGAGCCATGTTTGGCTCTAACTGTAAATAATAATATGTAAGTATGTAAACTCATATAAATAAAATGGATGATTTAAGTGGATATACGTTGGTTTTGGCCCCCAAAGGAATATGAATCACAGTATGACTATACAGGAATAAAGCAGGGCTTTTTCATGGGATTCATCAATAGGCTGTGAAAACAGGTTGGATTGGGGCAGCTAGGTGGCACGGTGAGTAGAGCACAGGCCCTGAAGTCAGGAGGACCTGAGTTCAAATCCAGCCTCAGACACTTTGACACACTTACTAGCTGTGTGACCTTGGGCAGGTCATTTAACCCCAATTGCCTTGCCTTCCCCCCTGCAAAAAAGAAAAGAAAACAGGTTGGATTCAGGCATTTCCAAGTGTTCTAAGGAAGGGCAGCATCACTTGAATACGTTACAGACTCTTAAGGTCCTCACTTTGAAGGGCCCAACACTTATGTGGATCCATAATTTCTGATAACTTTTAAATATATATCTATGTATCACCACTTTATAATCATGCTTCATACTAAATTTTAAACTTAAAACTATATAGATGAATGAATGCTTCACTGATTTGTCATTTCATCTACATCGGTGCTCCCTTCACTGATTCAGATCATAATTTAATACATGGTCTTCAAGAGTTGCTGTGTTTGCAAAATTCATCACCTGGTAACCAACCTAGTGATAAGCCTTTCCAGACATAGAGAGATGGTTGTTGGTATATAACACATCAGTGGATGCATGCTCAGAACTATAACCAAGAATTCTTGCTCCTCGGGCAAGTAACGCAAGGCACACCCTCTGTCTTGTGTGTGTTTGGGTGGAGGGAGTGGTCAAGGAGAGCAATGATGGTTAAGGAAGAAGTTCATTACAATTTATCTTCCAGTAATTGCCTGTTTTAATTATTCTTGCCAACCACATGCTAAACGTTGTTATTCCTACAGTGATGGAAAATTGAAAATGCTGTCAGCCCATAAGTTTGACACCTCCCAAATTTTGTACTCTGGGTAGAACCCCAGTTGCCTTGTCCCAGTTAAAGCAATGGCTCTACACAAAACTTTTCCAGCTTTGTGGGACCTGCCAGGACTTGTGTTTTATTGGCATGCTCTTATTTTGTTTTCAGTTTTGTTTTTTAATTTGGAAAATTTATGACATGTACCTTTAGTTAGGGACATTTGGGAGTCGGGGTGGCAGAAGTGGGGAGTAGCAGCCTAGTCCAAATGAGGGTAAGCAATCATTCTACTCTCAGAGTTTCAAGTTTCTATATAGTGTATTGTGTGTGACTAATTTGATTATTTGGGTAGGCTTCAGCTAGGGATGCAGACCACTGCACGAAGTAGAGGAAAATCCAGTTTGGTGGCCATGTAAAAAGCCAATAGATCCCAATGCTTTGCACGGAGGGTTCCATGCAAGTTTGTTGAATTGCAATGTCAAACCTAGCTGAAACTATGTGCTGGTCTTTTATACCCCCAAAGTCTTATAAATATGACTTGAGTGAAATGAATCCAGGCAACTTGAAACTCCCTGGTGGTAAGATTATTTTCATTGAGTGTGGGAGGGGTGGGGGGGAAGGGACATGCAGTGATTGCTGGAGAAATATGCCAAAGCCAGCTTGTGAGCCCATATTTACATGTCACTAACCATGTCCTCCCTGTGCCTTTCAGCAGACTGCGTGTAACTCCAATTACTTTTTTCTAGGCAGGAGAAGGAGATGAATTCTGATTTTATGCTCTTCCCTTTTGAAGAGGTTGAGAATGGCCCTTTAAGAGATGTGACAGATGAGAATTCAAAAAGGAGTAAGAACAAGAAGAAATCTGACATAAAGAAGCCATCCCGAGAGGTCTCGTCCTCAGACTCAGAGGATAGTCCCTATGAAGCTGAGACATCTATGTGCTGCTCCAAGGCAAGGGGCTGGTCAAGGGAAGGAGGGTTCCCAGACAGTGTTTCTAAGGAGAACAGTAACAAATACAGTAAAAGTTATGCTCCCTGGATTAAGACTTTCCCAAAGTGTCAATGTCAGTCTAAAACCCTGCGCACCAAAAAATCTGATTAAGTTCTTCTACTTAACTATTCTCTTCCTCTAGAAGTGATCTTTAGGACAGATTCCATTGAGCTGGTCCCTAAGTCAGATCTAGCATTTACACTAACTCCACTTACTACTGGCCCACTCAAAGGTCTGGGGTGAGCCTGAAAATAACAAGGGATTTCACTCATCTTCGTTCAAGACCGTTGTAATGACTGTACTTCCTGACCCTGGTGGAATGAGACGTTCAGATTGGTTGGAACTGAAGTAGCATATCTGGTTTATTTCCATATGAATTTTTCATGGTTTGTGGCCCAGACCAACCAAGAAACAAGCCAAACCTTTAATCTGCATTTACTTTCCCAAACTTTTGCTTAAAAAAAAAACCCATCTTATTGGCTCTTCCTGATCATACTTTATCCCATTCTGCTTCCCAGGCCTCATTTCACTAGCTAGACAGGAGCTTTTCCCACAAAGTGAAACCCCTGGTCACTCTGGGGTAACCTTTATGCTCTGGGCCTTGAAGCTACTGTGTTCTTATTTTACCCAAATTATTGTCAACGGGTTTTAGAAGTTTTCTGAAAGTCAGTGTATTGTTAACCCAGGTAGGGTTGACTGCAACCAACGTGTGAAATTGCTTATTGTATACCATATCGATTATTTGGATTGTTATCTCCCACCAGATACTGTCCTATTTTCCACCAGGCTAATATTACCTGATTTACTGGCACCTTGGAATACTTCAGAGCTATTCCTAATTCTTCCTATCAATTGCATAAACTGTTGCATAAACCTCCCGTCGAAAGTACAGAACCAAAATAAAAATCCTAAACTGGAAGCTAAACAGTGTACTGTGTGTTTGTTACTGCCTTGTTGCTTTGAGCACCCAATAGCTATGATGTACAGCTGTGTTTGTTCCTATTGGAGCTTCTGTTATTTCACACACACAAAAAGAAAGAAGTACTCTTTCCTTCTTCCTCTTCATTAGACTAGATAATAACAATGATAATGATTATTAAGAAGAAATACATTGTCCTCCCCTTTTCTTAAACATAGTTCCACATATGAGAAATTACAATCCAAATGTGAATCCTCGTGCACCTATATATGCAGGAAAGACTAGCAATCATGAGGTATCTGGTGAAAGTGTTGTCCCCTCCAAACATGGGACAACAAAACCAAGCTAGTGGAAAAGTACCTGACCTAAAATCCCAGAACCTGGGCCTTGAATCCATGCTTAGCTACTCACCCATTGTGTGATTGTATCCTCATCTTTATTTAACCACCAGATGGCCTTGCTAATCAATAACCTTGTTCAACTCACCAAAAGGGTCAGTCTTTAGAAAGCAATATGCTCACCCTGGCAGTTCTGTGCTCCACCTGGCTAGGAAAGAATCCAGCCCCCTAAGGGTCTCAGAGAAAAGGTGATTTTCCATCCCCTGGCCCTGCCTTTCCCTGAGTGGCTGTTTCCACAATCTGGCTAGCAGCTTCTGTGGGGGTGCAAGATCCACCAACAATCAGCACCCAGAAAGCTGCCAGCACCCAGAAAGTACACGTTCTTTTGATCTGCTTAACCAAGGAAAGTAAGGTGAAGGGGTTGACAAGCTTACTTTAATTCAGCACACAAATTTCATTCACTTAGTTCAGGGAAAACAGCCAGCACCCTGAACTTCAGAGCAAATTACAAACAAAGTACAAACGTCAACAGACAGACCCAATACAGATTCATAGTTACCAACATCTAGGTTCAGCCCGGGAGCTCAGAACAAAGGCAGGCCCAGAATCACGTGCAGCACCATTGCTATGGCAAAGAGCTCCAAGGAAGAGGAGGCCAACCCCTGGTTTTTATATCTTTGTCAGTGTCAGGGGTGAGTCACACATGCGACTCACCCACGTGACCTAAAATTGTCACAAAGAGGCTGACTTAAACCCATGTGGTCTAAGAGCCTCTGCTGTCCCAGACATGTAAACTAGGCCTTCCCTGGAGTTAGTCCCACCTTGGGCCCCACCTTAGTTGCCAATCCACACCCACATAGGTTTTACACCTAATCGGGGTTTAGGCCTGGGGCTTAGCACTTAGTAAGATTCAATGAAATAGCTGAATTACTCAAAGCAAACAAAAGCCAAACTCTTCAAGGGAACTTGTTGAACTAAGTGCTAAGGAGCCCATTTTGCTTACCAACACAGTGGCCACATGTGTCTCTCTAATCTGAGGAATGTCATCCTGAGGATCTACCCAATCAGAATGAGCTTTTTATTCCACTGACCTATCTACCAGAAATTGATACTCTCCTTGAATCTGCTCTATTTTGCTGAGCCTTACTCATATGACTATGGTCTAATGAGATTTCATGTCCCCTGCAACCACAATAAGAACAAACATGCTTCACTATATATAGTGTTTTATCCTTTGTAAAGAATAAAAAAGGACAACTCTGTAATGAAAAATCTACTGTACATACGCCTGCCCTCTAACTTCTTCTAAGACCCCAGCCACTTCCAGCTAATACATAGGCACATCATGAACCTAGTCATTTCAGGAAAAAGCAATTCCATTGTTCTAACTTCACCATGGCTACCATTCTTGTGAACCTGCAAAGGAGTTTAGAGAATACAACACAACAGTTTCCAAATACTGTTCAACTCTCAGCCTCCCAGGAGTACAAATGATGAAGGAAAGAGATTCAGAAGCTTAGTAGTTATGGCTGGTTCTCAGTGCAACCACTTTTCTCCTCACAGGTCTGTAACAGGCAGTAACCTCCAGTTCTCTCTCTTGTTCTTGGCTTGACTGGGCTGTTTAGACTCCATGTATTCTGCCTAGCTTCGTTCATCCTTTGTGGAGCATTGGGGTTCAGGAAGTGGCAGCCAGATATAGACTCATTCTATCTCAAACTTCATCTTGTTTTGTCTACCTTATGTCCTTGAACTCACCCATCTATCTTCCTATCTAGCTGAGAAGTACGTCAGTTCCATCTCTGTCTCTTCCAGTCAACGCTTACTCACCATCAAGGGGGAGAGAGAGTAAAACCAACTGTTTTTTCTTCTGTCGAATCAAAAGCATAGAGAAAAGTTACCTAGCATAGAGGGAGGAGATAAATTCCAATAAAGACTAAACAATTATTTTTCTCATTTAATCATTCAATTAATGTTTTTTTTTACCTAATATGTGATCTCTAGGTGCTATATAAGACAGGTCTCTGTTCGTGAGAAGCTTGTAACAATTATATTAGGAGGTTGGGAAAAAGACAGATGGGATCTAAGATTAACATACACAGAAAGTTAAAAGTTATAGGATAAGATATGTTAAATATCAAATAATACAGAAGCGATGCTGGAGTACAAAAGGAGAGATCATGATGGGCTGGAGTGACCAGGGAAGGCCTCTTACAAAAGACAGAATTTAAGAAATAGGTAGACTTTGTATAAGTGTGTTTTCCCATAACAACATGAAGTGAATCACCACCCATTCCTTCCTTAATCCCTTGAAACCTGGCTTCCTCGCTCTATTGAAACTTCTCTTTCCCAGGTCATCAATGACGTTTTTAATAGACAAATCCAACAACTATTTCTCAACTCCCATCCTTCTTGACTGCTGCATTTGACACTATTAACTAACGTTCTTCTGGGTAATTATCTTTTCTTGTGACATTACGTGATATGACATGTTACTTTCAGTGACATTACTGGTTCTCTTTCTTATCTAAACATTTTTCCTGGTCTCCTTTCATGGTTCACTATCTTTCTCCTACCATAAAATATGGGTATGCCCCCAAGATTCTAAACCTGGCTTTCCTTTTTTTCTTCATAGTTTTTCTAGGTGAGCTCGACCAAACTTGTGGCTTCACCTCTGTGCAGATTACTCCTAAATCTCTAAATTCAGTTCCAATTTCTTCCCTGAGCTCCAGTCTTATATTTATGATGGTCTGCTGGCTGTTTCTGCCCAAATGTTCTTCTATACTCACACTCTACCTCCACAAAATTTTGAATCTTTTTTCTCCTTCCTATACCTCTTGCAACTAACCTTATCACCTCTCATCTGAACTATTGTAACAATGTCCAAACTTGTCTTCCTACCTCCAGTTTCTTCTTTTCTAATTCATCCCTCACATTACTGCTTCCTAAAGCACAGTTTGGACCACATCACTTGCTAGCCCAAAAGCCTGCACTGACTCTTTACTATTGAGACAAATGACTATTTCTCTCTTGTGTTTAATAATTATTGTATTAGGACTCAGGTTTTTCCCCTTTTCTCCTTCCTCATCCTGAAATCAACTAGTGTGGGAAATCTTGCTCAAAGACTTACTCAGGCTAAGATGTAATCAGACAGTGAAAGAAATTCTAAGTTTGGACCAATGGGAGGATTCCTGTTCGTTGTGGTTACTCGGACAGTTCTGGGAACGTATTGAAAAGTGTTTGTTTAGATAGGTGATAGGGAAATTGATAAGTCTCTTTGACCATGACTTGGGTGATCCAAGTCACATACCTTCATACTCTCATTAGAATAAGCCCTCACTCATCTCATTATAATAGTTATTTAGTTATTTTCTCATTAATTGTTAATCAATCAGAGTTCATTGCCACCTCACCATGAGGGTCTTTGGCATTCAAAAGGGCCACTAACCTCTATTTTATTAATAAGCAAGCTAACCTTATTAATAAAATGATGAAATTACACAGAAATTATGTCTCTTGAACTTTGTAAATGCCACACTATGTATAGGATGAAAGATAATTTAAGGCGATCTTCAATCTGCCCTCCACCTACCTTCCCTGGCATATTTCACACTTTCCTCCATCGCACGTCCTATGTTCTAGCCAAACTCTTTGGTTATCTTTTCCCTAGCAATCCTTCACCTCCATGAGCTAATGTTAGCCATGGAATGACTACCTATTGAAATCTACGTCTTCCTTGAAGGCCATGCTCAGCTGCCACATCTTCCATGAAGCTCTTGCAGATGCCTCCAAGTAAAAGTGACCTCTTCTTCCTCAAATCTCCTTAGAGCTCTTTGTCTTTGAGTTCCTTTTTTCTAGCATCACATTCTAACTTGAACCATGCCTTCTTCTTTTTCTGAGGACCTATCGTATCCTCCCCTTCTCCCTTTTAGATGCTAAACTCCATGAGGACTGTAGCTACTGGGATCGTGTTAAGATTTTGACCCTAGCATATAGAACCTTGAACATAGTAGGTACTAAATCATGTTTGTTTAAATGAATTGAATTTAGCCTGAAGTTCTCTGGGCAATGCATGTCTCCCTTTTAAGCAGTTATTTTCAAACTTTTAATTTTGCTCTTCACATAGTATTTTTTTTTGCTGTGAGAAATTATGGTATAGTATAAAAGACCCCAGAGATTTCCCTGTATACCTGGGATTGCAAGTGTAAATTCCACACAATTTGCTGTCTATGGAACCCACATCCCCTTTGAGAACTCCTGCTTTAGAGGTGAACCCACCTCTCTTTCTCTTTTTCAGTAGAATCTTTGCTCATCCTTTTCATTTGGACTCTTGCTCTTTTGTTCCATGTTTTCCCCCCTCTTTTCCTTTCATTTTATTCTTTTCTTGCTTCTATTCTTTCTTTCCCTCTCCTACGCTTTGTGAAGTTGGACCCTGGAGATCTCTTGGATTTGTAAAAACAAAAATAAGATTCAGTTACTAGATTGAGTAAGACCCACTTGGCAGTGACTTGACTCTAGAGAATGTCGTGCTTGATGCCGGCTGGAATATATCAGAAATCATTCCAGCTCTCTCACTTTATATGTTAGAAAACTGAGGAACAAAGAAAGGAAGAAGCTTGGATAAGGTCATAAATGTGACCTTAGCAGAGCTATGAGTCAAACCCACATCCTCTCTCACTCTAAACCCAGTGTTCTTGCCAGCCTCCCCATGATCCCCAGACTTCCCTCTATCAATGTATCATATAAATATTTTTTTAAAATTATATAAATATAATTTTTACAAATATAGAAATTTAAATATAAAAATACATTTAGAATGTCAAATGGGCCGCAATGACTTTCATACCCTAACATCCTAGATTTTCTTGACTATTGGGTGATAAAAGCAAAAAAATCAAAGATATCACCATTTTGACTTGGGGAGGCCACAATTAGGACATTGCAAACTTCCAACAGTTTGAGACTTTTGTCTCAATCCATGCTCCACAGAATCACATGATCATTGATTCAGACCAAAATGGGATCTCTTTCTATTTACATTTCAGGAATTCCTTCTGTGAGACTGTAGGGTAGTGATGGGATAAGTACAGGATAGGCATGGACTGCACATTAAGCCTTGGCTTAGGTGAGTTTGTGGTACCCACACTTTAACCTGGGAACCAAGCTAGCAAGTTATGTGACCACAGAATTACAGAATCTTAGAATCTGAAGATACCTTAGAGGCAATCTCATTGTCTTGATATGAGCTACCAGCTTCAAAAGATTCCTGTGGTCCAGGGGCATACTGGAGTTAGTTCAAACTGGCTCACAAGAGCCAATTGTTAAAATTTTCAGTGCGAGCATTTACACCTTGGAAGAATCAGCAAATGCTATGAATCAGGTCGTGATTTATTGTTCTGCTAATGGTTTAGACAAGAGAGTGATAGAGAAAATGTTAATAATCCAGATTAAACTTGTGCCATGGATACATATTTCGGAGAGCCAGTTGTTAAACATTTGCTAACATACTGCTGCCATGACCTGACAAATGAAGCCTACTCACAGTTTTCTCACATAACTTTGTTTAAGGTTACACAGAGATGAGCATGGTTAGCTATTCCAAGATGTCCCTAAACAGTCAGACATGTACTACGTGATTCCCCTTTCTCTACGGTGCTCTGAATCCTGGAGATGTGATGGCCAGTGCTAAGAATTGTTCCATAGACATAGAACACTTGTTAGAACTGATGGATCCACCCATACTTGGTCCAGTTAGAATTCACCCTGAAGAGTATATTTTCTAACCTGGGTTCACATACTAAGCATGTTCCCAGGGTTACGAGATAACATCCAAGCAGAAAGGAAGCTATAATAGCTCCAAGTCTTCGCATATCTCTACAACATTTTTGCTGTTCAGTTGTTTCAGTCTTGCCCAATTCTTTGTGACCCCATTTAGGATTTTCTTGGTAGAGATACTGCAGTGTTTTGCCATTTCCTTCACCAACTCACTTTACAGCTGAGAAAACTTAGGCAAGCAGGGTTAAGTGACTTGTCCAGGGTCACACAGCAA
>CM053622.1:499005486-499028341 GCA_028646595.1 Phalanger gymnotis | reverse complement strand
TCCTTTTTTTTCATTCCTTTGGTTCTGTTTTATAATATCTTGATGTCTCATAAAGTCATTAGCTTCCACTTGCTCCAATCTAATTTTTAAGGTAGTGTTTTCTTCAGTGGTATTTTGGACCTCCTTTTCCATTTGGCTAATTCTGCCTTTCAAGGCATTCTTGTCCTCATTGGCTTTTTGGAGCTCTTTTGCCATTTGAGTTAGTCTGTTTTTAAGGTATTATTTTCTTCAATATTTTTGGGTCTCCTTTAGTCAGTCATTGACTTGTTTTTCATGGTTTTCTTGCATCACTCTCATTTCTCTTCCCAATTTTTCCTCTACTTCTTTAACTTGCTTTTCCAAATCCTTTTTGAGCTCTTCCATGGCCTGAGACCAATTTATATTTTTCTAGGCTTTTGATGTTGGCTCTTTGACTTTGTTGATTTCTTCCGGTTGTATTTTTTGGTCACCAAAAAAGAGATTCCAAAATATGAGTCTGAATCTGAGACCATTTTTACTGCCTGTTCATTTTCCCAGCCAACTATTTGACGCTTGAGCTTTTTGTTGGGGTACTACTACTTATAGAGTAGATAATACTTTGTCCCAAGCTGGAGGGGCTGTGCTGCTATTTTCAGAGCTACTTCTACACAGCAAGCTCTGCCACACCAGTGCTCCTTCTCCCCCAAGAACCACCAACCAGTCTTGCGACCCAGATCCAGGCAGGGCAAATCAGGCTTTGCCCTCCCTCTCCAATCTGCTGCTTACTTCCTCCCACTTGGTGGGCCTGAGGCTGGAAGCAACTGCAGCTATAGCTCTGGAAGCAGCCTCAGAGCTACACCACCTCTACTGCACCCAGGGCAGTGGCCCACCACGAATTCCTTTCATTCTGTCCTAGAAGCTTTTCCCACTAACCTTCTCTGTTGTCTTTGGTGTTTGTGGGTTGAGAAGTCTGGTAACTGCCACAGCTCACTGATTCAGGGTGCTAGGGCCTGTTCTACCTGGCTCCTGGTCTGGTTGGTCCTGGTGCAGCCCATGCTGGGCTCTGCTCTGCTCCACTCCCAGCTCTACGCAATAGACCCTTCCCAGTGACCATCCAGGCTGTCCTGGGATGGAGCCCTGCTTCCCTTTACTATTTTCTGGGTTCTGCAGCTCTAGAATTTGTTCAGAGCCATTTTTATAGGTGTTTGGAAGGATCTGGGGGATCATCTTAAGCAAGTCCCTGCTTTCCAGTCACTGTCTTGGCTACACCCCCGAGATTCCCTGTTCTATAAAGATGAATTCCTCTTTCATTTGAACTCTGCCCAGGGCACTCATGACAGAGGTGGATGGACACCTTCGGCTGATGTATGTCTTCCTGTTTTATGCCTCCATAATAATAGTAGTTAGAGAATTCTCCAACAAAGTTATTTCTGCTGTTATATCTCTAAAGAAATCTCTTATGATCAAAAACAGGCAATTTTGAAAAAATTAGAATGCAATCAAGCACACTTAACACTAAAACACTGCTGAATACAATTTAATTTATGATGATTCAAAAGGCACTTGAGGATTTTGTCTTGGAGGCATGATTACGAACAACAAATATCATTATGCTCCTGATGAAGTGTGGGTGTGCCAATTCTAGGTGATATAGCCCAGATAAAAGAGTTTGCTTAATCTGAGATGATTCCTAAATACTTCAAGTGTTTTTTTTTGACTACCCCCTCCCTCAATTTCCCCTCCCTTCTATCAGCCCTCTCCCTTTTCTTTCCCTTTTCCTTTACTACTTCTTCCCTTCTTTCTAACTATCCCCTTCTTTTTCTTCCCCCTTTCCCCTCCTACTGCCTGTAGGGCAAGTTAGATTTCTATACCTAACTGATTATGTTATTCCCTCCTTGAACCAAATCTGGATGAGAGTAAAGTTCAAACAATGCTCATCTCCCTCCCTTCATTCCTTCTACTGTGATATGTTTTTGTGCCTCTTCATGTGATGTAATTTACTCTTTTCTGCCTCCTCCTTTCCTCTTCTCCCATTATAATCCCCTTTTGCCCCTTAATTAGGTTTTTTATCATCACATCAATTAATTTGTACCCACACTCTCTATGTATATCCCTTTTAAGTGTCATAATAAAGATACAAGAAATATCATCTTCCCATGTAGGGATGTAAACAGTTTGCCCTTATTGAATAACATGGTTTGGTTTTTTTCTCTTTCCTGTTTACCATTTTATGCCTCTCTTGAGTCTTGTATTTGAAGATCAGATTTTCCATTGAGCTCTAGACTTTTCATCAGGAAAGTCTGAAAGTCCCTTATTTCATTGAATATCCATCTCCTTGCCTGAAAGATTATACTCAGTTTTGCTGGATAGTTGATCCTTGGTTGTAATCCAAGCTCCTTTGCCTTATGGAATATCATATTCCAACCCTTATGATCTTTTAACATAGAAGCTGCAAGGTCCTGCGTGATCCTGAATGTAGTTTCACAATATTTGAATTGTTTCTTTTTTGGCTGATTGCCGTATTTGCTTCTTGACCTGATAATTCTGGAATTTGGCTACAATATTCCTTGGTGTTTTCAATTTTGGATCTCTTTCAGGAGGTGATTGGTAGATTCTTTCTGTGGCTATTTTACCCTCTGATTCTAGGACCTGGGGGAAATTTTCTTTGATGATTTCTTGGAAAATGCTGTCCAGGCTCTTTTTTTCATCATGGCTTTCAGGTAGACCAATAATTCTTAATTTATCTCTGCTGGGTCTATTTTCCAGGTCAATGGTTTTTCCAATGAGGTATTTTATGTCTTCTTCTATTTTTTCATTCTTTTGATTTTGTTTGACTGATTCTTGATGTCTCATAGAGTCATTAGCTTCCACCTGCCAATTCTAATCTTTTAACAAATTGTTTTCTTCGGTTAGCTTTTGGACCTCCTTTTCCATTTGGCCAGTTCTACTTTTTAAGGAGGTTTTTCTTCAGTGTACTTTTTCCCATTTTGTCAACTGTATTTTTAAAAGAATTGTTAAATTTTTCTTCTACTTCTCTAATTTGACTTTTAAAATCCTTCTTAAGCTCTTCCAAGAAGGCTTTTTTGGTTTGAGACCAGTTCATATTCCCCTTCAAGGTTTCAGATGTGGTTATAGTAACAATGCTGTCCTCTTCTGAATTTGTGTTTTGATCTTCCCTGCCCTCATAATAAGAATCTATGGTATTTGATTTTCTATTTTGGTTTTTGCTTATTGTGTTTGCCTTTTTCCTTGCTTTTAAGTTGATCTCTGTTTCTGGGGCACAGGGAGCACTGCCCCACGCTTCTTGAGCTGGGGGCTAAGGGCCTGATTACTGGCTTTGTGTACTAGGGCCTCAGGTTCTGGCAGTTGGAGGCTATATAAGCTGTAGTTTACCTGGTGCTGAGTTGGAGCTGGTGGTGGTGGTTGGTGTGTGCCAAGGCCAGGTGGGTTTTTTCTGTGTTTCCCCAGGGTTACACTGAAGCTCACAGGGTGAGGTGTGGGGGTGGAGTGATCTGGCTACTGGAGATCACCTCCTCCCCATGGGCTGAGCTACAGAATAGGCAGGCTCAGTCGCTGGTGGACTGTCCATGGTGCAAGAGGCATGGTTCTCTGTGCTGGTGTCTGCTGGTTCCCCTGCATGTGCACAGACACGATGGGGATGGGTTGGGGGTCTTAGTGTTGGTGCTTACCTGTTCTATCACCCTAGGGCTCAGGATGTCCTGCTGGTTTGCTGAAGTGGGGCTTGCCACTGGTTTGCCTGGACACTTCCCATGCTGTACTGGTCCCCTTCAGTCACAGCAAGAAGGATCTTTCCTGTTATTTCCTCTAGCCTACCAAGCTAAAAAACTGCTGCACTCTGTCTTTCTGACTCCAAGTTCAGCACTCTAGCCACTACACTACCTAGCTGTACTTTATTTTATACTACTCCCTTTCATATGTTCTGTACGACAGCCAAATGTACCCATAGAGATGTTAAGTGAGTTATCCAAGGTCACATAACTAGTGACTGTCAGAGGCAAGAATCTTGACTCTGACTCCTGAGCTCATGCATCTTGCTGCCTTTTTCATCATCTCATCTAGTAGTTTTTTTCTTAGGTCACCTCGGCACTGGATAAAATAACTTCCCCAGAAAATTATTGGTGGATGTGTTGTCTCATATATCATGCAACCAAAGAATATGTTCTATTGCCCCAAACTGGCCATATAAACTCACTTGCTTAGCTCTGGATTACTGCAAATATCCTATCCCATTCGCTAGGACATGCCCCTTAATCCCTTCAATCTGTATTCGTCTGTATATTTTTATGTCAATCTTCTATTGATTTGTGTTGATTTGCCATCCCATCAGGATGAAATCTAATCTTGATTCTCTATCTTCTCTCAGCCACCAAGCATAATGTGTACTCTGTGCGTTCTGGTCACCTGATGCTCTGCCTCATGTTTCTACTTCTAAAAGACTCAATGTGGTGTCCAAGGTCACTGGGCTTTTCAGCATCCTCTGAGCTGCATGTGAGCCTGGCATATGAAAATCTCACCATGCCACAGCTTGCATGCAAATAGGTAAAGGCAGACAAGGCAGGTCATAGGGAAAACTTTGGAGAGGACAAAGTTTGTATTTGTGGCTTCCAGATTCTTGCCCCTCCCCCACCAACCATTTAGGCACATCTTCAGGTAGCCTTCAGGTATCTATTGTGCTTTCCTCTTTCTTCCTTCTCTTTATTTCTTGCTATTACTTCGAAACATGGAATATGCAGTAATTGTAGGGCACTTGACTGGGAGTCAAAAGACCTAGGTTTGAGTCTTGAAAGTTTTTGCTTATTGGTTGTGTGACCGTAGATATGTAATTTAACCCCGCCCCCAGCCTCAGTTTCTTCACCTGTAAAATATGGACAATAATATATGCATTACTTGTCTTTTTCCTATATTGAAAGATTCTGAACTTAACAAACATCAAATAAAATCAGTATGTCCATATACATTGTAGAACTTAAAAGGAGTACTGTACATGAAACTGTAGATCTCTCTTGTGTACTGCTTGCTTTTCAAGTCTATAATTCTGACCTATAGCTTTTAAAGCTGGCTGGGCTTCTTTCTGCCTTTCCTTCTGCTCTCTGCATTAAAAAAGGTACCTCCATGATTCTTGTTTCTTTCTCTTAACTGCCCTATTCCTGTCCCCTCTTGCACCCATTGAAAAAAAAGAAAAAGAAAGCCTTTGTAACAACTACACATATTCAAAGAAAACAAATTCCCTCTATGGGTATTTTCAAGAAAGCCTCTCTTATTCTGTGTCTTGAGTCCTTCACCTTTCTCTCAAGAAGTGGGTAGCATGTTTAATCATCATTGCTCTAGAATTGTAATTCGTCATATGCAATACTTGTCTCACAGGGTGGTTATGTGGAAAATTATATATAACATTTAAAAGACTAAATGTGAGCTTTTATTATTATCAAAGACTGGCCTCGGGATGACAATCATGGCATTGCCATAACTTGGTGTGTGATGCTGTCACTGGAGTCTGTTTGCTCATATATAAAATGAGGTGGTTGGACCAGGTAATCTCTAAAAAGCCTTCTGGCTCTAACATATGCTTTTGTAGCAAGGTGTCACACCAGCCCATACCTGGAGCAGCTTCCAGGGGCTGCTCAGCCTCCTCCTTCTCTGACTCCCTCACTCTCTCCTTTTTGGAAAGCTCTGAGAATCAGTCAAGGGTAACATACATAAACCCAACTGTTTTGGAGGAAAGAGAAGAAAGAAGCACATGCAGAGAGTGGGAGTACCCCTCTGGACCCCAAAAGACAAAGAAGGTGGTGCAGGAGACCAGAGCCTAGGGACTAAGGGAGTAAATACCTAGAAAAAAAAAGAGACTCATTGGAATGGCCCAAGAAGAGGTGTGTTCTAAGCAGCCACCTGAAGAGATCCCATGAGTGGGGTTTGGGGACCAAGTATAACACACTTAAATTTAAATAAGCCACAGCCACTCAATGTCCCATAGGTAGCAAAGAGGCATAGCATTGTCAGGAGAGTGTCCAGTATAATTGTTCCATTGTCTAGCTATAGGTGAACTTGTATCTGGAAAAGAGGTAACTAGTACCATTTCCTGAAGGAAAACCTAAGAGCGGGAAGCACTATAACAAACCTGAAGCCAAGGACCTATGTTGTTCACTGGTCACAAAAGACAACAGATGGGAGATGAACTAACACCATCTACTGGGAGTGGAGGGTACCTGGGTGAGGACTATGAGTCAGATAAATCACCTAAATGCCCCTTGGCCTTTCATGTTAGGAGGAAGCCACTGACACGAGGTTTACAATAATATGATCAGTCATTATGGTTTAGTATAATTTAAATTCAAATTCCAACACTGGTCTAGCTGGGCCTGTTAACTTATTCCCCGAATTTCTGGCAACAGAGGCATCACCTGCTATCACCAGCATTTTCCAGTGTATCAGTAAGGCAAGATTCATGACCTTGAGGATGACTTGTGCTACAGAGGGTTGTGAACATGACCATGAACATGCCTGTATGGTTCAGTATCCCAAAGTATGAAAAACTCTCTAGGCAGAAGGCAGAGGAAGTATAACATTTATTTAGACTCCAGAAGATCAGATCCAGGAACCAATACCCCCAATTTAATATAGGAGCAATTATATTCCAAAACCAGTAAGCCCGCCTCAATGTAGTAACAAGGAAATTATAACACATTATTATAGCAAGGTAGTAAGTCATCCTGCAACCTTCCTCCCTGTAAACAATCAGTCACAATTCCCAACTCTCCTCTCAGCACTCTCTTCTGCGGCTATGTTGACTCTGAGTTCCTGCTCCTTCTTCTTGGGCTGAATTCTGATTTCCGTAGCTCTCTGCAGATTCTGCTGCTCTCAGTGCTGGGCTCTCCTTATATACAGTCCTAGCTGGCATCTGATTGGCTAGAACTCAGATCTCTGATGGGCTGAATTCATGATTGACTAGAACTCAGTGCACATACCATTGGCTCTGGTCTTAGCAACTCCCCTTAGGGCCCTGAGGGCTTCAAGCCCACATCAGCTTAGCACCTAGTAAGTAGGGGCTTTAGGCCTACTTAGGAACAAAGATATACTCAAGCTTTCCCACCTAGCCCCACCTGAGGCCTATTGAATGGGTGGGGAAGATCTTCCATCACATTAATACTACATCCAGTCACAACCCTCTGTAGCACAGGCTCTTGGGCATGTCTGGTTTCCTCTCTGAGGCACCTACCCTATCTTCCTGTCCTTGACTGACCAAGCTTGCCTGGTCCCCCAAACTCCCAGAGCCCAATCTCACTCTGCTGTCTCCACCACCACCACCACCACCACCGTCCTCATCCAGGTCATTCTGAATACACTCAGTACCCTTTCAAATATTCCATGTTAATGAATGACTTCCTCCAGTATCTGGATTTGTGATACTTACATAACCTTCAAGTACATCTATAGGGGATGGTGACCAGTCGAGTCTCTGCCGAGAGCAGATGAGAGGAATTAGTTGTTAGTTGCAACATGAAGGATTTAGAGTGGGAATAATGAACTATTTCTGACAGTAAGAAATGGAGCCAATATGAATGCAAGACTGAGGTCAAATCATGCATTCTCTGGAAATCCTTCACGTATACATATGTATCATCTAATAAATTTACATAAATGTGAGATTTGTGCTTTTTTTAATTAAGTGAAAGTCATTTCAAGTTTACCCAGAGGACCAGCTAATGATAAGACTTCTGCCCTAGCTACTGCTTCCTCCAAATTATCTGGTTTTATTGCTGTGATTACTCTTCTTCTGGTCTCCAGGGCTAGAAAAGCTTGAAGCTGTCTTTGACTCTTTCTTTTCTCAAATCCCCTATATGTTACACTAACTCTGTCTCCTTGAAACTCCTTGGAAAAGCCTTAGATGGGATGCCTCCACTTCCTCTCCTCTCATTTGCTTCTAAGCCCTCCAGGATTTGGCTTCCAGCTTCATCACTGAGCTGAAACTGTTCTTTCCAAAGTTACCAATGATTTCTTCATTGCCAAATCTAATCATTTCCCCTCAGTTTGCAATTTTCCTCAGTCCTCATCTATCTTTGATCTTTTTGCAGATGTTGCTACTATTGATAACCCTCCTCTCCTAAGTAAACTCTCCTGTCTAGGTGTATATGGGTCTCTGCTAGTTCTCCTCCTACTTGTCTAACTGTTTCTTCTCAGCCTTTTTTGCTGAATCTTCATTCAGATCATGCCCAATAATCATAGGTGTCTCTATGGGTCTGTCCTAGGCCCTCTTTTCTTTTCCTTCTGTGCTGTCTCCCTTGGTGATCTCATCAGTTCCCATGGCTTTAACTCTCTTTAAGCAGACATAAGTATCAGTCTTAGTTTCTCTCCTGACCTTCTGTCTCTCATCACCAACAGCCTCAGGGACATCTCTAATTGTATATGCCCTAGACATCTGAAACAACATGTCCAAAACAACTTATTATCATTTCTCTCTTCCTACCTTTCCTATTACTATTAGGGTGTAAGGGCAAGCAAAGTGGGACTTTTTTTTGTCTTTTTTTTTCTTTTGGAGTGCTTCTCAGCACTAAGGCAATCAAGTGCCTTTAAGTGAGTCTTGCCTTTGTCTGTAGGAAGGCTCACACCCTTTTGTTAATTAGGCCATGAGAGGTGTGAAGCCCTCAGGAGGTGTGAAGCCCCAGGGCCCTAAACAGGGTATATACGCTCTGAGGTTAGCATTTTGTTTGGGGCTCACTGACTGAGTGTCGTGTGATTTGACCAGACAAGATTCTGGGTGGCCCTTAAGGAGCCCCCCAGCTTTGAAAAACCCAGATGTTGACGCTTCTCTCTCTGGTAACTATGTATATATCATCTTGGTCAGACAGCTAGAAGCCTGTCTGCCGATTTGTGTTATTTTGTTCGGTTTATATAATTTCTGCTTGTAATTTCTGTTGGTGTTTTCTCTGAAGTTCAGGGTGCTGACTTTTCCCCCAAAACTAAGTGAATGATATGTGTATGTTTAATTAAAGTGATATTGTAAACCCCTTAAAGTTGCTTTCCTTAGAAAAGTTCACCAAAGAACCTGTGCCAGCAGCCCTCCAGTGTGCTGGTGTTATTGGCCTTACACCTCCACAGTAGCTGCTAACAGCATTGTTGTTACATAGGGGCACCGTTGTCTTCCCAGTTCCTGTAATTAAAACTTTGATGTCATCTTCAATTCCTTATTCATATTCACTCTATCTATTGTCAAATCTGATTGGATTTTTACGGTCACGATATCCCTTTTATATGTCCCCTTCTTTCCATTCCTACATCTGTCACCTGGAAACAGGTTCTCATCACTTCTCACATGCACTGTTACTGCAGTTGCCTTCTAATTAGCTTAAGACCTTACCTTAAGTCCCTCCCGCCTCTTGTCCATCCTCCAATCAGCTGCCAAAGTGATTTCCCTTGAGCATGTGTCTTATATTACCCTCTATTGAAAAAAAAAAACCCAGTGACTCTTTATTACTTCTAGAATTAAATATAAAATTCTCTTTTTGGCTTTTGGAGCCCTTTACAATGTGGTTCCTTCTGACCTTTCCATTCTTCTTGCCATTTACTCCTCAATGTGCCTCTACAATCCAGCTATACTGGTCTATTTCCTTTTCCTCATATATAACACTTCATATCCAGACTCTGACTGTCTACCACACTTGGAATGCTGACCTTCTTCACTTTCAATACCTAGCTTCTATGGCTTCCTTCAAGACTTACCTCATATCCCACTTTATGCCAGAGGCCTTTCCAGGTGGCGCCCCCAACCTTGCTGGTTTCTTCCCTCTAAGATTACTTTCCATTTATACTGCATCTATCTTATAGAAGCATAATTATTTGCATGCTGTTTCTTTCATTAGAATGGGAGCATTTTGAGGCAGCAGATAATGTTTTAGCCTTTGTAATCCTCAGCACTTAGCAAAGTGTCTGGCACATAGTAAATGCTTAATAAATATTTGTTGACTAGCTGACTGTCACTAATTTCTCTAATTTCTTCATTTGAAATGCCTCTTGGATTGTAATGTAAATGTTGAAAAAAAGAAATAGAAAGAGAGAAGGAAAGGAAAAAGAAAAAAATATAAAGAAAAAAGAAAGGCAAGGGAAGAAAATGAGTCAGAGAAATGAATAAAACAGAAAGAAGTCTAGAAAGAAGCTTAGACAAGGACAGCTTTGAAGGCCACAGGTCAAACTTATGTACACATAAAAAAATGAGCTATATGTCATAGAGATTTGCAATTTCATATACAATCTTCTTTTTTTCTGTTCTATTATGTATATGGAAATAACTATTTTATTTGGTTTTTGTTAAATTTGTAATAAAATTTTTAAATAATTTCCACACATCATAGTGTTGTTGTGAAGATTGCATAAGGTGGTATATATAAAGCAATATTCAAATCATGAATTGCTTTTAATATGTCAGACATCTTTATCTTACAAGTGAAACTCGTGGATGTTAAGTGGGTTCCCCATGACCAGACAGCTATTGTCACAACCAGGTCTCAAACCTAGGTCTTTTGTCTATTCCAAGAACAATCTATTCAACCTTTGCTCTCCTCATTCTCTAGCTTTGGCCCTGTGCTCCAAGCAGGCTAGCCCTCCTTATTGTCTTACCCTTACTCTTGTCATCTTCCCATACCCTACACTCATCCACATTGCTATACCTTGTCTCTTTTTTTGTATTTGAATGCACTCCCTTCCCCACTTCTGACTATTAGAATCTTCCGTTTTCTTCAACATTCATCTCAAATACAACATATTGCATAAAGGCTTTCCTGACACCACCCCCACCTCCAGCAGTTAGTGTCTTCCTTCCAAAATTAGCTTCTATTTTGTATCTATTTTGCACAAACCTATATATTTCTATTCTGTTTCCTCCAACTGTCTCACTGCTTTCTTTGTAGCTCTAGGATCTAGCATAGTGCCTAGCACCCAGTAATCCCTTAATAAATACTTATTGAATGATTAAATTCTCTTGCTCTTTTCCACTATTTCAAGACCTAACTCAGCTTACCAGCTCAACTATTCCATGAAGCCTTGTTCAGCATCATGGTTCATTACATTCCAATCACTCTATTTAAAAAAAAATCCTGTGCCTTAAGACACTTTGACACTGATATTTATTGCTAGTACAAATTGTTTGTTTTTGCTTGGACCTGTGACTTTTTCAGAATTGGAGACTCCTGGTATGGAGAGTCTCACCACTGGTGCAGATAGGCAACTTGTCTATTATTTATTTATTTAGATTTAATAATAATTTATAATAAATGTATTATTTATAGCATTCTCTAAGACTATAAGTTGTTGTCTGGGAGAACAAAAGCTTAAGATACTAGCTCACGGACATAGCTAATACGTGACAGAGACAGAAAATTTGAATCAAGGTCTTCTGGAGTCAAACTACCACCTCCCACCAAATAGTTCAGCCCTTGACTAATCTATCATTGTTTCCCTTCTTAGATTTTTCTCCCCAGTGAGACTGTAAAATTCCTGAGGACAGTGATCATGTCTTATAGTTATTTTAGCCTACATGACACTTAGCATATTGGTAGGTGCATAGTTGTACTCAATAAGTATATGTTATCTAACCAGTTGATGCTGTCTTTTTGGTTGGGTAACCATAGGTTTTTTTTTATTTTAGAATTTTGTTTTCCTTTTTACTTACAAGTAGGAGTAAGAGAGAAGTATGGTAGAAAGAGAATTGGATTTGGGAGTCAGATGACCTGTATTCCAATTTGACACTTTGCTGGCTAGCCACGTGTCTTTGGTCAAACCATTTAACCTCTCTCAGCTTCAATTTCCTAAAGGAAAATTGTGCATGCCCTGCCTCTTAATTAGGATTAAGATAACATCTTCAAAAGTACTATGTAACCTTAAAGCCTACACAGATGTGAACCATTACTATTAGAAAAAAGATTTATCTCCTGGAGTCTCAATTTTTTTTTTATACATTGAGCCAGAAAAAGGCAAAATGCCATCCAGTTCTCACCCTCCCCACTGTTGGGGGTCGTTGACCAGCAAGGATCCCAATCTCGGGAGGAAATGGATGAGGCAGGAGTCAAGGTGGAAGCAACTCCGATTTATTGGGAGAAATCCTCCGTTTTTATAGGGTTTGCACTACATGAGCAGAAGCAAGTGGCCAATGGGTATGAGGATGACAGCATGGGAAGGAACAGAATTGTTGCAGAGGGACAGGATAGAAATGTTGCAGTACGGGTATATTGTAGCACTTTGTTCTGGCATGGGTATTGATATAGGTATGGGAAGGATCTGGATTGTAGCAATGTATGGTATACTATGGTATCTGCAAGCGTATGGGAAAGATTAGGACTGTTGCAAGATAGTCTCTGTAGGGGTATGGGAACAAGGGGGGATGTTGCCCTACAGTATCTACGGAGGCATGGGAATGCTTGGGCATGTTGCAAGATGGTATCAGAACTGTATGAGCTTTGTGAGGCACGAGGCAGGATGTCACTGTAAAGTATCGAAGATGTTCCAGTAAGCAAAGTAACAAAGCATTGTGTGAGGCATTGTGTTAGGCACTGGTTCAAGAGCATTGGGTAATGGCCAGCTGGATCCCTCCTCCTGGGCTTGAGAGTCTTTGGTGGACAGACTCTGCCTGCATGTGTAGGACGACTACAGGGGCTGCTAAGGATGGAGGCCCTCCTTCCCAGTGCTTGCCATTCCAACTCCTACTAAGCCTGTCTGGTTTTACCCAGAAAACAGGCCAAGTGCTAGGGTCCTAACAGCCCCGGGGTCCGCACCAACCCCTTACAATCCCCCCCCAAAAAATAACACATAAACTGGAATTTTATAAAGACCCCAAGAAACATAAGTTTCAGGAGAGCAAGAATGCAGATATAAATGAGTTCATCCAAGAGTGATAATGTTAAAAAGCAGTTTCTTCCAGAAGGAGTTTAAATTATTATAGCACTCAAAAAGAACTAAAATTGAATTAGTAGGATTTAGCACTTTACATTTAATCCATTGATTCTGGAATTACAAACTTTCTTAGTAGGATACAAAAAAGTATATAAAGAGAATAATTACAACACTTTAAGATTTACAGAGCCTTTCTTCAGAACAGCCCCATGAGGTGGGAAATGCATATGCCAGTATCTTTGTTTATGGAATTTTCACCCCATTTTACAGATAGGAAACTGTCATCAGAGACAAGAGATGCTGGTGTAGAACTGGTCTCCTGACCCTGTTCCAAGGTTCTTTTCACTACACCATGTTGACTCTCCAACTACACAAGTTAGTATATGACTAATTTCCTGAAAAGAAAAGAAAATTTCTTTTGTTTTGTTTTGAAGGAGGAAAAAACATATCACACAGGCTTTGAGAGTCCAAACCTGACTTAATCCAAAATGAATTATAGTCCTAGGAAACAAGAGAAAAATGGTCATGGAACAAATGCCAAGGTCCTGTCAGAGTTCCCAGGAAATGCAGAGTTAAGATAGACCTCCTGTTCTCTCCTATTTCTCCTCTCCCACACCCCAACCTCTTATTATTCTTTGGAAGTAATAGTGGTATGAATACAGTGTTTCTATCTTTCCAAATGAATGCAACCATAAAGTGTCAGAATCCTCACCTTTCACAAGGAGAGCTAGGGAAAAGGCTCGCTCAAAATCAACGGAAAGAAACGCACCTAGGACACGAGTTGGAAGAACAAGAAAACTAGCGTCCTTCTCTGCAGTCCAGACCCTAGAGTGAGAGAACCAGCTGTGAAGAGTGGAAGAGCAGAGACTCTTCAAGGGGTAAGGAGAGGTGAGGATTCCAGACAAGGAGGCATTTTTAAAAGATGTGAGCAAGGAGTCCTGGGACTACATGAGGCTACAATGGGGAAGCAAACTCCAGTCTCGGACTGGATTAAGCTATTGAGAATAAGATTGCCCGACACAGAGCCGGTGAGGAAGGGAGGAAAGGAGGAACTAAGGACACAGTACATGAATAGTGAAGGGTTTTAGAGAGCCTGGGAAGGGGTTAAGGAGAAAGCTTTCAGCCAAGCCGGCTTTTCCTTTCGGAGCTGTTCTCCGCCCATGGTGCTGAAAGGGGTGGCAGCCCCAGAGGGGCATGAGCGGTAGCTGGGTAGGGGAGAGGGATTCAGAGGCAAGGTTCCTGCTCTGATCTTTACCTTTCCTGGACCAAGTCTCAGGGCTTGGGCTGAGAACACTGGCAACATGATCTGTCTTCTCCTACCCCCTGAATCCTACCCCAGAACTGGATGGGCAGATGTTGCGATGTGACCAGAGCAACTCAGCCTGCTGAGACATAGCTTCCAGACACGGCGTGAAAAGGCGGCGGGATTGCCTTAATGGGGAGTGGATTAAATTCCCACTCCATTGTTTACCTTTTTCCCACTCACGCTATCTCCCCGTCCTTCCCCTTCCCCCTCCTCCCCTCCAACGAACCATCTTGAGACGGCATCTCACAGGATTCGACATCAAAGATCCGGCTGACTGCTACACGGAAACTGCAGCTCCCAAACCTGTAGATGTAGACTGGATAAAAGTGGGGAGCCTGGTTCTTTACACGTCCTCCTTTTCCCCTCCCCTTGATTCCTCATCCAACCCGTTTCGGGGAAATGTGTGATTTCCCCCAATGCCTGCACCAATACAGGTAGGAAACTTGACAAAACTCCTTAAAGTCCTCGCCGCTCACGCGTGAGAAGTTGTAGCTGTAGTTTCTGAGAGAATGGGAGGAGGGGAAGAGAATGACTCATTGAATGGTTTTTCTTATACTAAGGTCACTGGGCTCAGGCTGGAGGAATCCTAGAAGAAATGGAAGAGAATTGAGATTCGTCCGCTGAGACTGCATTGTGTAATATGGGTCCTGGGCTGGAAATAAGGTGGAGCTGAGTTCAAAAGTTCAATACTCAGGTGTTCCACGTATGATTTTATGACTTAGCTGACTTTTGACTCAGTTTCCTCCTTGATGATCAGGAGCTGAATCTTCTCTCCCTATAAAGAAAAGGCATTTCAAAATATAAAGTACTATATAAACCTAGACTTATTTTAGGGGCCGCCAGAGTTTTTAATGGCAAAGTCAAAACTCCCTAGGTTTTGTCTGCTTTTCTGGAATCTGAAGGGAACCATATTCTTATGCTGGAGTCCTTCTGTGAGTTGATATTTAGCACTAGCTCACACAATTAATGGGCGCTTTGATCCTATAATAAAGTACTTTACAAGATAGAGTTCCTAGACCTTCTTGGTTCTTAGTTGCCTTACCACAGAGGTCAAGCCCTGATGCTGAGCCCCCTGGCCCCTGAAGCAGCTAAACTACTTTCCCCAGAGGCAGTCTTTTTGCTTTGTCAGTTCTTCTACTAGTATCTTATGTGCTCAGACCTTTAGCAGTCTTAGATTTCCTTCTCCAGCACACTGAGATGTGTGTTTTGTTCCTTATGCTTATAAATTTTGAATTAACTGTTGCTTTGACTTAAGGTCTCAATGTTCTTTTGATTTCCTGGTTATCTTTTAGAAGTTAGCTCCTCTCAGAATATTTCTCTGAGATTTGGTGTGGGGTTGTTGGAGGAGGAATAAAAAGCAGTCAAATCCCCCCATCTGCCAAATCCCCACTTATTCTTTGGGCTAGACGGAATTGGGTAAAGTAATTCCCATCATTTCCCTCAGGAATTTACTCATAATGCTCAGTCATCCTACACTCCAAACAGTAACCCCCAGTTAGTCTTTACACCTACTTTCATAAAAAGTAACCTCAAATCATTCCTTACAACAACATGGTAGTGCAGAAAGAGATTTGTACTATGAACTAGAAGACCTTGGTTCTGATCTCAGTACTGCCACTACCTACCTACCTACAAGTCACTTTAGTTCTTTCCAGTGGCCCAAACCCTACAGCAAATCTCTTCCAATTGAGCTCATCTGATCATGACCCAGCCCTTGTGTCTGTACACCAGGAAATAACATGCTCTGCGGACAAGAAAACATTTTCATTGACAAAGTAGCCAATAAATCCAAACAAAACATTCTTTGTCTGATCAGAGAAGACTTTTTAAAATTTTTTAATTTTAATTTTTTAAAATTAGACCTAATTGATAGAAATGTCAACCATAGAAAACTAGCTCTTAACCTCTGGATGGCCAGAGCCAAACAGAGCAGGCTAGACACAGGAGAGTCAGGAATCAAACAGAAGTTAATTTCAAAGTGAGAGAAATGGCTTGCAAGCAAGGAGGGATCTAAGCACATGTGCCAGGGCCCTGCCCCTAGTGGGGCACCCACTTTAGTGTGGGGAGAACTCAATACTTATACCAATGACGACGAAGTGAGATGTAGCCTTGACAATGAGGGATAACATCAACAAGGAGACGTGTTTGATTCATAGCAGGGCTTCATGACTGGAACATGGATGCAGGAGGTGCTTGTCAGAGCTCAGAGAACATGTGGTGCTGGTCAAAGCAATACAATAATTATATGAAACAATTGTGGGATTTCACTATGGCTGAGATCATTCAGATGGTGAGCTCAAAAGATTGTTGTTATGCCAAGCTCAGGGCACAAGCCAAGCTAACGCTTGCTGGGCCTTAGCTCGGGAAAATAGGATGTCTCCTAATATCTTGACAGAAAGTTCATTTGGTTAATTGGAGGAAATAAGAAAACACTTGTCAAGTGCACATATTACCGTATACAACGTTCTCTTGATTCTGCCCATTTTACTTTTCATTCTTTCATTCAAGTCTATCCATGTTTTTCTAAGATCGATGAGCTCACCATTTCTTATAGCACAGTAATATTCCATCACAATCATATACCACAATTTATTCAACCATACCCTCATGGTCAAGTTAGTGTTTGCAGAGTGCTGATATTCTGAACAATTCCTTCCTTTTCTGTATTATCCTTCAATACTAAATTTGGTGCTAATATGGAATAGCCCTATAGTTCTTCCTTTGAAAATCCTGCAAAGCATCTCAGAAAAAATTCATATTCAAGTTTGGCAATAGTACTGATATACCCACAGAATTAGGAACAATTGGCCATAATGTACTTTCTACCCTCCTTCGAAATCTGATGCAGAATTTTTATCTTCTACTTAGTTGTGGAATTGCTATGGTGACCAGTCTCAGGTGGTCACCATGGTATATAAGTAACAAACAATTACAAGAAAATGTAGCTCTACATCGTTAGCACCAAATTATACATAATTCTCTTTGTGGATGGGGAGGGGATGGAGAAGTGACTGTGGGCAAAGACCTCAATCAAACACTGAGCTTTCCCCTAAAATTTTTCCATAAAAATTTCCCTAAAATGCTCAAGTATTAACCCTTGTCAATCCCAATGCAACCCAATCCTTGTCATTTCAACTCACTTTCTTTCTTCACTCCTGAATTCCATAATACTCCAAACACATAGTTAATAGTTTTCTTTTTCTTCCCTTGGATGCCATAAAGACTGTGCCAGAGGAATACAGATGCGGTGGCCTAAACACTTAGTTGACTTAGCGTTTGGTGTCGATGAGAACAGGACTGAAGATTCCCCATCCTGTGTGAGACAATTAATTCTGCTCAGATGAAAATGCTGCCGCACTGCCAAGCTTTTCTTACTCCCAGACTGCATCCTGGACCTCACATTCACCTTATCATGACAAGGACCATTCTCCTTGATACAGAGAACAAGAACAAAACAGTTAAATAATTCTGGCTTCTCCTTGTTTTCCAGCAGCAGCAGCAGCAGCAGAACTGAATTTATCCCTTTGTTGATGTTTATTTTACCCCCAACTCTTTGACTACTTCAATGTAAAGGAAGAAAATGGGGACAAGCATATTTTGTTGTTGAGTTGTTTCCATTGTATCTAATTCTTCATGACCCCATTTGGTCTTGGCAAAGATATTGGAATGGTTTGCCATTTCCTTCTCCATCTCATTTTCACAGATGAGGAACCTGAGGCAAACAGGGTTCAGTGACTTGCCCAGGGTCACACAGCTAGTAAGTATCTGAGATCACATTTGAACTCAGTTCTGTCTGACTCCAGCACCAGCACTCTACCCACTATGACACCCAGTTGCCGCTGAACAAGCATTTATTAAGTATCTATTATTGCCAGATAAGCACTTTTCAGATATTGCCTCACCTGATCCTTACAACAAACTGGTATAGGTGCTATTATTATCACCATAATAGTTTTAAAAATGAATAGTTGAGGATTAGTTAGGGAAACTGAAGCAGTCAGAGTTTAAGTGACTTGCCCAGAGATACATAACTAGTAAGTGTCATCTGGGAACACATCAATGTGGGTACTCACTCTTGTAGAATGGATCACAGTCCATCCATGCTGCTATCCCTCTGGATTCTAAAATTATATGATTTTCATCCAGTGTGGTTTTTGTCATGTTGTCCTATAAATCCTTCACAGAGTAGGCCCACCAAATATGTTTCAAGCTTCCCTCTACGTTTTTCAACGTTGTGCATTATTTCTTACTCTTACTTCATGACTGACCTACCTCCTTTTCTCATCTCTTTGATCACATTTTTAAAAAAAATATTTATTTTATTTTTAATTTATGAAATAAAATAAGCACTTCCATAACATAATAGAATAAATAAAAGATGATTGCATATGAAACTGCAGATCTATTATGTATGATTTGATATTCTTTTTAACTACACAATAAAGTTATTGTGCAAATTTCTTTTTTCCCTTCTCCCCCACTTTAGAGATTGCTACATTAGACTCAAATATGTATATATGTAAAATCATTCTAAATATACTTCTATTTATCAGTTTTTTCTCTGGATGCAGATAGCGTTTTCCTTCATATGTCTTTTATAGTTAATTTGGGTATTTATAATAGTCAAAATGACTTAGCCATTCAAAGTTGTTCTTAAAACAATATTGCTATTACTATACACAACGTTCTCTTGATTCTGCTCAATTTGCTGTTCATTATTTTGTACAAATCTATCCATGTTTTTCTAAGATCATTAAGCTCATCATTTCTTATAGCACAGTAATATTCCATCACAATCATATAATACCACTTATTCAACCATTCCCCTGCAGATATCCCTGCAATTTCTAGTTCTTTGACACCACAAAGAGAGCTGCTATAACTATTTTAGAACGTATAGGCTCTTTTTCTTTTTCCCTAATCATCTTTGGAAATAGACTTAGTAGTTATATTGCTAGGTCAAAGGATATAGGCACTTTAATAACTCTGGGCATAATTCCAGATTGCTCTTGAAAATGGTTGAATCAGTTCACAATTCCACCAACAATGTGTCCAAATTTTTCGGTTTTTTACTCCATCTCTGACATACAATTTTGTTATTGATAATATTGCATTGTATGGGAAAGGAAGATACCTTGCATTATTTCATCTCCAACATAATCATCATCATGCCTCTCCCAGGGTAAGCTTATCTCTAGGAAATACATCATCATGGAGATTGCTTCAGCGTTAGTATTCACTTCTCAATAGTACCCTCAGTTGCTTTCTGTCCCTCTCATTGGAGAACTGGTGGACAAAACAAGAAACTTTTCCCTTTCTAGAGGTTTCAGAATCCCAGCCATCTCTACATCCAGCACCAGATGCTCTGCTTAATCTTGACTCCATCAGCATCATACTCCTCCTCACTTGCTGGGGGCCCTTTTGCAACCCCTCCTTCCTACTTTTTATGCTTCCTTTTTCTGTAAGCTCCCTGAGGACAAGTCCTGCATTTCTTTTTCTTATTTATATTCCTAGCACTTTGCACAGTGCCTGGCACATAGTAGGGTCTTAATAAATGTTTATCAAGGAAGGATAAAGGAAGTACCTCAGAATTAGAGCTAATCACTTTGCAAATATCAAATCTTGGCTGCAAGATATGGCAGTCTCTGAAGGATTGAAATGAATAACACAGAGAGGACAATGGTGAGGGGCACAGTGGGTACAATATATAACCAATGAAAAGCTTCAAAAAGAAAAGAAGCAAAAGATGACATCAGGGAAGCAAATGATAGGAAAGGAAGATGGACAGGTTATGTGGCAAGAATGAGGAATGACAAACAGCTAGCCTATGTACTCTACTGATATCATGACATCAAGAGAAGATGAGGAAGGCCTCAGGGATGTTGGGTGGACCCCCTCAGGTGAACTTATGGGAAGATATGGGCAACAATCCCACGAGATAAGCATCATTACATACTGCCTCATTGTAAGGAACATCCAAATTCATGAGATCATAGCTCAGTATCTGAGTAATCTCCCACAGCCTATTCTTGCCCAAGAGTTATCTCTCCAGTGCTTTTTTGAGGGGCTTACAATACTGATTTGGGGGCAGTATGGCATAGTGGAAGGAGTATTGGGTTAAAGTAAGAAAGACCTGGGTTCACATCCTACTTCTGACACTAGCTGTGTGACTATAAACAAGTCATTTAACCTTTGTGAGACTCAGTTGCCTTACCTGTAAAATGGGATGGAGTACTTACCTCTCAGGGTTGTGTTGTGTTTTGTCCTTTGTTCTCGAAGAGGACCATGACATCAGGGAAATGATGACATGACTTGCAGTTGACTTTGATTTGAGTGAGGGAGGGCTCCATCTGGGTCCAGTGGCCAGATATTCATCAGGATGACTGACTGGAGATGGCCTCTCAGGGTTGTGAACCTCACATGAAATAATGTATGTAAAGTACTTTGAAAATTTACAAATTCCATATAAATTTCAGTTGTTGTTATGGGTCCTTCAAAAATTGTAGTTTGTCATTTATAGTCACATAGCATCACCCAAAAATGTTGGTGTTAAACATATTTGATTTTTTGTTTGCTCGTTTGTTTCAGGGAGGTGTTTGAGATTATTGGAAGCACTTCATTTTCCTGAATACAGTCTGGCTTACTCTGTTCCTTTTATTAAATTCAGGATTCAGTTCACTGTCCATCTTCAGTGTCCAGGCAGACGTTGATGGACTAGCTCTATTGTGCTGTTCATACAACTGTGTATCATAGTTTGGACAATAGACATTCTTTATCCACTTGATTTTTCTCATGTGGATCATTAGGCCAAACTGAAAACAGTTTGAATTTACTCAAAATGATTATTGATATCATTTGGCAGACAGTGCAATGTTCTAGGGCTTGATAGAATCTTCCCAATGTTATCTACAAACAAGAAATAGCAAGACGACTTCACTGTTTATAGAGGACTCCTATTCCATTTGGAATCCACATTAAATACCCTCTATAACAGTAGCAAATAGTGTCAGTAAGCACATACTTTCCTGTTTTATGTGTCACTTGAGTTGAAGGCAGGCACCATCTTTTACCTCTTTCTAAATTCCCAGCACTTAGCACAGGGCCTGACATGCAGTAGGAGCCTAATAAATGTTTAGGGCAGCTAGGTGGCACAAAGAGCTTTAGGCTTGGAGTCAAGAAGACCTGAAATCAGATCTGGCCTCAGACACTTACTAGCTATGTGACCCTGGGCAAGCCATTTAACCCTTGTTAGCCTTAATCCACTGGAGAAGGAAATGGCAAATCACAACTGTACCTTTGCCAAGAAAACTCCATGGATAGTATTTGTGCACTACGGTCCATGGGGTCATAAAGGGTCAGACACAACTAAACAAAAACAACAAGTGTGCCAGGAACCGTGCTAAGTACTTCATAGGATGAAGTGGATTGATTCTCTTGGTAGAAATGATGTCTATACTGCTTATAATATATGCTCAAAATATTTTTAATATTGTAAAACTTAATTGCAAGTTTGTTGAAGAGCACTCCCCAGGGCAAAGCAAGTAACGTGGAGGTATAGACATATCTGATCATCTGAGAGCCAAGGAGTGTGAACAGCAAGGGAGTCCTGTTCATTCACTGAGGTCAGACAGAATACACTGTTCATCTCTGCTCCCAAATGAAGAGAATTGGAGGTGGTGAGGAAATGGTTTCAGGAAGGCAGGAAAGAACAGAATCATAGAATCAAAGAATTTCCACATTAGAAGAGAATTTAGCACCAATTTAGTACAACCCAGATGGAAAAAATAATCTTTCTCTAACATAGCTGACAAGTGGTCATCCAGCCTTTTCTTCAAGACCCCAGTGAGGTGGAATCCACTACTCTCAGATGAGCAAGATCTACTTTCAGATAGATCTAATGGATAGGAAATTTTTCCTTATATCATGTATAATTTGTCTCTTGGCAGCATCTACCCACTGATCCTATTCCCATCTTTTGGTCCCATCAAAATAAATTAAATGCTTCTTCTCTATGATAGCTCTTGTGTCCTACCAAAGTTTTCTCCTTTCTAGAGTAAACATCCCCAGGTCCTACAAGTGTAAGAGAGGAAATTCCCTTCCTCATCTTGACTGATGATGTCACAGAAGGCCTAGAGTATAATCATAAGGTATTAATAAGATATTAATAATTTTATTAATTAAATTTATTAATTTATGCCTCTTTCTCTTTGTTAGGCATGAAACTCTGACTGAGTCAAGAAAGAGAATTAGATTGTCTGAGAAAACAAATTAGCCATACCTCTGGGGACTTTAAATAGATGGGCCTTGAAGAGCTCACAGCATTCAACGCTCAGAGAGATTGTGGAGCAAAGGGGGTGGGGTGGAAAGAAGGGAACTTCTCACCTCCCCCATCCCTACTGACTGTTGGACCATTGGCCAGGAAGTTTTGAAGGAGACCTACTGGACTAGAAGGAAATGCTGTATTTCTGCAATTCTGCAGCAGAAGCAGATACACACTCGAGACAGACAGATAAGAAAAGACAGTCATCTGAAGGGAGGATGGAGGCAAGGAAGGAGGAATCAGCTTCAAGGAGAATGATTGTAAGTCATGTTAGGAAGAACAGAAAGGAAAGAAGGAAGGAAAGAAGGAAGGAAGGAAGGAAGGAAGGAAGGAAGGAAGGAAGGAAGGAAGGAAGGAAGGAAGGAAGGAAGGAA
>CM053622.1:498824011-499004986 GCA_028646595.1 Phalanger gymnotis | reverse complement strand
CTCTACCAATTCAGACTGGCACCTTCTCTGAGACTTATGGCCTTAGAGAGTTGCCTAGGTAACTGAGAACTGTAGGAAAACTTTAAGATCAAAGAGACATTTAAAAAGAAGGGACTGAAGATATTTGACATGCCTGCTAGAGTGGATTCCTAGCAGAAAAAGGAGAGAAGATAAAGTAAAGAAAGGTTATTTCCACTTGGGAGTAGGGATTCCTCCTCTTCCTTGATAAGAGGGAAGGAAAATATAGGTGATAACAGTAAGAAATTATGAAAATTACAAGAGTGGAGTTGAAAAAGCTCACACTGGATAGACTCAATCTTCCTAGTGCAGTAGAATTTGAACTCCGATCTTCCTGAGTTTAAGTTCAAAGTTCTAGATAGAAGCCAACCTTCCAGTGAAATATCATGGTAGGAAGCACAGTGAAAATTCAGTAGTGAGGTGATGACTTGTAAAATACTTGTCTTCCCCTAGATAACCCTCTATAAGTCCCATCATATCCCCATGCATCAGTTTACTCAATTGTAAAACGAATCTGGATCATTCTGAAGCTTCTCCTTTCTAGCCTGAATCAGTGTAAGGGGAGGGCTGCATGTCCAGAGATGTCTTGATTCAGGTTCAGTTTGGATTTGAAATCAGAGGTTCAGGGCTCAAATTCCTATTCTTCCACTTCCTACATATATGACCTCATTTCCTCTCTCTGGGTCTCAGCTTCTTCATCTGTAAAATGAGAAATTTGGATTAGATGACCTACAAAGTTCCTTTCCATTCTAGATCTTTGATTCTATGAAATTGAGATGTTAAGATTATCATGAGAAGGATACTGGTTTTAGGTTCATCCCCCATGATGGCAGTGAAATTGCCAAAGTCTTTTCCTTGGAAAAAGTGATAGACAGTGGTAGTGCGAAGGTACCAGGCAAATGAGCAACTGAGACCACATCTTGGTCAATGTTGCTCTTGCAACTTCGTTGTTGGATCACTTCCACTGGCTTGCAATGTGTGATATTTGCCTTGGCCACAGTGTGCAGAATAAAGCTGGTTTCAAGGTTCTATAGTGAGCATCAGCAATATCAGCACTGGCCCATTGACAAGAGGACACACATCTGCAGCAGCTGGGTGGTGTAGCGGGTAGAGTGCAGCACCTGGAATTAGGAAAAGCTGAGTTCAAATGCAACCTCAGACACTTACTAGCTGTGTGACCCTGGCCAAGTCATTTAGCCTCTGTTTGCTTCAGTTTCCTCATCTGTAAAATGGGGTTAATAATAGCAACAACCTCCCAAGGTTTTGTGAAAATCAAATGAGATAAGAATTATAAAGTGCCTAGCACAATATCTGGCACATAGTAGGTGCTATATAAGTATTAGCTATTATTAAAATTACAATTGGACCTTTTTTTCAGGAAGTAGTGGGTCATGATGCTGAGCCATCTACTCATGGTTCTCTTTGTTTTCAAGGAAAGCATGTATTAGCTAGCTGCAGAGGAACAAGCTCTTGTGAGATGTGTTCATGGATTTATACCTAGACTGGCAGCCGTGGCAGGCATCATCAATCTGCAAACATTTATTAAGCTCCTCCTATATCCTAGGCATTGTGTTAGACATTGGACATATGAAGAACAGTGAAATTAAACCTGTTTTCAAGGTGACAAGATATGTACAGATCTAGCTATATACACACAAATATATCTATATGTACAAAATATGTAGCAAGTAGTTTGGTGGGGAGAGTATTATCAGGTGAGGGCATCAGAAGAGGCTTTATGTAAAAGCTAACATGTGAACTAAGGTTTGAAGAAAATAAGGGATTCTACTTCTAAGAGGTAATGGTGAAAACATAGTGTCCTTCAGACATGATGGAGTACTTTGGAAAAGTCTAAATTTGACTTGAATGTCACTTGCTTTGATCACTGATAAAATCAGTGTTTTGAGACTGACCTTCTTCCTCTTCTGTTTCTCCCAATGGTATTCATACAACAAGATTCATCTCAAAGCCCACCCTGCTCTACAAAGGCCTTCCCTGAAAATGTCTAGATAAAAATGTAAAACCCAGTGGCTAACCACAAAACAGCAAAAAAAAAAAAAATTAAGGTTGGTTGCCAAATTACAAAGAACAAGCTTAGTCCCAGAGAAGAGGTTTGAAAGACACCTTCCCCCTGTCCTTTATAGAGGTCAAGAGCCATGAGTGTGGAATTTGGTGAATAATTCCATTTTTTTAGTAACAAATAATTTGTTTATTTTTTAGTTTTCAACATTTAGTTCCATAAGATTTTGAGTTCCAAATTTCTCCCCATCTCTCCCCTCCTCCCACCCCAAGATGGTATGTAATTTGATATAGGCTCTACATATACATTCATATTAAACCTACTTTCATATTAGTCATGTTGTAAAGAAGAATTAGAACCAATGGGAGAAACCACGAGAAAGAAGAAACAAACAAAAAAAAGAAAAAAAAGAGAGTAAATAATGTGCTTCAATCTGCATTCAGACTCCCATAGTTCTTTTTCTGGATATGGCAGCATTTTCCATTATGAGACCTTTGGAGTTAATGAGTTTTTAATGTGTCGATAAGTTTTGCTGAATTTTTCCCTGTCACTCTCTTTTTTAAAAAAAAAATTATTTGTTATAAGGAATAGCTCTGTGGAAAAGGGATAGAAGGAGATACAGGGAGAAATCTAGGTGACGTAAAAATAAAAGATAGCAATAAAAAAACTTTTAAGTGAATATAAAAGATACCTGGTATATTGTAGAAAGGAGAATCATCATAGGTGAGTTGCCTGGAAATTTACAAAAGAAAATATCAGGAAAGAGGATCAGTCACTGTGGCCTGACATATTTATAAAACAATGTGAAAAATATAGGTAAAAAAATGAAATTGAATTTTAACCCAAGGAGGTAAATAAGCTCTAATATTTATCACTGAGATTCAATAGGATGATATTAATGACTGAAATATAGCAATGGAACAACTTAACTTGTTTGACAGAATGCGATATAACAAATATAGCAACGGAAAATTATATCTTGTTCAAAAGCAGCAAGATATAATCACACAGGGACGGAAGAGTGCTATTTTATGTCAAGAAGATAAACACTTATTTAGAAACTCATAAAATTGAATGTAAAGGCATAGTAGAGAATATTTGGATAAAGATGGAGCAATATGATGTAGCAACAGAAGTGCTGTCCTTGTAGGGGGTGGGGTTGGGGGTGGGGGATACTTGGTCAGATCATGCTCACCTGCTTCTGGTTGATTCTTTCCTGACAGAGGTCCGAAAATGGGTACGTGTAGCATAGTGATAGAGAACTTCATCTACAGGATGAGAGAGAACTGACTCAAACACAGTTCGTGTCAAACTAAAGCTCAAGGTAATCAAAAATTAGATATGTCAGCCAAAAAAACCTTTAATAAAATCATGCATTGCTTAATAGAAGCACAGTGTCCTGAATAAAGGACTAGTAAACAGGCCTACTGGACTGTGTGTGCAGTCAAACCCCATCTGGAATATTGTGTTTTGTTTTAGGTGCTACCATAGTTGTGTGTTCTGGGTATGCTGGGTGGGCCCAAACACACAGTAATGTCTCAGAAAAAAAAATGATATTTTATACTTCTATTTTAATGTTTGTATTTTTTAATTGTTAATTTAAAAAAATAAGTTTGCTTTTCAGTTGTGTCCAACTCATCTTGGCCCCTGTAGAGGATTTCTTGGCAAAGATGAGTAGTTTGCCATTGCCTTCTCCAGCTCATTTTACAGATGAGGAAACAGGCAAACAGGATGAAGTGACTTGCCCATGGTCACACAGTTATTAAGTGTCTGAGGCCAGATTTGAACTCAGGAAGATGAGTCTTCCTGACTCCAGGCCTGGCACTCTAAAAAAAAAAAGTTTGGTTAAGTTTAATTTTCTTTAATTTCTTTGATGACTACAAATTCCATCCTTGTGTTGCATTTGTCTATGGATGCTACATTTGGAGGGAGATATTGGCAAATAAATTGGAATGCATCTTGGTGAGAGCAACTATGAGGAAGGATATGGAAATGTGACATGTAAGAAACAGTTGAAAGAATCTGGGAAGTTTGTCCTGGAGAAGAAATAACTTAAAGGAGACATGAAGGCACTTCCAAATAGTTAAATGACTCTCACATGTGAGAGGAGTTATATTTATGTCTGTGCTAGTCCAGAGGGCAGAACTAGAACCAAATGAGGGGTAGTTTTCAGTTCAAAGATAAAGAGGAACTTTTTACCAATTAGAGTTGTCTCCACAGGAAACAGACTGCCTTATTAGGTGGTATTTCCCTGTGTAACCACAAGCACCCTGACACACCCAGGATGGCCTGCTAGCACAGGTTCTTTGAACTGCTTTACTAGGAAAGACAGCTTTTTAAAGGGGTCAACAATCTTCTTTAATTACATTCACTAGTTCAGGTGAAAAGTCAGCACCCTGAATGTCAGAGAAAATACAAGTAGAGAAATTAACATAAAGACCAACAGACAGGGTTCTTAACTTCTCGAATCAAAGCAATATTGCCATACACTTTACTTACACCACTGGATTGAGAAAGGTTTTACATTCGAGCAGTTGGGGAGTTCTGAACATACAGCTACTCAGAGTCTCGACCAGAGAATCAAAAGTTCCTTCTCATAAGCAAAACCCCCAAAGCAAAATACCAACTCAGAGTATATATACTTATTAGAGCCAGAAGGCATCACAAGCCTTGTGACTCAGTGCCTAATCAACTTAGTACCAAAAGGTGTGAAAGCCTTCCTACAAGCAAACCTCCCCTAAACAAGCTTCCCTTAATGTGCTCCATGGGAGGCCTATTAATAGTCAGGGAAGATCTTCATATACCATTAACATTACACCCTGTCACTGGGAGTATTCAAGCAGAATCTGAGGACCCCATGTCAGAGATGGTACAGAAAGAATTCCCACATGGGAAGAAAGTTGTACTAGTTAATCTATTAATCCTGTTAATCCTCCTAATTCTTGGGAGATGAAAGGAATGAATATGAAAATTCCTTTTATGGCAGAGGTATTTTCATTTACTTTCTAAAACATGAGTAAGATAATAGTTAAAATATAGATAAGAGAGGATCACATGTAAAATAGGTGGTTTTTATTCTACGATTGAACCTTTTATTGGAATTCCTGATAGTTTAGAAAATCTTCAGAAGGAAAAAAAGGAAGCATTTGTAAAACATCAATGCCAGGAAACATTTGAGGTTCTTGGTGAGGGAATATGGAATCACAGAATGTTAGAGCAGAAAAAGGACCTTAGAGATCATGCAATATGGATCCTTTATTTTACAGATGATGAAATTGCTGCCAGGGAAGGGAAAATGATATGCCCAGAGTCACACAGGTAGTAAGGAAATAGTAGAGTGGGACACAAACCCAAGTCCGATGCTCCCTCTGCTCTACCCTGCTGACCTCCGGCTTATAGGTAGACAACTTTGAATATTAAGCACTATTTGTGTTAAAAAAAATCACCCAGAGTACTTATTAAGCATCTGTCTTTGGTTGATGCTTTAGTAAATGCTGTGTTGTTGCTGTCTAGTTGTTTTTCGATTGTGTCTGACTTTTTTCATGACCCCTTTAGGGGTTTTCTTGGCCAAGATACTGGAGTGGTTTGTCATTTCTGTCTCCAGCTCATTTTGCAGATGAGGAAACTGAGGCAACAAGGTTTAGTTACTTGCCCATTGTCACACAGCTAGATAAGTGTCTGAAGCTGGATTTAAACTCATTTCTTCCTGACTCCAAGCCCCAGCACTCTATTCAACTGTGCCACCTAGCTATGCCAGTATATGCTTTATGGGAATGAAATTAACAGATCCAGCCTCTGCCCTCTGGACTCTATCCAGCTTAATTGCTCTTTCACAAGCCTGTTTTTCTTTTCCTGCATTTCCCAAGGAAAAGATGCAAAAAGGGAGAAAAGATTTAAACTAAAATTTGTTTCCTAAATACAAATACCAAAAACCAAAAGATTTCTGAGTTTTTCCTCCTTTAAATTTTTTTTATCACTTCTGCCATTTAGTTATTTCTTGGTATGTTTTGATGAAGAGGTGTCAAAGAAATATCTAAGCACAGAGAATTAAACCCAGACCAGGGACGCATCAAATCCCAAATTAATCTCTTCATCTCACTACTCTTATTGTGCTTTTGGCTGGAAGATTTATGCCCAAAGAAAAATAGGGTCCACTCTGGACGTTTCTCTCTGCATGGTGCCACATTTCACAATTTTCACCAAAGAAAGCTTATTTACCACTTCTATTTCCAGGGAAGTAGGCTTAAAATACAGTGCTTTGGTTATTGGCCAAATGGGAACAAGTGAGTTGGCAGATTTGATTCAAGTTGCTAAGAACTTTCAAGAAAAGGAAAGAAAGAAAGAAGGAGTGAAGGAAGGAAGGAAGGAAGGAAGGAAGGAAGGAAGGAAGGAAGGAAGGAAGGAAGGAAGAAGGAGGAGGGAAGGAAGGGAGGAAGGAAGGAAAGGGGAAGGAAGGGAGGAAGGAAGGAAAGGGGAAGGAAGGGAGGGAAAGAAGGAGGGAGAGAGAGAAGGAAGAAGGGAGCAAGAGAAAGAAAGAAAAAACAAGAGAGAAAGAAGAAAAAAAGTAAGGAAACAAAAGGAACTATTTAACAAAAACTGCTGGGAAAACTGCTAAGAAACTAGGTATAGACCAACATCTTACACTCTATACCAAAATAAAGTCAAAATGAGTACACAATTTAGGTATAAAGGTTGATACTGTAAGTAAACTAGGAGAGCAAGGAATAGTTTACCTGTCATATTTATGAAGAATGGAAGAATTTATGACCAAACAAGACAGAAAACATTATGAAATGCAAAATGGATAATTTTGATTACATTAAATTGAAAAGGTTTTGCACAAACAAAGCCAATGCAACCAAGATTTGAAGGGAAGAAGAAAGCTGGGGAAAAAATTTTATAGCCAGTGTCTCTGATAAAGGCCTCATTTCTAAAATATACAGAGAACTGAGTCAAATTTGTAAGAATAGAAGTCATTCCCCAATTGATAAATGGTCAAAGGATATGAACAGGCAGTGTTCAGATTTCAGAAGAAATCAAAGCTATCTATAGTCATATGAAAAAATGCTCTAAATCACTACAGATTAGAGAAATGAAAAGCAAAACAACTCTGAGGTACCACATCATACCTATCAGATTAGCTAACATGAAAAAACAGGAAAATAATAAATGTTGGAGAAGATGTGGGAAACTTGGAACACTAATGCATTGTTGGTAGAGTTGTGAACTGATCCAGCCTTTCTGGAGAGTAATTTGGAACCATGCCCACAGGGCTATAAAACTGCGCATACCGTTTAACGCAGCAATACCACTTCTAGGTCTGTATCCTGAAGAGATCATAAAAACATGAAAAGGACTCACATGAACAAAAATATTTATAGCAGCTCTTTTTGTGGTGGCCAAGAATCCGAAATTGAGAGGATGCCCATCAATTGGGGAATCGCTGAACAAGTTGTGTTATATGAATGTAATGGAATACTATTGTTCCATAAGAAATGATGAGCAGGCAGACTTCAGAAAAACCTGGAAAGACTTACATAAACTGATGCTGAGTGAAGTGAGCAGAACCAGGAGAATGTTGTACACAGTAACAGTAACACTGTGTGATGATCAACTATGATAGACTTAGCTCTTCTTAGCAATACTGTGATCCAAGACAATTCCAAAAGACTTGTGATGGAAAATGCTGTTTACATCCAGACAAAGAACTATGGAGTCTGAATACATATTCAAGCATACTATTTTCACTTTTTGTTAGGTTTTTGTGGTTTTCCCTTTTGTTCTCTTTCTTCTTTCACAACAACTGTGGAAATATGTTTAACATGATTGCACATATATAACCTGTATCAGATTGCTTGTCTTCTTGGAAAGGGGGAATGGGCAGGGAGTGAGGAAGAAAAAATCTGAAACTCAAAATCTTATAAAAGTGAATGCTGAAAACTCTCTTTACATGTAATTGGAAAAACAAAATACTATTTTTAAAAAAATTTTGAAAAGAAGAGGGCCCAGGACAGACACTTGGAGACAGGTGGGGACAGGAGAGACACTAACTCACAGTTGGTGGGCATGCTCTGATCCCAGCTAGGTGTGCTGTCTCCTAATGATCCAGTCTCTCTTCCTCTTCATCTCCACCTCCTAGCTTCCTTGGCTTACTTCAAATCTCAACTAAAGTCCCACTTTCTACAAGAAGCTTTTTGCACTACTCTTTCATCTTAGGGTCTTTTCTGGGAGACCATCTCCACTTTTCCCTGTATGTATCCTATTTGAATGTAGCTGTTTGCATTTTTGTCTCCCCCCGCCCCCCATTAGACTGCAGGCTCCTTGAAAGCAGGGACTGCTTTTTTTATTCTGTTTGGGTTTTGCCCTTCTTTGTATCCCCAGTGCGATTAGCATAGTACCTGGTGCTTAATAAATGCATGTTAACTGACTTAACTTCAGTCCTACGTGACCAATTTGCTATTGAACATTTCAATCTAGAAGTCCTAGAGACCTCTTCAAATCGATATGTTTAAAATTGAAATCATCATTTTCCCCTCTAAACCCTCCCCTCTTCCAGTCCTTCCTATTTCTATTGAAAGTATTGCCATCTTCCTAGTGCGTCAGGTTTGTGTAACCTCATCATTATCAGAGCCCTCTCTTTTCCTCATCCCACATATCCAGTCAGTTGCCAAATCTTGCCATTTTTGACTTGGCACTATCTCTTCCATGCAACCTCTCCTCTCCACTCACAGAGCTACTTGCCTTGGTTCAGACCCTCATCACCTCTACCAAGATTATCCAACAGCCCCCTAATTGGTTCCCACCCACTTCAAGTCTTTCACCACTCCAGTCCATCTTATACACTTATGCCCAACTAATTTTCATTAAGGGCAGATCTGGCCATGTGACTCTCCCTACTCAACCAACTCTATGGTCTCTGATTGCCTTTAGAATAAAATATTAAACTCTCTTTAGCTTTTAATGCTGTATACAACCTGTCTTTCCAATCTCATTGATCGGTACTACCCTATTCCCACACTGGAATCCAAACTGGATTTCTCTCTGTTCCTCACTCAAAACACCCCATCCCCTTTTTGCATTGGCTGCCCCTCCCCCAACACCCACCAAGCCTTGGATACCATTCCACTACTTTTCTCTGACTAATCGAATCCTTCCGTTCCTTTAAAACTGTAACTCGAGCCATGAGTCTCGCCATGAAGACTTTCCTGATCCCAACTGCTAGTGCCCTCCCTGCCTTAGTCCCTGGTATTTAAATACTTTGTATATGCATAAATGCGTATTAATTTTATATTTGCTCTATTATATGTACTTGCTGTCCCCACCACTAGAATATAAGCTGACTGCTAGTAGAGGTCATTTCATTCTGTATCTTGAATTCTTTATCGTATCCCTGCTTAATTAATACTTCTAACTTGACTTCATTACTCTGTTTTTATTTAGTGCCCAGGTGGTGTGATTTAAGCTTCCCAACCCAATCCTAAACGTTTACTGTGCATGTGCCATCTGCTTTCACGCAATAGCGCAAAGCCCCCAGTCCTCTCTAACTGATTGAGAGGATTATTCACATACTGTTGGAAAATTCCTTGACTTCTGTTAATTGATTGCTTGATTCAGTGGAGGAGTCTGGTTCTTCCCGGATTTCATTAATTGAGGTGGAATCCTCCCCTTTACGGTCACAATGAACCAAAGATTCCAAGAGGTGGAAGTGAGGAAGGAGTCCAGACACAAGGTACCGGCAGCACACAGGTTCAGAGAGAGAAGGTGGAACGTCATGTATGGGGAACGGTATGGCAGTAAGTAGGTCATTTGGGCTAGAAGTAGAGAATAGAAGTAGGGGGAGTCACATGAAATGTCTGGAAAGGTAAGTTGGAGTCAGATTGTATAGGGCTTCAAATGCCAAACTGTAGAATTTGCGTTTTATCCTGAAGGCAATAGGGAGCCATTAGAGATTCTTGAGCATGGGAGGTGGTACAGTAAGAGCTGTGATATGGAGAGATTCTTTTGGCCACTAAGTGGAGGATAGATTTGACAACAGAGAGACTAGAAGCCACAGATCAAGTCTAGATTAAATAAAGAGCTGGACAGAGAAAGTTATAGACCATCTGGTTCAACTCCCTTGTATGATATCTGATGCAGTCAAGACTTAAAGTGATGATGTGGCTTGCCCAAAATGTCTAATGATGAGCCAGGAAGATGTTTCCGTGGGAAACATTACAGGAGATTCCAAGACTTAAAGATTCTCTTGTCCCTTAACCCCAGCTCTTTGGTGGAAGTTTCCCTAAATAGTTTGCTAGCCATTTATTCAGTTCACCTATGGAAGTACTGTCATTTCTCTTGGCCCAGATCTATTCTGTTCACTTTATGGCTAGCTTCAGGCAGTACCAAATTGGAGTGTCCCTAAACAGAACTGTGAAGTAGGCAAAGTTGGGCTTCAGTGCCTGTGGTCTCAACGGCATTCATTACTCCTTACTCAGATTCTAAGACCTTGATCCTTCTCCCTCTCTATTTTCCTTATCAAAACCTGTTCTCAAGAAAAAACCCAATAAACTCATTCATAAAGTTGTAAAAGACTATAAGGCTTAATGTACTGCGTCACTCAAGGAGTATTTGCATTTAACAAGCAGAGAAATAAAAGCCCAGAAGACTTCAATGGGAATGATGTGAGGCTTTCAGTAAGCAAGTTTGAAGGCATTTTGGGGGACAGGAAGCCTGCCCATCTCTTTTTAATTCCCACTGTGAGGGTTCCTGGTTTCTCAAGCCTGACTGGCATTAAATTTGAATAGTAGTACAGAAATTTAACCATTCTAAGTATGTTTTTTACCTATTCACCATCCTGTGCATAAATTATTCTATAATCATACTACTACTACTACTATTACTTTTACTACTACTACTACTACTATTGCTTTCACTACTACTACTACTATTACTACTACTACTATTACTTTTACTACTATTACTACTACTATTTCTACTATTACTACTACCACTACCACTACTACTACTATTACTACTTTTACTACTACTATTACTACTACTACTACTACTACTATTACTACTGCTACTATTACTTTTACTACTATTACTGCTATTACTACTACTACTACTACTACTACTACTACTACTACTACTGCCTTCAGTCATTTTCAATTGTGTCCAACTCTTTATGACCCCATTTGGGGTTTTCTTGGCAGAGATTCTGGAGTAGTTTGCAATTTCCTTCTCTAGTTCATTTTACTGATGAATAAATTGAGGCAAACAGGGTTAAGTGACTTGCCCAGGGTCACACAGCTTGTAAGTGTCTGAGGTAAGATTTGAACTCAGGAAGATGAGTCTTCTTGACTCCAGGCCTGACACTCTGTCCACTGCACCACCTGGCTACCCTGTCTGTAATTACAAAGCACTTTAAAAAGATTAATGAGTCACAAAATTGCAGACTGGGAAGAGATCTCGGTGGTAATCTAGTCTGACCCATATTACCTGTACAGTAATCGTTTTAGGGACATCCCCAACAACCAGTCACCAGTACTTGTCTACAACCTATGGTGGTGAATAGAAAAGCAGCAGCAGTATAGTTTAGAGGGATCAAACGTGTAACCTGTGGGCTGCCTATAGCCCATGACCCCCCCTGACTGGATCCAAACCAAATTAAAATGCAATTGGGAAATATCTGACAAAATAAATAAAAATACGATACAACATAACTAATACTGCATTTTAAAACTAAGGCAATATTCAGCCCACAAAGAACCTTATTTATGTGGCACCTTTTTCTACTTGAGTTTGACACCATTGGTGTGGTTGATAGAGATCCAGTCTTGTTTGGGAAGACCTGGTTTCATCATCTGTCTTTGACCCTGGCTGAGTGACCTTGGGTAAGTCACTTAAACCTTCTGAGTCTCATCTGTAAAATGAAGGAGTTGGATTTCTAGCTGTGGACAATTAATAATAACTGAGAAAACAATCCGAGCTATACCGTTTATTAACAAGACTGCAAAATAGGCATAACAAATGGGTCAACAGACTCCCCAGTCAGTCCAAAGACCCTGAATAGAGTGAGACAGATTTTTATGTATTAAAAACAATTGCTCAAAGAAGATCAAATAATTAAAAGAAAACCATTAACAAGATACAAGCCAGGATACAAAATTAGGTAATCTGATTTCTAATTGGAGGAAAGATTGGGGGCTTTCCAAGTTGGGAGGGGGAAGAGTCAGTGTCTGTTGAGTTCGGAGGGGGATGGGTAGGTTTCAGGGTCTTGCTTTTCCCAAAACTGAAAGATGCCAATTGATTTCATCTACCTCCACCTACATTTATGAAACAATAAATGGCTTATACCATCTAGTTCCCCGTGGATAATTTGCAGAAAAACAAGATGGGAGAGAATCGATGTGGCAGCCCAAGATGGAGTCAGTGTTCATGAGATAGAATCTAACTGGTTCTCTTGATTTCCTCACCAAACCGACTCCATTTTGTAACCAGTTTTCATTCTATTTTGTCCTAGCATTAAAGTCTCTGAGCTTATGAACTCACCACCTTCCAAGGAAGCACCTTCCACCAGCAGGCACAACTGTTCAAAGCTTCTCCTAAAGAACCAAAAACTCCCCTTATCATTTCTTTCTAGTTTTGCCATCCAGAGTCAGGGAGCACAGGATCAATCCATCTGGCACAAAGTAGCTCTTGAAGCTACAATTGGCATGTTTTCTGCCAGATCCCAAGTCATCCAATGCAAAATCCTGCCCAGAGCTTGTATGCCTTCTGTTATGGCGCTTCTTAATCTTTTTTGTGGCACGAAGTCCTTTGGCAGTCTGGTGAAGCCAATGGAACCCATCTCCCAGTAATGTTTTAAAATAATTGAAGGAAATGACAAATTTCAGTTTGAGGTTAATAAAAATAAAGATGTGGGGTTTTCCCCGACTAAGTGAATGGACCTCCTGAAATCTATCCATGGATTCCTTTGAAGTCTGTGGACCCAAGGTGAAGATTTCTTGTTCTACTATACCCCCAACATCAAATCTCTGTTTGGACAACTCCAGCAACAGACAATTTACTATCTGAGGAAACAGCCCGTTTCACCTGTTGCTGGAAGTACTGTTTTATATTAATTTGAAATATATTATCATATTGTATAAGTATAAGCTATATCAGATTACATGCCATCTTGAGGAGGGGGAGGGAAGAGAGGGGAGAAAATTTAAAACTCAAAATCTTATAAAAGTAAATTTGAAAATTAATATGTACATATTAATAAATAATATATATAATTTATATATATGTATATATATATATATATATATATATATAAAATCATAGGAGAGAGGCAAGGTGGCCAAGTGGCTAGAGGGCTAAATTTAGAAAATCAGGAAGCTCTGGGTTTGAGCTGTGCTTCTGGGACATATCAGCTATGTGATAAGTCACTTAACCTACCAGTACCTCACCCCCAGTCAACTCTCAAAGAGTATAAGTGGTAGAGAAGGTGTGAATCCATAATCCTGGAAGGAATTTCTATGCTGGGAGTTCCCATACATTGAGGACATTCCAGAGTTCCAGGTTTAAAAACAATAATATAATCTTGTGATCACCATGAACACTACTATTAGCTACTAGTGGTACCCGCTATTTGTAATGATCCAGGGCTGTTGAGCAACCTGGGAGAGATTGTTCATTCCTTAAGATTTTGTTTGATGAGATATCTTGGCTCTTAAATCTGCTCCTCATTTCATTGATGGAAAGCAGACGAGAGCAGCAATCTCCTGTGAAGTGCTGACTGAGGCAGGATTGATGTAGGCTGAACATCTAAGTCCTTCAGAAATCTCTGCCGCACTCATCTCTGACTCTTACCTCCCTTGTCCAATGTAGCTTCCTGACCTGAGACTGCTTGTTAGCTGCTAACATCCTGTGACAGACAATTACAACTATTTTCTGTCTTTTTCCCTGGCTTTATGGATAACTGATTGAGATGGCTTGGGAAATGTGTCCCTCCACATCCACCCCTCTCTGTAGCAAATATTGTTACCAAGAGTATGGAGCTGTCTTATCGAGGACCTGGGGAGAGAGAGATTCTTGCCTCCCACCTAGATCTTGTTACAGACTTGCTAAAAAAAAAAAGCATGATGAGGTTGGAATAGGCCACATGACAGTTAATTTGGCTTGCCTGGGCTCCTGAAGTCGAACAGAATGAAATTTCAGCCCCCCAGAGACCACTGCCTGGATGATTCTTAATGCGCCTGATAAAACCCAGGCCCCAGGAGGTTTTAGCAGGAAGGTAAAGAAAATTTAAAAAAAGATTCACAAACACATTGATTTGACTCTTGACTGTTCTACACAGAAGAAGTGTCTTTTCAAGTGGATTTTCACTCGCGTCCAGCCTGGCCGTCATCCAGGAAAGCAAACTCTGTGAAGGAGTCTGCCATTCCCACCAACAAAAACAAGAACAGTTGTCAACAACTGCCATCTCTGGAACAGGGAAGCCCAAGAACTCCAGGGACAACAGTGTCCCTCACATCCCTGTCTTTGTTTCTAGCCCAGACCCTATGGCCATCACCTAGTAGAACAAGCCCAGGAGAGAAGGGTCCCACCATTCCCTTTACTACCAACTACCAATAGAAGTCAGGTAAGGCCAAGAACTCTAGGAACAGGAGCATAGTCTCCAGCCCCTCCACCCCAAACTGTGGCCTAAGTTTCCAATCTAGCTCCCAGAGTTGTCATCTGAGGAGTCACTCCTGTGAAGATGAAGCCCATGGGACTTCCAATTAAGATGGAAATCCAACAAAGTCCAACAAAGACTTCAGATTAGCACCAAACCAAATAATCGCCAAGAAATCTAAGTAGAAACTAGAGTAAACACCCTCATCCAGCCCAGGACTGGCACAAAAAGAGTCAGAAACTTCTGGGCAATAGGAAAGGAGTCCTATCAGAGAAGCCAGTGTGAGCATGGGCCAATAAGACAAAAGCCAGCCAGTGAGGACCAGAGATACTTCAAGGACAAGTGGAGCCTCCTGCATCATGTAGCTTGGGGCTAATAAGTCAACGAGGTCAGAAATCCACAGCATTCTGACAACAGATGCAGGCTGGGATCTGGCAGTGCCTAGGCCAGGACAGCTTTGGTCACCCAATGGACTCTGGAAGTCCACAGTACTTTAACTGGAGATGAGCTAGATTTCCTTGAAGATTCAGAGCTCTGAACCCAGATGATCCAGAGAGGGGCCTAAAATCTCCCAACACTCTAAGCACCGACATACACAACAACATAAGCGGAAGTCACAAGCAGGAGCCAAGAGAATCCAAGTCAGGACCAAACAAGGACTGACCACCTTTGTCAAGAGTGCAGCAGGGGGGATTAGCTTGACCCTGACACAGAGTACCAATTAAGGAATTGAGGCTGGAGATATGAATAAACATAATGCAACACTGACCATGATAAAGAAATATTATGGATTCATATACACCCAAGAAGCCAGCCCAAAAGAAAAGAATAACTCTACAACAACAGTTGTTGTAGCCTTGGAGCCTCAGAGGAAAAAAAATGGCTTGGAGAAGGACTATAAGAGTACTTGGAAGAGATGAAGCAAGAGACAAAAAATGAAATTATAAATAAAATAAAAACACTGGAGGAAAGAATTCAAATGAGAATGGTTTGGAAGAGAAGCTGGTAAACCTCAGCCAAGTAACAACATCCCTGAGAATTAGATTGGATTCAATAAAAAATCAGTGACTTTATGAGACAACAAGACTGAGTAGAACAAAAATCAAAAGACTGAAAAAAAATAGAAGAAAATATAAGGCATCTACCATCAAAATCAACTGACCCAGAAAACACAACAAAGAAAGGTAATTTAAGAATCAGATTTCCTGAAAACCAAGACCAACTCTGGGCATCCTTCCTGGCTGACCTAGGACTCTCTCCATTCTCTGCTCTGCCTCCTGTCTTATATAGCTTCCTACAAATGTCAGCTAGAATAACACCTTCTGCAAGAAGCGTTTCCCAGGGAGCAGTTAGGTGGCTGTAGTGAACAGAGCACTAGCCCTGCAGTCAAAAGGACCTGAATTCAAATTCAGCTTCGGTTGCTTACTAGCTGTGTGACTCTGGGCAATTCATTTAACCCCAACTGCCTCCAAAACAAACAAACAAGAAACCTTTACCAGTCCTCCCTAATCTTAGGAATGCCTTCCCTCTAAGATTATCTCCAATTTACCATGTATGCATCCTGTTTGCCCATAATTGTTTGTATTTTGTCACCCTTATTAGATTGAGAGCTAGGACTGGGTTTTTGTTTGTTGTGTTGGGTTTTTTGCCTCTCTTTGTATCCAAGTGCATTTAGTGTACTAACTGGCACATAGTTGGCATCACTTAATAAATTCTAATTGTCTCGATTTGATGTAGAAGAGAGTAAAGTGTAAGCTGAATAGACAGATAGGAAGGAAGGTAGGAAGAGGCCAGCTTGTGAAGGGTTTTAGAAGCCAAACAGAGGATTTTATTTTTGATCCTGGAGGTAACAGAGAAACACTGGAGTTGATAGAATGTGGATCAGGGGGATTAACATGGTGATATCTACGCTTTAGGAAGATCCTTTTGGCAGCTGCGGGGAGGACTAGATGGAGGAGAGCCTCGAGGCAGCAGACCCACCAGCAAGCTATTGCAATAATCCAATTGTGAAGTGATTGAGATCCGGCACCAGAGTGGTGGCAGTGTCAGAGGAGAGAAGGGGGCATATCTGTGATGATGCAAAGATAGAATGGAAATCTTGGTCCCAGACTGGACACAGGTATGAGAGAATGAGAAATTGAAGGCGACACGTCCTCCAGCTCTGCGTGGTTGTGGAACTAAGTATCTCAGAGGACTAGAATTACAGTCTGATTTTCTCAGTGTCCTAAAGAGCCCAGTCACACTGACTTGACATGCCTCTGTTTGTATAAGAAATAAATGAAGACAAATCCCTCTGTCAAGGAACTGAAGCAAAGGGCCTCTTTTCCAGAAGAAACATGAGCTTATATCGGCAAACCCCAAGAAGATGCACAAAGCTTCCAAGATAGGTCAAAGTAAATTTAATTCAGTTCATCAAATAACAGCAACATATTGTGCCTTGGGAACACAAGGATAAACAGTGATGTGGTCCCTGGCTTCAAGTAGCTATATTCTAGGAGGAAGGGAGGGAATACTTTGCATACAACAGATCATTATAATATAAGGTAGAGTGAGGGATATTCTACATGCACAGATCATTATAAAAAAGTAGAGTATGATGGGAACAAAGGAAATATCTAGCCCAGGTATAGGTATTTCCAAGATAGGTCAGTATGTGAATCTGACATTGAAAAACTGGGTCATTGGAAAGATGGTAGTGTCCTTATCAGCCACTAGGTGGCGCAGTGGATAGAGCCCCTGACATGGAGTCAGGAAGACCTAGTTCAAGCCCAACCTTAGACACTTATCAGCTGTGTGACCCTAGGCAAGTCACTTAATCCTGTTTGCCTTGGTTTCCTCATCTGCAAAATGAGATGGAGAAGGAAATGATAAACTCCTCCAGTATCTTTACCAAAAAAACCCCAAAGGGGTCTGAAAAAAATAACTAAACAATCCCTATCAGACACAAGAAAAGTTAGAAAAGGGGCAGGTGTTGTGAGAAAGGCAATGAGTACTGCTAATGAATAAGGAGATCAAGGAGGATATGTCTGGCAGACAGCTAGGGATTCAGAGCTAAAGCACAAAAGAGGAGTGAGGGCTGGGTCTAGATTTGGGTGTCATATGTCTAGAGCCGATAGCTGAATTCATGAGTTCACCAAGAGAATGGAGAGAGAGAAAAGGCAGAGCTGGGCAGCAGGGGTGAGGTCACAAAGAGACTTGAGGACCTAGAGGGCCACAGGTCCCCCCCCCATTAGGACAGCCCAACTCCAGGCATTTTCATTAGTTGTCCCCCATCCCTGAAACTCTCTCTCTCCTCATCTGCCTCATCATAGCCTCTTAGCTTTCCTGGCTTCCTTATGTCTCAGATAAAGCCCCACCTTCTGCAAGAAGCCTTTCCTGGCCCTCCTTCGTCTACGTGCCCTCCCTCTGAGTCTATTCCCCTGTTTATCTTGTATGTTTTATTTGTTCACGGCAGTTTGTGTGCCATCTTCTCCGTTAGACTAAGCTCCTCGACAGCAGGGACTGGTTTGTTTTGTTTTGTTGGGGGCTTTCTTTGTATCCCCAATGCACAGAAGAGTCACAAATAGTTGAATACAACCAGAAAATGACTCAACAACAGTGACTCTTTTATATACTTATTATATATTTTATGTTAATAGTCATTTGTATGTGTGTCAGCTCCCTGAGGTGAGAGAAGACATACCCAAACTTTAATCTCCAGCACAGTTTTCTGCACATAGTAGGTGCTTAATAATTGTTGGTGGAATATTTTAAAGCTTAAACTTTTTATTATGAAATTAATCAACAAATATGAAGATTTCCATATACAAAGAAGAATTTTAAAAGAGAATTGGTATATCAAACTGTGAACTTCCATCATATTTTAATGTGTAGTATAAATATTAACACTATGGTAACAAAATTTCCCAATTTGTGTTTCCTTCTGCACTTCTCAGTGTTTTTTTCTGTGTCCTATACAAGTGTTTATTGATGGCAAAGTAGATAGAGTTAAGGAAGAGGAACCCAGGAGTTTGGGGTTATGCTCCAGAGTCTGGCACTTGGTAAGCATTGCTTGACTGGGTAAATTCAATTCAACGGAAAAGGGTCAAGCATTATGATCCGTAATGGGGACGCACAGATTAAAACACACACACACACACACACACACACACATAATCCTTGCCTTCAGGGAGCTTCCATTCTAGTGGAGGAGGGAAGGAAGTGATACTTTATTTTAGAGGACACTAAATAATATGACCCAGTAAGTACTGACTGTGGGAATAAAGTCCAATACACTTGATTCTCCAGGCTTGGTCCAAAGGAGACCTTCACAGATATGTTCCGGGTTATGGTGGGAGCAGAGGGAAAGAAGGTGACAAATGAATGGTGAGGGAGAAGGAGAGTGATGGGAGGAGGGAAGGGCTCTGACCCAACTGTCTGCTCTGTGCTATTGCCAAACTATGGAGCAGAACCCCAAACCCCTGGGTTCCTCTTCCCTAACTTCCACCTTCAGATGAGGCCGTGGGAGGGGTTGTTCTGGATACCTTCTTCCATCTAGAAAGTGGGCACAGTGGAAAAGGAATCAAGATCAAAATCAGAAACAGAAAGGCAAAGAAATAGATCAGGTTCTAGTCTTTGGGGAAGGGAGAATGAAATTGAAGACGTTTGCAAATAAATAGTAACTGGCAATTATATAATGCCTCAAGTTTTGTAGAACAGCTTATCATATTTGAGCATCTTGACATGCACTAGGTAGATGCCCTCATTTTACAGATGAGGAACCTGGGACTCAGGGACGTGCCCAGGATCACACAACCAAGTTTCAAAAGTAGGATTTAAACCCAGTTCTTCTTGACTTTAAGCCTATCAATGATGCCCCATGTCCCGCTGCCTTTCAGACTTAAGAAAGTCTTGACAATGGAAAATGACATTAGAAAGGAAACTGTGGCACTAAAGTAAGTAAGGGGATTGACACTGGTGTAAAAAAATTATTTCAGTCCTGACGGATAGTAGCGGTGTCATTTTATAACTGTCACCATCAAAAACGACTGATTTATTACTGACAAGCATGTGCCAGATGTTGTACAAAGAGCCCCTGCCTTTAGGGAGCTTATAGGCCCCCCGCTAACAACAATGACAAAGACTAATGTGGAAAGGATAGGACAGATAGCAAATTCAAATTCAACCAACACATTTTCAGACGTGGTCGGAGCATTAAATTTCTTCGTTTGACTTATTGTTACATGGAGAGTAACTTCACGGATAATCGTGGAGATTTTTAAAAATAGTAGCCCATGGTTCACATTTGTATAGAACTTATTGGTGTTGGTTCCCTGTACTAAGTGCTTCGTGATTATTATCTGATTTGATCCTCACAAGAACCCTAAGACAGCAGTGGGATTCAAATGAATTCACCATGGAACTGAGCGGAGGTGCCACCCCGCGCCCCCCCCCCCCGCTGATGCTGACATGGCAGGCGCAGGCTTCACCCCTGCTAACAACTGGCTCCCCAAGCTCAACCTAAAATTAGGTACTGCTTCTACCGATCTGGTGGGAACTGGCTGAATCCCACCACTGCCCTAGGAGGTAGTAGTAGTTATCAGTCCCATTTTACAGAAAAGGAAACTTGGAAAAACAAAAGTTAAGTGACTTGTCCAGGGACACACAGGTTAATTAGTAAATGTCTGAGGCTAGATATGAACTCAGGTCTTCCTGACTTCAGGCCCAGCGCTCTTTATACTTTGCCATCAACAAACACTTGTAAAGAACACAGAATGAAACACCAAAAAGAGCAAAGGAAAACACAGATTGGGAAATTTTGTTACTATATGTTAATATTTATAATCCACTTTAAAAAACAAACAAAATATGATGGAAATTCACAATCCAATATAATAATCCTCTTTTTAAATTCTTCGTATACTGGAATGTTCATATTTGATGACTAATTTCATAATAAAAAATTTAACCTTTAAAATATTCAACCAACAATTATTAAGTACCTACTATATGCAGAACACTGTGCTAGGTATTGGCCATATAAAAGTTTGACCTCATGAAGTTTACAATCAGGGAGCTGACATGCATACAGATGACTACTAAAGTAAAACATACATTAAGTATATAAAAGAATCGCTGTTGTTGAGTCGTTTTTCAGTCATATCCAACTCTTTGTGACCCCATTTGGGGTTTTCTTGGCAAGGATATCAGAGTGGTTTGCCATTTCCTTCTCCAGTTCATTTTTCAGATGAGAACACAGAGGCCACAGAGTTAAGTGACTTGTCCAGGGTCACACGGCTATTAAGTGTCTGAGATTTGAACTCAAGAAGGTGAGTCTTTCTGCACTGAAAGAGGTTCTTTAAAAGATCAATATCTTGAACAACACCTTCTTATTCCTTTTCTATTGTCTCAGATGTACCTCTGTCTGAGGTCACAGCATCTTGAGAAAAAAGGAATTACGACGAATGATTTTGTAAAGCCATAGAAAGCTGTCAGAATCTCTACCATAAGGAGTTAACTTAGTCTGATTGGTTTGTATGGGAAATGATATCTCAGTCCTCATTGTCAACTGTATAGTGGTAGACAGAGTGTGAGAACATGACCTATGATTCCTCAATTCAGTGAACGTAAACAACAAAAGGAGCTCCAACTATCTCACGGAAAACTTGCACATGACCTTGGACCATTTCTGACACTATGCCTTCTTTGTTCTGCTTCAATGTAATATCTGAACTGGCCTAAGCAGCGAGTGGGGATTCACTATTCAGTCCTCCAGTTACCAAGGACTGGTCTCATGAGTAAACTCCCTAAACTCTCCCAGTTAACCCAATAAACTCTAATAAACCTACACATATATACCTTAAAAAAAAAAGTGAATCTTCCTGACTTTAGTCAGGTCCAGTACTCTATCCAATGAGCCAATTAGCTGCCCCTATAATAGCCTAGGTAACAAAGGCATGTAATCAGGCTACAGGAAAAAAACAAAACACTAAACCATAACATGACTAAACATTAAAGAATTTCTTTCACATTCCATTTCAAGGCTAAGTATATTCCCAGGGCAAGGAGCACAAGTAAAACTTATCACTAGAGTTTCTTATAAAGAGCTACTCGAACCTGGAAAACATTATGAACACTGCAGAAATTTGTCTTCTTTGGCCCATAATGTTTGAGCAACGTCAACGCTCACCAGGATCATGGTGGGCCAGACACTAAACGACGGGCATGTATGGTTCCCAGAAAGAAGGGCTTGGCTTGAGTGTGAAGTGGTTCAGTGAGTCCCTTGTGTCCCGGATCCCCAATGGCGCTGTCTCTGGTAGAGCTAGCTGGGTATCTGGTCACCCTATTCCTGTCTGCACTCCAGGGGATGGTGAGTCTGTAATCAAATAAGCTTGCTACACGTTCCATTTCATAGGGCTCATTCCACATGTGAGGACTCATCGTCAGAACTGCAGCGAGTGATTACCACGGAGGCCAGAGCCCCCTCTGAATCCTGCCGAAGTTCCTTCACAAGCCAGAGGCCAGCCAGGTAACAGAGGGGATGATATGGCTCATCCTGTGAAGGAAGTCAACATGAAAAGAGAGCAGCATGGGAAGAAAAGGGTGGCAAGGAAAGGTGAAGGGTTAGAGTTCTACCTATGACTGGTTTTATCTTGTTCTAAACCTCCGAAAGGTCTAAGCTGAATTTCTGTAGTAGAAAGGGATTTCTTCAGGGTAACAGCGTAGGAAGTGACCTTGATTAGAGCAGAGCTCGCTCGAGTGCTAGTAATGGCAATCAGACCATAGTTGGCCAGTGGGTGAACAACGATGGAGGGATGAAAGACAAAAACATGGAGCAAAACAGATAAGAGATGACTAAGCTATCTAAAAGGAAGAAATATCTTTTTGGAGAATTGCACAACATGTTTCTTTTTCTTGCAAAGCAATCAGAGTTGAGTGACTTGTCCAGGGTCACACAGCTAGTAAGTGTCAAGCGATGGAGGCCAGCTTTGAACTCAGGTCCTCCTGACTCCAAGGCTCATGCTCTATCTACTACACCACCTAGCTGCCCCCCATGATATATTTCATGAAGCCACACTACAAGACCAATAACTTTGCAAAGACCACTAAGCTAGAAGAATTTGATTCCATTATTAGTATCTGTGGGATCTCTTATCAATGTCATACTCCCCATGCTTCTCCCCCATGAAAGTAATCTAAGTCTACATCTAAAATCTACTGAGTTGTGCATTATTATTCCTGCTGAATATATTATACACTTTTTCAAAAGAGGTATCTCAGCTAGAGAGGTGTCCTCAAAGCCAGGAGGATCTGAGTTCAAGTCTTATCTCTGACCCTCACTGCCTATATGACCCTGGGTAAGTCATTTTCCTCCTTAATGCCCCAGACAGCTCTCTAAGTCTATAAATTGTAGCACAGGTGCTCACCTGCTTAGATAGAGGCCATCTTCTCATCAGGAGTTCCTTGTGGCAGTGAAATCACAAGTCCGGTCCCAAAGCCAAATGCTACTTTATAGCGACAAAACATTGTCATATTATCTCATTTGATCTTCATGTATCCGTAAGAGGTGGGTAGCACATGTTTCATCCCCATTTTGGAGATGAGGAAACTGAGACCCACGAAGTTAAGTGATTTGCCCATAGTCACACAGGCAGTAAGTGCCAGAAGTAGGATTTGAAATGATAGAAGCATGATTCAAATCTATACCTTGCCACTTCAAATCTTTTCATTGTGGCAGTCTACTGATGTTGTCTAATCCTTGAGTTATTGTTTAAAAACATTGAGAATAAATTTATTGAAAGCAGAATTGATGAGACCAGACACCTCATCATTAACCAGTCCTCAGTAATACCAAGCTGACTTTCCTTTTTGCACTATAAATATTCTCTTTTTTTCCCCTATAAAAGTCCGATCTTAAAGACCTCAGGTGAAAATTTTAGGCGTTCTGGGGTATTATTCAGATTTCGAGCAAATCTCTTTTTTTCCCTTTCACCTCTCTCTCCACCCTTGTGCCTCCACCTGAAAAACAGCATCCGTGTTGCCTTTAATACTAAAGGGAAGATCTTAGCATTCTAGGGAATTATAGTTATCCCTTCCATACTGTGAGGGTTAGGAGCACTGTGCCTTCAAGATCTGGAAAATCCAAGCAAAATTTTTTGGTCTTCTCTTTGTATCAGAGAAGTCTGATTTTTTTTCTTTTCCTTTTGTGGGGTGTTTGTAGTACCTTACTGTAAAATTTTGGTTGCTGTTATGTATTATTTTATATATATTTTATATATTTTATACATTTTTACACATCTTATACATTTATGAGTTTCCTAATTTTTTCTGTGTCATCTGCTGGCCTTCACGTGTTGTCTATGACTTCTGCAAAACTCCCCTAAAACTCCCATTTAATTTTTTATGTTGACCTGTGATATATCAAAACCGCAACTGGGAAAGTAGCAATCTGGAAAGGATTTTACATGAAAACTAAGGCTCAGCCTTTTAGATCAGGGATAGTATTCTTGGGAAACTTGAGATTATTAAGGTTATCTCCTTCATTCATTTCTTTTTTCCTTCAGTCAATCAATAAGCATTGATTATGTACCTGCTGTGTGCCAGCACTGCATTGGGCCCAGGGGATAAAAAAAGAAAACAAAACAGTATCTATCTGCCCTTGAGAAGCTTATGTTCCATTCTATACATACATACATATATACATGCATGCATACATATATACATACATATATATATATATCTTTTGTTGTTGTTCAGTCATTTCAGTCATGTCTGACCCTTTGTGACCCCATTAGAGATTTTCTTGGCAAAGATACTAGAGCAAATTGCCATTTCCTTCTCCAGCTCATTTTACAGATGAGGAAGCTGAGGCAAAACAAGGTGCCCAGGGTCACCCAGCTAGTAAGTGTCTGCGGCTGGATTTGAACTTTCTGACTCCTGTCCCAGACCTCTATCCACTATGCCAATAAGCTGCCCCTATACATACAGCTAAGTAAAAACAAAATATATATACAGTGAACACAAAGAAATTGGGGGAGGAAGGGAGTAGCAACTGGGGGAAATAATGAAAAGCCTGGTAGGAGGTGTCACTCAAGTTGAGATTTGAAGAGAATTAAAGATCCTAAGCTGTCTGGGTGAGGAATGGGTGCCTTCTCGGCATGGGGAACAGAATGTTATATGTGTAAGGAAAGGTCAGTTGGCCAATTTGACTGGAAGATAGAATGGTTGAAGAGGAATAATATGTACTAAGCCTGGAAAGGCAAGCTGGAGACAAATTATAAAGGGTTTCCAGAGGTACTTGTACTTTATCTTAAAGGTGATAGGGATCCACTGTGTAGATGAATAGCATGCTTAGACCTGTGCTTCAGAAGGCCACTTTGACCATTGGGTTGAAGTTGGATTGAATCAAGGAGACCAAGTGAGAGGTTTTGCAAAAGTCCAGGCAAGAGGTGCCAAGGACCAGAGCAATGATGGTTGTTACGTAAGAAAAGAGAAGGCAATGAATGAGGGAAATGCTGTTGAGAATGAATTGATAAGCCTTGGGTATACAGGGTAAGGAAAAATTAACAATCAGGTTGTAAATCTGGAGGACTGGAAGGATGGCAGTGCCCTCAAGAGTAGTGAGGAAGTTATGAAGAGTGGTTTGGCAGGGACCACAAAACCAGGAGCGTCGTTTGGGACAAACAACAAGTTGTATTTTGGACGTGTTAATTTGAGATGCCTACGGGATGTCTCGTGGGAAATATTCAGCAGGTGGTTGGTGATGTGGGATGGAATTCAGGAACATGCTAATCAAATTTGTGAATGATACAAAGTTAGGAAAAGTTGTTAACATGCTAGAAGATAGAATCAGAATAGAAAACTATCTCAGTAGGCTAGACTGATCTCCCAAATGTGATAAAGGAATTTAAAAGAAAGAACAAAGTCCTCCAATTGAGTTTTAAAAAAACTGACTCCATATAAAGCATCAAATTGGGGAGGTATGACTAGATTTGGCAATATTGGTCTTAAACCAATGTTTTTTCCCCCTCTATCATTCATTTCCATTATTCTCTGGCTCTTAAGGTTGGAAAAGGAAAGAGAGTAATTCCCTTGTGCTTTCCTGGCTTCCTTTCCATTCGTTTAAATTTTGGGTTTTTTTAGGTGTGTGGACCAACTGAGCCCCCTTCATAAAGAACAGGACTCAAGAAATCCTGCCCCTTATTGACAGAATTCCTCTAGCCCCATTATGTGTCCCAAGTATCCACCTTCCTGAGATTTCAACTTGAGCGTGCCCTTTTATATGCCACCTCCACTCACCCAAAGCTGCTAGGATGTTTTCTCTACTTGAGTGCCATAAATGGTGCAAATAGTATGAGATAAAATGAGGACCCCAAATGGAGACGATATGAAAGGGAGCACTGTGGATCTAGGAAGTTTTGCTCAGGAATAGGTGTGTAAGTTAAGTCATGGTACAAAGCCTGACACAAAGGAAGTAAATTATTTTGACTATCACCCCTCACCAACTTCATCCACTCCACAAGGCACCATCATATTTATGGGATGGGGCAAGTTCCCAAGGCAAGTGAATATTCTTGCCACCCAGGAATGGAAATGATATAAGTTGCCAGACATTGCTTGGTTGTCACTCGGTCATTGGCCTAAGTAAATGATTATCAGGATTGGACACACTAGAAGATATTATGGCCAGTAAAATCTCAGGCAACTCTATGCAAGGTGTTAAGTTCCCTGGCCCATAGTCAGGAATATTAGACAGATCCCTGCCCAGCAAGCCTAGCCAGGAGATGGGGTATGAGTACAGTTGCAGGGGTCTACTAGAGACTAGCATTTCCTCCAGTGTAGGCACTGTGCCTGTTCAAAGGGCAGACAGCTACATCTGTGGGCTCTATGTAGGTAAGCTTTTGCTGCTGTTACTGAATTAGGAAAATTAGTTAATATTTAATGTCTACAAAATCCATAGTCTCTAGGCAATGGTCTAGAGTGTCAAAGTGTCAAAACTCAGGCTTTTTTGACAATGCCTCTGTCTACATATTTCAGTGTCCTAGATTCTAGGGGAGAAAGAAGTCAAATAGACTACCAAAAAGCCCCCAACAAATCTGGGGCTGATTGAACTGCAAGATGGTCTAAAGATGCTCCCGGCTCTTAATGGTCAGTACTAAGGATGCTGAGATATTATGCTCCATAACTCATATGTGGTTTGACTGGGAGTATTCCCTTCTGAAAGGAGCTACCATTCACTAATTTGGTGAATAGCCCGCGTTGGTGTGGGCACTGGAGGATGGCTCAACTCAGTGTTGCACATGAGGGTTTAAGGAGAAGATGATATCAAAGCCACCACTCTCTGTTTGAACAAGTCTTGAAATACCAAATTTATAAACCTTTGAAAATCCAGTAGCAAAACCCAACATTTGTACAGGTCGAGTAGAGTCTGGAATGCTATTCTCTATTCGTTAAATTGTCTTGGCTGAAAGATTGAGTACCTTTCAGTAGGCCAATTTGGTGGCTTCTCTCCTCCCACCAACAGGTCCATCAGATTGGGTATTATGGTAAAACAGAAGGATCAATAGCTTTGGACCTGGGTTCAAACCTCCTACCCGTGTGATTTGGGGCAAGTCATTTAACCTATCTGGCCCAGTTTCCCCATCTGGAAAATGAAGAGATTGGGCTAGCCAGCCTCTGAGTTCCCTCTAGCTCTAGATATGTGTAATCAAGAAGACCACTCTTGGATGATGATAGTATTTAAGACTCCATAGTCACGACAGAATACTAAGCAATTCTCTACTCTTTTTTTTTAATGAATAACGCTGGTTTTCTAGCAAAGTGGGTAAAAGATACCACAAATCTGTCTACTTGGTTCTCTTCTAAGGATCCTATAGATCTATCATCTATTACCTAGTCAATGAATAGATCTGGATTGTCAGAATTAGGCTACCCAGACCTGGAAGATCCAGAACTTCAGCCATAACTATGAGATAATTATTTTAGTAGACTATAAGCTCCTTGAGGGCAGGGATCATCTCACTTTTGTATCATGTTTCTAGTGGCTAGCATTGCCTGACACAGTAGGAGATAGATAGATAGATAGAGAGATAGATAGATAGATAGATAGATAGATAGATGATAGATAGATAGATAGAATGGATAGATAGATAGATGATTGATAGATAGATAGAATGGATAGATAGATGATAAATAGATGATAGATAGATAGAATGGATAGATAGATAGATGATTGATTGATAGATAGATAGATAGATAGATAGATAGATGATAGATAGATAGATAGATAGAATGGATAGATAGATAGATGATTGATAGATAGATAGAATGGATAGATAGATGATAAATAGATGATAGATAGATGATAGATAGATAGAATGGATAGATAGATAGATGATTGATTGATAGATAGATAGATAGATAGATAGATAGATGATAGATAGAATGGATAGATAGATAGATAGATGATTGATAGATAGATAGAATGGATAGATAGATGATAAATAGGTGATAGATGATAGATAGATAGAATGGATAGATAGATAGATAGATAAATAGATAGATAGATAGATAGATAGATAGATAGATAGATAGATAGATAGATAGATGATAGATAGATGGTTTGCTATGTGGCATGCACTGTGTAAGTACCAGAAAACAAATACATACAAAAGAAGCCATCATTATGTGTGGAAAAAAAGACATGAAAAGGATCTGAAGGGCAGGGTGGAGGGTGGGTACCCTCACAAGGTGAAGGTGGAAAACGATCCTTGAGAGTTATGGGCTAAACCAGGTTTGAATTGATTGTGGTTGTCTCGAATACAGGTGAGGTGAGAAGGTCACTGCCACAGAGGTAGAGAAGTAACCCTGGGAGTCATGGGCTTAGCTGGTTTTGAAAGTACTTAATATAGTATGTGGATTGATTGGTTCAATGACAGATGACTATAGCAGGTTGGTCAGCCTAATTCATTGCAGACAGCCATTGCCAAGCTCTCCAAAAATGGATCTACCATTGGTCAACTCATTCCCTATCTTCCTGACTTAGAGCATAGAAGCTGGCATCATCTACCACGGCGCCTTGCCCCATTGGTCGGCAATCAGTGTGGCAATGAAATTCTCTGAAGAACCTCTCCATGTTATCATCAGCAATTCAGAGTTGTAAGAGATCTTATAGGTCATTTAAACCAATTTCCTCATTTTGCAGATGAGGAAACTAAAGTAGTCCAAAAAAGTGTGTGGCAATAAGTAACAAAACCAAAAATAGGGCAGCTAGGTGACGCGGTGGATAGAGAGTGCTGGACCTGGAGTCAGGAAGACCTGAGTTCCAATCTGGCCTCAGACACCTATTAGCTGTGTGACCCTGAGCAAGTCACTGGATGCTTTTCTGCCTCAGTTTCTTCATCTGTAAAATGAGCTAGAGAAGTTAAATGGCAAACTGCTCCAAAATCTTGGCCAAGAAAACCCCAAATGGGGTCACAAAGAGTCAGGCACAACTGAAAATGACTCAACAACAAATAATCATAAAAACAAAGCAAAGCCAGAAATAGAACTGATTCTAAAACCTGCACTCCCCTGCACTCTATTGCCTCTTATGACCCACTGGGAATTATTTCCTATATGGTAGGTAGAGACCCAATAGGCAGCAACTCCATCAGGTTTGATGCAATAAAAGTCACTTTGGCCCAAGGTTTGGAAAACTCAGAGTAAACATCAATTAACTTGGCAGTGCCAGAAGCACAATTTCATGCTAGAAATTAATTAAAGTTTGGAAATTGTGTGAGTCGAAGACCAGGAATTAATCAGTCAAATCAATGGGTATTTATTAAGTATCTATTTACTATGTGTCAAGCACTGTGCTAGGGCTGTGATACAAAGATAACAATGAAAGATCCCTGTCCTCAAGGAGCTGACATTCTCAGGAGAGAAGACAATCTGTATATAAATAAATTAATAATAAATGATAAATACTAGGTCAATTTTTTGAGGGGAAAGGCAGTAGCAGTTGGGAGGAAGGAGGAGCTTGAAAGAACATGCTATAGAAGTTGGCCCTTGAGAAGAGTTTTAAAAGAAACGAGATTCTAAGAGGCAAAGATGAGGAAGGAGTGCACAGTGAGGGGCACACTAGTGCAAAGGTGCAGAGACAGGAGATGAGGTATGGGTATAGAGTCCAAAGAACAGAAAGAAGACCGGTTTACCTGGATTGCAGAGTTTCAAAAGGGGAATAATGTAGAATAAGGTTGGAAAGGTAAATGAAGGGCTTTGAAAGTCAAACAGAGGAATTTATAGTTAATCCTAAAGGCAGTTGGAGCCACTGGAGTTTTCTGTTATACTAGAATAACGGGGACAGATTTGAAAAAAAGAAAATCACTTGGGCAGCTCTTTGAAAATTGAGTGGGGGGAAGCTAGGTGGCTCAGTGAATAGAGCACCGGCCCCGGGGTCAGGAGGACCTGAGTTCAAATCCAGCCTCAGATACTTGACACTCACGAGCTGTGTGACCTTGGGCAAGTCAATTAACCCCAATTGCCTTGCTTTCCCCGCTCCAAAAAACAAAGAAGGAAAATTGACTGGAAAGGGGAGAGACTTGTGGCAGGAAAAGCAATCAGGAAGCTATTGTAAGGGTCCAGAAAAAAGGTGATGAGGCCCTGAACTAGGATAGGGACTGTGTAAACATGTAAGGAAACCGAACTAAAGATATGATGGAGGTAGAAAGACAAGATTCAACAACTGATTGGTCACGTGGGTTGAAGGAGAGTTAGGCATCCAGGATAAAGCCAAGACTGCAAACCCTGACAGCTCCTCTGCCTAGCTAGTAAAGATGTCTAGGAGTAGGCAGGGCAGTTGCTACCAGCTACTGCTAGAACCCGCCTCTTGGAAAGCATCACCCCAGCTTCCCTTGTCCTTGTCTGCTTCTATTGTCCCTTTGGCCCCGAGGTCTCCAGAGACCCGTGCTGGCAAACCAGCAGCTCTGCCATTAACATCCTGGTAGGACAAAGAAGGGAGAGTCAAGGATGTACTGGTAAATGTTTAACCACTGGCTTACTGAAAGAGAAAAGGGGCACATGCTACTTTTTAAAGTTTAATCTGCCATTATTAACATTTTCCCCTTCACTTTCTTATGTCTAGAGTAGACAATCCATAAAATCGAGTCCTGATTCTTAGTGTTTGCCAGTTTCTGAGGTTAAAATGCTCACACTAAAAGTTCAAGCCAGTGTGGACCAGAGTCCACATCCACGTCAAAGTGAGGGTAAAGTGTCAAAATGTACTTAAATGTTCCTTTAAAATATGCTCAAATTTTTCTCTTCAATTTTTGTTGTTGTAGTTCAATAGTTTTCAGTTGTGTCTGACTCTTCGTGACCCTGTTTGTGGTTTTCTTGGCAAAGATACTGGAGTGGTTTGACATTTCCTTCTCCAGCTCATTTTACACATGAGGAAACTGAGGTAAATAGAGTGCTATGATTTGCCCAGGGTCAGACGGCTAGTAAGCGTCTGAGGCAAAATTTGAACTCAGGAAAATGAGTCTTCCTTATTTGGCCTGGCACTCTCATCTACTGTGCCACCTAGCTGCCCCCCTCTTCTTTTTAATACCACATCCTTGAACATTGCTATAACTGTCTGGGTTTTTTTTTTTAATAAAGTTCTGTCTTTGCTGTCTTTTCCAACAGATAGTGAGCAGGAAAACATGTTGATCGGTCATTTCGTTAATTATGCCTATGGCTGAAGCCCGGCTCTTTAGACCATGGGTACCACTGCTCAGTCAGTGGCTACATACCCAAAATGCAAGTAAAAGATGAGTAAAATAGCCTATTATGTTAGGTTAGCTGAACTTGCTAATCTAAACCTATAAAACGAAGAAAGAAACATTAATTACAAATATTACACCCACCCCATATATAGACCCTATAGCCCATCCAAAACTTCAGTTCCCTCTACCTTAATTCCCTTAATACCTTAAGCTATGTGAGCCTGGTCCATCACAAAGGTATAGGGCTGGTCATATATTTGCTCCATTTGTCCCAGAAAAGGCTACTGGTCTTCATGTTCCAGTCTGTATGGCCTTCGGCTGATTAGGGTTAGAGGATGGAGTTGCTAAGCAAACCACCTTCATAAAATGATACTTTACCTGAAACAAAATGTTAGGATTCAACTCTATTCTTTCCTCCATGGTGCTTCCCTGACCTTGCACTACGCAGCTTGGTGTAGCAGTGAGTAGGGCACTAGGCCTGGAGTCAGGAATTTGGTTTCAGATATTTCCTTACATGACCCTGATCAAGACACTTAACCTTTGTCTGCCTTAGTTTTCTCAATTGTAAATTGGGGATAATGGTAGCACCTATCTTCCAGGGTTATTAATGAGGATCAGATGAGATATCTGTTTTTTGTTTTTTAAAATTTTTTTGTTTATTTTGGGGGAGGTTGGCTTTTGTTTTTTTTTGCGGGGGGGGGGGGTGTTTTGGAGGCAATCCGGGTTAAGTGACTTGCCTCGTGTCTGAGGCCGAATTTTAACTCCAGACCTCCATGATTCCAGGACCAGTGTTCTATCCACTATACCACCTAGCTACCCAATGAGATAAAATTTGTAAAGCAGTTAGTACAATGCCTGGTAGATAGTAGGTATTTAATGAATGCTCGTTTCCTTTCTACCACCAAACTTCTGGATGCATTGTTCTCAAATTCTGATCATATGTTCCTGCCTACCCTCTGGATCTGTTGTCTTCTGGATTACAGCTAGGGCACAGGGAGATGAAAAGACTTGCCCAGAATCTCCTGGCTTGTGAGACTGGCAGAATCTGGAACCAAAACCAGATATTCTACAGCCTTGGAGGCAGCATGATAGAGTGGAGAAAGCCTCTGAAGACAGATGATCCAGGTTCAAATCTTGCCACAGACGGTTGCTACCTCTATGACCTTGGGCAGTTAACCTCCTTGGGTCTCGGTTTCCTCAGGTTAAGGTTGGACTCAGCAGCCTCTGATGTCCCTTCCTCCTCCAAATCTGTGATGTTCTTTTACCCTTTCCTTCTTTCTACACAGGTTATCACGGCTTATTCTTTCCCTCAGAGCATGGGCTACAAGACACATACGTCATGAAGACCAAAGACCAGATTCCTTCCTGGAGCGTTTCCGAGGAGGAGAACTCAAAGAATTGTCCTGCCGAGAAAGCTACACCCAGTCCAACTTAAGCCTCCAAGAGGCCTCAGACAGAGAGAGAAGGTAAGATACCTTCAAAAGACAGTGGGAGGTGGGATTTCACAGGGGAAAGTTGGGTTGTGTTGGGTTTTCTTTTTTTTGCTTTTTCTTTCTTGGCTTATTATATCAATCAATAAACATTAATTTTTTAGATTTATTTATTTTTTTAGTTTTTAACATTCATTTCCACAAAATTTTGAGTTCCAAATTTCCTCCCCATCTCTCCCCTCCCCACCACCCCAAGATGGCGTGCATTCTGATTACCCTTTCCCCTAGTCTGCCCTCCCTTCTATCATCCCCCATCCCCTTCTCCCTTGCTTTCTTGTAGGGTAAGATAGATTTCTATACCTCATCACCTATATATCTTATTTCCCAGTTAATAAACATTTATGAAATGCCTACTGTGTGCCAGTCACTGTGCCAAATGCTGAGGATACAAAAAGAGACAAAGACAGTTCCCTGCCCTCAAGGAGATTAAAATATAATGGGAGAGACAACAAGCCAACAAATACATAGAAAGCAAGCTATGTGCAAGATAAATAGGTAATAAGTAACACAGGGAAGTCACTAGAATTAAGAGGGGTTGGGGAAAACTTACAATAAAAGATGGAATTTTAGTTGAGACTTAAAGGAAGCCAGGGAGGTCAGTAATTGGAGAGAAGGAGGGAGAGCATTCCAGGCATGGGGAAAACCAGAGAGAATGCCTGGAGGTGAGAGATGGAGGGCCTCGTTTGTAGAACAGCTAGGAGACCAGTGTCACTGGATAGAAGAGTATGATCAGGGAGTAAGGTAGTGGTGGGATTCAGCCGGTTCGCACCAGCTTGGCAGAACCCATACCTAATTTTAGGTTAACCAGTTATTAGCTGGGGTGGGGCCTGCACCTGCCACATCCTCGGCTCTGTGGAGAACTAGTTGTTAATTTACTTGAATCTCACCACTGGAATAAAGGTATAAAAATGACTGAGAAGGTAGAAGGAGGCTAGGTTATAAAGGGCTTTGAATGCCAAACAGAGCATTTTGTATTTGATCCCGGAGGCAATAGGGAGTGATAGGATCAGATCTGCACTTTAGGAAAATCACTTTAGTGTCCAAATGGAGGATAGATAGGAGTATGTGGGCCAGGGGAGGGGGGAGGGGGGCGGCGACTTGAAGCAGGCTGACCCACCAGCAAGCTATTGCGGTAATGAGGAGGGCCTGTACCAGTATGATGGCGGTGTCAGGAGAGAAGGGGGAACAGAGATATTACAAAGGTGAATTCGACCAGCCTTGGCCCCTTGGCGGGGTGGAGTGGGGGGGGGGGGCAGGGTGTGAAAGATACTGAGGAATCCAGGATGACTCCTAGGTTGTGAACCTGAGAGACAGGGAGGGTAGTGTTGTCTTTTACAGTAGTAATGAAAGTAGGAGGCGGGGAGAGTTTAAGGGAAAAGCGAATGTGTTCTGTTTTGGACATATTGAGTTTAAGATATCTATCGGACATCCAATTTGAGACGTCTGAAAGGCAGATAATAGATTGGAGGTCAGCAGACCATCTGGGGCAGGATAGGTAGATCTGAGAATCATCAGCATAGAGATGGTAATTAAATCCCTGGGAACTGATGAAATTACCAAGTGAAGTACCGTAGAGCGAGAAGAGAAGGCCCAGGACTTCTCTCTAACATAAACACTCAAGTTCGAGCTGCCCAGCTGGGATAGAAGCCACCATTATAGCAGACCAGATGCTTTTTACCCCACTCCTCACTAGTGAGGCTGGTATTCCTAAAAGGGACATCTAAAGGATAAGGCCAGCTGCCTTTCTTAATGAACAGCCTACTGACGGAGTTGAAAGCAATGTCCTTAAGATCAGACCCAGGGAAATCCTGGCCCAGGAAGATGGGCCTCTCTGACACTTATATTTCTCTGACCTCCTGCACTGTAAGAGGCTCTCGGTTTCTGCAGAATTCTACTGATGATACTTAGCTAAGCAGCGGCTGGCAGGTTACGAGCTTTTGCAATCATCACAGAAAGCACAGCAGGTATTTCTGCACGCTTTTGTGTTGGCCTGGTGGGAGATGGAGAGAGAGTTAGTTCAGCAGGGGAAGCATGTCTTGGAAAAGTGTCAAGGACAGGTTTATTCTTGTCTCAGGCCATCTCCCTGGAAGAATGAAATGATGCCCTTTGGCAGCATTTGCAAGGTCTTTCCCAGGGTTACACTCCATAGAAGAAAAATAAGATATCATTCAAAATAAGATATAGCCTTTCCCCACCCGTTCCACAGCTTTTGATAAAGACTTACATTTAAATATTTAAATTAGAGCAACATCTCCGTGACAAGCTAAAGATGATTTCCCTGGCATGCATTTTCCCCTGGGTTGCAAATATGAAAGAAACTTTCCCAGTTCTTGGTTTAATCTAAACTGGGGGCTGAGAGATGTTCTGGTCATTCCACTAGGAGCCCTCAGCTAGACAATCAGATTTGTTTTAATGGTGAAAAGACCAGTTAGTCTATTTATCTTGCAACCTCTCATATGGCTCTGAGGCAGGGAGACTCAGGCTCCTTTTGGGTCACAGGATCATTGGAAAGGCAATGCTGGTGAACCAAACTGTCTCCTCTCTGACCTTGTGCTCAGGAAGACATTAAATTATGTATGTGTGTGTGTATATATACATATATATAGAGAGATAGACATATACATATACAATATATACACTTTTTCTATATATATATACTATATATATCCTATTCCTACATATTATATATATATATATATGTATATATATATATATATATATATATATATTGAGAGAGAGAGAAGTTATGGAGGGACTGAATGGAATGAAGGTACTGACAGGCTGCCCTAATGAATGGACATGGGGTACAAGTGGGATTTGGGACTATGCAATGAAGGTGAACTGGAATTGGGAAGGCTTCCCAGAGGAAATGGAATTTAAGCTCACATCAGGTTGTTTGATTTCTTTTGCCTCCTAGGCTAAATGAGATATTAGCTAAAGTGTAGATGAAGTCACTTTTCCCTCCTGTTTTGAAAGATGTGTATTTGGCCCTGTAGGATGAGGTGGGATAAACAGTGGGTCATTATTACAGTGCTTGGTGTGTTTGTACAATACCTCTCTGGACCACAGAGCTCCATGGGCCTGAATTTACATGCCTCTAGAATAATAGGACAATCAGCTTCGTTATTCCTCCAGGAATTCTTTACATAAGCAGAGCCAAGCCTTGCACCCTCAGAACAAGCCGAACCGGTCATGACCCAGCAAGCCCTAGAACCTGAGACTCAGTCTCTCAGCAGAGCTTCCCTCTTGACCCCTCCTCCCACCCTCTCCCACCCCCACCCCCCAATTCTAGCCGAGAGCAACAGCAGCTTGGATTGTGCAAAGTCGCCTCCCCCTGTGGCACAGGAAAAACTCAGTTGTTGCTTGGACAGAGAGGGTGACAGAAATAGCCAGAAGGATATCTTGCTGGCCTGTCTAGTGCCATAAATAGTGAGAGCTGGGCAGTCAGGCCTTAGTCCATCTGCCAACAGCTTCAGTCACATAGCGTGATCACAACTGTGTGTGTGTGTGTGTGTGTGTGTGTGTGTGTGTTCTGGGTGGGATCAGGGACAGGCAGGACTCTGGTTAGCTATGCCAAGAGGCTTAGAGCAGGGATCAAATTGACTTTCTTAAGCTGTTGAGGTGGAGGGTGGAAGGGGTGGGGGAGGAGCGATGACAGCTGAATGCATACGTGGTAATAAACACACAAGGACACTCTGTAGGAGTCCTGGGAGGGATAGCTAGTACGTCAGGGGATAAAAGCAAAAGTCACAAAGATCTTCACAGATTGCAGGGATGGGCTAGAACTGACATGAAATTTAATAGGCCTGAATGTGAAGTCTAGCCCTTGGAGTTTAAAAAAAATATATCAGCTACTCAATTACAGGAAAGACTTAGGGGCTTTAATTGATATGAGCTCACTGTGAGCCACTGGGACATGGCTGCTCAGAAAGTTAATCCAATCTGTTTCACCCATCACCTCCTGGAAGAAGACTCCCCAGTGTGCTTCTCCAACCCTGACCTCTCTTCTGACCTCCAGAGCCACGTCTCCAACTGTCCACAGGACGTCTTTACTGGAATCTTAAACTCATTATGTTCCAGATTGGACAATATGCTCCCATTCCCCCTTTTGGCTTCACTGTTCCTGCCTATGACACCCAGTTTAGTAGCCTTAAGATTATCTTTGGTTCCCTCTCTGTTAATTTCACCTCTCCAATATCTTTCCCTTTTATTTCTTCCTGTTTTCCCACTGCTATCACCCTAGCATAAGACCATGTATGCCGGGGCTCCTGAAGTCTTTTGGACTCTTATAAAATTCAATTCAATAAGGGTTCGTTAATTGACTGCTATGTGTGAAGAACTCTACTGGGTGCTGCGGATACAGGACAAAAATCAATATAATCCTTCTCTCAAAGAGCTTATCTTCTATTGGAGGAAAACAATATGTCCACAGATACACACACGAGGATGTTCTATCCTCCGTGATCTATCCTCCACATATCTGCTCAAAAAAATCTTACAGATTTATATATTATATATTTTATTATATACTGTATATTTTATATACTTTTTATTATATATTATATATATTTTATGTCACACATAACATTTTATATAACATATAATACATAATGTTTTATATATTTTTATTTATATAAATATATATTTTATTGTGTATTATATATTTTATGATATATTATATTTTGTTTTATAAATATATTTATATAATATTAATATATTGTATAAAATTATTTATTTATAAATATTATGTTTATGTATTATATATTTATAGATCTGATCAAGTTGCTCATCCACTCAAAAATCTTCGGTGGCTCCTTGTTGCCTACCCAATAAAATTCAAACACTTTTGCTGGTTATTTAAGTCTCTCTACAAACTGACACCATCTTACCTTCCCAATTTTGTCTTCTGTAGCTTACATCCATTGACTCTACATTCCAGATAAAAAGGATTACTTTCTGCCTCCTTACATGCCTTATGCTGCCCCTACCTCTATGCTTTAGCTAAAACATTTACCTCATGAATCAGTCCTGGGCCCTCTTCTCTTCTGTCTCTATGTATTCTCTCTCAAGGATCTTCTCGGCTGCCACTGGCTCAATAAATTCAGTGCAGTTGGCTCCTAGGTCTCCTTCTCTCTCCTGAGTTCCAGTACTGCCTGTTGGACGTCTCCTACTGGATATATGTCTAAAGCAGAACTCAGTATTTTCTACTTGAAACCCATCCTTCTTCCCACCTTCCATCTTTCTGTCTAAGACACCACCGATCATCATTTCCACTGATAATCATTGCATTTATTATCATTTAATTAGCCAAATTCACAATTCCTAAGTCATTCTTCTCTCTTCTCTCCTAAACTCCTCATATCCAAATAGTTGCCAAGTCTTGTTGATTCTACCATCATTTCCCATGTCTTCCCACCTATATCTTTTTCTCCACTCATACAGACACCACCCTTGCTCAAGGCCTCATCACTTCTCATGTGGAATATTGTTCATTGGTCTCCATGCCTCCAGTATCTTCCCTCTCCAATCCAACCTCCACCCACCCACCAAAATGATGATCCTAAAGGACAGGCGTGACTGCCTATTACCTACCTCCAGCTCAAGAAGCTTCAGAGGTAACCTCAGCCTCTAGAATAAACTATAGAGTCGTCTGTTTGGCATTTTAAGCCCTTCACAATCTGTTTCCAACTTCGGTTTCTAGACTGATTTCACATTATCCCCCATCGTGCACTCTGAAACCCAATCCACTTGGCCTACTTACTATTCCATCTTCCACCTCCATACCTGGAATGCTCTCTCTACTTAGCTCTCCCTCTTAGAATCCCTACCTTTCTTAAGGGCTAAGTGCTACCTCCTACCAAGACTTTTCCTCGATTCCCCCACTTCTTAGGATTCTCCCCATCTCCCTGCTGAAATTACAAATACATACATACATACATATATAAATCCGTATATACATACATATATGCACATACATGTGTGTATATATACACGTATATCACATGTATGTATACACGCATGTATTATATATATAATATCATGTACACATATAACATCTATCTTTGTGTACACGTTTCTCTAGAGTAGAATTAGAGCTCCTTGAGGGCAGGGACTTTTCCATGTTTGTCTCTATGTCCCCAGTGCACAGCATACAGTATGGTTGAAAAAATGTTGATTGAATTGAATTCCAGTTTGTTCATGTCCCCCTTAATGATGACGCCCCAAACTGACCACAATACTTCAGATATGCTCTGACGTGTCAGTCAGAGTAGCGTGGAACCATTGCCTCCTTTGTCCTACTGTGTTACTGTTGTCCAGTCGTTTCAGTCACGTTAGACTCTTTGTGTCCCTATTTGGGGTTTTCTTGGCAGAGATATCGGAGTAGTTTGCCATTTCCTTCTCCAGCTCATTTTTACAGATGAGGTAACTGAGGCAAACGGGGTTAAGTGACTTGCCCAGGGTCTCCCTTGTTCTTCATGCTGTGCGCCTTTTAATGCAGTTTAAGAAGGTTGCATTAGTTTTTTGAATAGCCGGTTATAGTGGTTCCCTGTGAACATCAACTCGACTCCCTAAGTAGCTTGCTTATGAGCTCCCTAATGAGCACAGCCGTCAGAATGGGATGGAACACAGGGGAAGCAGGAATGGGTCCAAGAGACAGGGGAGAGGTCTTAGATAATGCACAAAGTAGAAATCAAAGGCCCCGAGTAATTGGAAATAGATGGAAAACTCTCCAAATTCTGTGTTTTATTTACCTCCTTGCAGAGGCTGGCCGCTGGCCAGATACAATATCAACACCTGCAACAATGCCAACAAAGAGTAAGTACCCTCAGCTCTCCCTTAGCAAAGTCAACCAAGCCTCCTACCCTCTGTTTTACAACACCTCCCCCTAGTGATGACTCTCCTAGCTGTAGAAACTCCTGCTTTCCTTTCTCCCCTGGCACCCTGCTACTACTGCCTGCCCTCCTAGGAAAACTTCGAGGTAATCGAACTTCTTGTCCTCTCTTTACAAAGCCAGCTACAAGATCAAAGCGAGGAAAAGCTAGACCTGAGTCTTCACTCCTCCGTGTCCCCCGCCCGTAGCAGACTGCTTTTCTCCAGTATTATTTCAGTATTAAATGACTACGACTGAATTTAGGAATCACGGGCTAGATTTCATTTTCAGAACTCTGTAGATCTTGTCCTTATGGCCAGCAATGATGGCTTTACATTTTCTGAGCATGAGACTAGCAAATCATGGCTGCCCCACGCCCTTGCGACTGCACTAAGCCCAGATTTCTCAGGCAAAAAATCAACGTGGTGGGACAGCAGATTGGGAAAGTTGGCATTTTTCAGTCCAACTGAGTCCTCCACATTGAATCCTCTTATAGTGAGAGAAGTGCTATAACTATTCAGAATTCCTTGTTATTTTCCATTTCATTCCTAGGATAAGGTTTCCCCTCTCCTTCATTTCCGTCTGGGACCAATACTTGCATTTTGTTTGCATAAATTTGCACATCAAATTCAAGAGGACAGAACTCCAGCATGTAAAAAAATTAAGATTCATTCATTCATGAAACCTACTTGAATCATAGCCAAACTCAATATTTAAACACACCTGAGACTTTAAACATATTGAAGCCACACAGATTTAAAGTCAGGAGGAAGATTGAGCAACAGGGTGGGAGGAGTTTGGGGGGGGATGTTCTCTGTCTTCTTTCTTCCCCCGCTCAACTGAGAGGCAGAGAGCTACACTGAGAAAAGCATTCTGGTATGGGGGGCAAGGGCTTATGAGTTCTAGTTTAGCTTTGCAAACTGAATCAAAATGAGACTTTTACATCCCCAGCCTTACAGAACAAGGTTGAACTATATACTGTCTAAGGGTCAGTCCAACTCTGACATTCCATGAACCAAATCTGTGCCCCAGAGTGGGGCTGAGGTACCCACAAATTAGGAGGTAACTGCCTCAGACTGTCCCTCAAAGCCAGAAACAGGTGTGGATGCAAGTCAGAGCTAGGGACGGGGAGATACAGTCAGAGATGATTCCACCAAAGAGGGCAAATTTGATAGAAGTACAGAATATAAAAGAAAATATTCTCTATATAACATCCTATCTATCCACAGGAAAGCTTGCTTTCTCTGTCTCTACATGTCTGTCTCTGTGTTTCTTTTGTCTCTCCTCCGTGTGTCTCAGTCTCTGTCTCTCCCTCCTTTTTTGTTTTTTTTGTTTGTTTGTTTGTTTCAAAATTTTTCACATTGGGCCTCTTGTATTTGAATACCATCACTTGAGCTCGTTTCCAGTTGCTCTCAGGGGTCCCAACCAATGCTAACATTGTCTAACAGCTCTCCTGATAACCTTGGGAGAATGCCTCCTTTGTTTAAAAAAAAAGAAAGAAAAGAAAATCTCTCCCTAGTTTGGTAAGGCAGAGCAGTGGCTAGATTTGGTGGTGGGCATAGGTGTTCCTTCTAGCTTCTCAAGGTCCTCCTAGGCAGTTATCACTTAACAAGCCGCCGATGGGCTACAGAGACAGCATATTGTCGCAGGGCCATGGAAACAGGATGGAGCATTACCAGCCTGACCGCCCCCCACTAAGCAGGGAAAACTCGGACTAGGGCCTGGTACTGAATGATAATTGTGTGAATAGCACCCTCTGCTGGTGAACTGATGCTAGTACTTTAAAGGCAGAAAAGGACACCAGAGGCTCTGGGACGACTTATGTGGCCTGAGTATTTCTCACTGTACAGTCTGGGGACTATAATTATCATTTTAAAAGACTCAATGAGTTCTATTGGGCTTATCTGATGTTATCAGGTTCTTACTAATTCACACTCTAAAAAGAGGAGAAAGTTGAACTATATACCATTTAAGGGTCGATACTACTCTGATTTTCTATGAATCAAATCAATGCCCCAAAGTGGGGCTGAGGTTCCCTCTATGCTGGGAGTAGCTACCCTAGGCTATCCCTCAAAGCCTTGCCCTCTGAGGAGCAAACCCCAATATCTGTCTTTTAGAAGTTGGTATTTGTACAGTTATTTCCAACCCAAAGAAGGTAGAAGCATAAATCTCCCAAGAAGACCAGCTTTGTGAAGTTTGACCAACAAGGAGGAGATGCTGGCAGTTTCTCAAGAGGCTTGGAGCTGGGTCTGAACTCTACCTAATTGGAAGAACTTTGCATTGGGAACCAGAAGGCCTAGTCTAGTCCCTGATCCACTGCCCACCAGCTGTGTGACCTTTGGCCCTCAGCTCCCTCATCAGTAAAAGAAAAGAGGCTAGATGGTCTCTAAGATCCTTTCCGGCTCTAAGAATCCATGAGTCTGTGACTCTGATGCAGTGACAAAAAGCCAGCTGACCCTGAGGTCTGTCTCTTTCAGTGATGCGGACACCTTCTTGACTGAACTCCCTGGCCTGTGGTCTACTGCTGATGACTTTTCAAGGACCCAGGTTTTGATTTGAAACAAGAGCCCTGAATGCAGTGCTTGAGAGCTAAATTTGTTGGAAAAATGGGAAAATAATAATAACCCTCCTCCCACTCCTACCCTTACCTTGGGAGATGATCGTTTCTGCCTATGAAATGCTGTTTCCTCTAATCACTTTTTATGTCTCAAAACTAACTTGCCTATTGTGATGCCTAGTGTTCATGTAGTGCTTTAGGGTATGCGAAGCACTTTACATACATTGTCTTATTTGTTCCTCACAACAACCCTGTGATGCCATTATTATACCCCTTTTATAGAAGGGGAAACTGAGGCAGAGAGCAATTAAGTGATTCACCCAATGTCACACAGAGAGCAAAGGTCTGAGGCAGGATTCGAGCTCAGGTCTTCCTGACTCCAATTCTAATTATCTATCCACTATGCTGTGCTCACTCTCTAGCACACAATTCCTACATCACTAGCTAGAAGAGACCCTACAGTCATCTGGTCCAACCTACTCCCACTTCATCTTACAGATGACAATACTGTTGCCAAGATAAGTGGTTGTTCAGTCTTTCAGTCTGTTCAGTCCGACTCTTTTTGACCCCATTTGGGGTTTTCTTGGCTAGGAGACTGGAGTGGTTTTGCCATTTCCTTCTCCAGTTAATTTTACAGATGAGGAAACTGAGGCAAACTGGGTTAAATGACTTGCCCAGGGTCACACAGCTAGTAAGTATCTGAGGCCATATTTGAACTCAGTTCTTCCTGAACCCAGGCCCAGCACTCTATGCACTGCATTACCGAGCTGCTGGTCCAAAGACCAAAGTCCCGCAGACATTACACAGAGCCGGGATTCAAATAAAGACACTCTGGTTCCAAAGTGAGCATTCTTAGCATGCTGTCTCCTGCTTTTAGGGCCTTCTTCTCCATGACTCTACATGTTCCCAATGATATTTCCACTCTGTGGTTTTGGATTCTTTTAGAGTTTCATTTCGACTCCTCCAAAAGGTCCTGGGATGACTTATGACTCCTTAGGGATGCTCTCAAAACATTTGAAGAGCAGAGGTTGGAAAACAAGTTGTCCATTAGCAGGGAACACTGGAAATATTTTCTCAACTCTGTGTATTTTGACTTGAAGTCAAGGTGAATGGATTTTTGTTTTCCTTTTCCCAAATCAATAGTCCCCTCTCATTCTAGCCTGTTAATGTGAGAGATTGGGCCACAGAAGCTAGATGCCTAGACCTACTCAAAAGTTCTCGTTTAATTCCTCCCCAACTTCTACCTCTGCTCAGCCTGCTCCCCCTACAGTAGAATGATAGTAGTCAGTGCCTAAAAATTGCTCAATGTCACCCTATGTTATGCAGCAAAAAGGAGGAAAAGGAGGAGAAAAAGAAGGAAAAGGAAGAAGAGAAAAAGGATAAACCCACAAAGGAAGTGGAGTAAGTACTGGGTGAAAAGGTATTGTGGATAACACCCTGCTTCTGAAAGGTGTTACGATCAATACGTCTTGGACATCTTTGGAATGTCTTGTTCTGGAAGCCCCTGGCTCCAAGTTGGAAGCCAGCTTCTGAAGTGCCCAGGGTGGGCTTCTACCATCTTCTCTTCTCACCTGTAGTCCCTACTTCAACATAGAGTTTCAGCACCATACAAAGAGAACAAAGGTAGGTGTTGCCATTATAGGGAAAGAAACAAGGAGTTCCCAGTCTCAGGAAGATAATTTCCTTCCCGGAAATTGTTTCAGGGCTCATGTTTTATGGGGAAAGGTCATTACCAGAGCCCTCAACAAAGAGGGACTAGGTCAGGGGTGGGGAACCTGTGGCCTTGAGGCCACGCATGGCCCTCTAAGTCCTCAAGTGTGGCCCTTTGACTGAATCCAAACTTCACAGAACAAATGCTCTTAATAAAAGGATTTTTTTCTGTAAAACTTGGACTCAGTCAAAGGGTCGCACTTGAGGAGTTAGAAGGCCACATGTGGCCTCAAAGCTACAGGTTCTCCACCCCTGGACTAGGTAAAGGAGTTCCTTTGCAGGATGGAGAGAAGATTAGAAAACCCATTTGCCCACCCAGTGACCCCATCTATATGACTTACCTGTTTCACTTGTAGCTCAGCCAACCTGATAGTTAGCCAACTCATATTCCCCACTCAAGCAACTACCCACACAGGTAAACACAAATGGACTGAGTTTGCTCTTAGGGAAGCTGAATCCTTCTTTAAAAAATATGAACTCTCTCGGCCTTTGAGAGAGCTGACCAACTTTATTTCAGTTTTTGTAGTGGAGGGGAATCCTGGGAAAACTCCAAAGTCATACAGATGAGTATCCTGTCTTGCTCCTAAAGCTATCAGCAAAGGCAGGCAGAATCTTCAGAAGCTCCTTATAACACACAAGAACTCTTTTGGCAAAATGCTGAGTCACTGGATTTCAGATTATGGCACATATGGTATGACAGAGAAAGATCCACTGTGTCTAAGTGAAAATAAGAATTCTGAATGTAATCCTTAAGACCTTACTCTGCACGAAAAGTGTAAAAACAAAAAGCTACTTTGTTAGAATCATTATCAACCACAAGCATCTATTAAGCACCTACCATATTCGAGGCACTTTGTTAAGAGCTGGGGACACAAAGAAAAAGAGAAGCAAAACCATTTTCTCTGATTTCAAGATCCCTCTTGAAATGCTCTGCCTAAATAACCAAGCTCGTTCATGGAGGCACAGGGCATGGTACTGAGGGCTGAAACCAGTAGGGAACAGCTGTGCCCAGATAAAACCCATGGAATGGAAGGTTTATGCTGTGGTTTCTACTACTTATCTATGTAGCAATTATACTGTACTGTATTTTCTCTTATACCCTTCCAAAGGACATAGGTGATAGGAGTCATTACTTCTCTGTCATGGGTACCCCCTTTCTTGACACAGCAAGCAAGGCCTCCTTTATAAGTAGCTGTGACTGAGAAAATCCGTCATCTCCTGGCCAGTCTTCTGGTGACAAGCTGAGCCACACTTGGGTGGCTCCTTGGACAACAGATACACCACCCGTACCCAGACTAGGAGACTTTCTGAGTTGTCTATTAGACCGACAGGGACTTCTTGACTTCTCTTGTTCTGGCCTGTCTAAGCTTTGAGACACATTGGCATGATCTTTGAGAACGCAGGGTCACCTCCACACCAAAATGAGGCTACTGACTCTTTTGCAATCAACAAAAAGAGAAAAGGGTCCTGGAATTGGAGCCTGAAAGGGAACTCCAGAAGACCTCTATCTGGTCCATGGTTTCTGCTTTTGCTTTCAAGGCTGACTTCCCTCCTTCGGAATGCTCCACAAAGTATGTGGAAGTAGAAGGGATTACCCTGGAGGTGGTATCCTACGTGACTAAGGAGAGTGACCTGATTATCTTTCCAAGAAGGACTTTGAGCCCAAGTGTTCTGAGTCTCCATCTGATCCCCAGTCTTCCTATTGTGCTTGTTAATGTGGATGTGTATATTTTTTTTTCAGAAGGAAGAAAGCAATCTTTGTGATAGATCCTTCTAGCAACCTATATTATAGATGGCTGACCATCACTGCCATCCCTGTCTTCTATAACTGGTGCATGCTTGTGTGCAGGTATGGAATGCCACGGCTGGAGGAGAGAAGAAAGTAGTGCCATAGATTAGGAATCAGGACACCTGAGTTCAGCTGTATCCCTGAACAGTCATGTGACCTTGAGTCAGTTACCTTCCCTTTCCAGGGATCAATGTCTTCACCTCTTCAATGATGGTGGAGTGGCCATTGGACTAGATTGGAAGTTCTTTTTTTTTCTTTTTTTTTCAGAGGGGGGAAGGCAGGGCAATTGGGGTTAAGTGACTTGCCCAAGGTCACACAGCTAGTCACATGTGTCAAGTGCCTGAGGTTAGATTTGAACTCAGGTCCTCCTGACTTCAAGGCCAGTGCTCTACTCACTGCACCACCTAGCTGCCCCTAGATCAGAAGTTCTTAACCTCGTCTGTGAAGAGATTTCAGGAGTTCTGTGAACTTGGATGAGAAAAAAAATTAATTTTATTTTTCGACACAATTGGTCACCTTGGTAATCCTATGTATTGTATTTCACGCATTTAAAAAACATGAGAAGAGGGGGCAGCTAAGTGGCACAATGAGTAGGGCACCAGCCCTGGAGTCAAGAGGATCTGCAAATCTGGCTACAGACATTTGACACACTTACTAGCTGTGTGACCTTAGGCAAGTCACTTAACCCCAATTTTGTCCTGCCTTCCCCCCTCTAAAAAAAAAGGAAAGGAAAAAACCTGAGAAGAGGTCCATAGGTTTCATCAGATGTCAAAGGATCAGATGTCAAAAGTAGTTTGTTTCAGCTAGCAGATTCTGTAGTCCCAAGACCTCCTTTTGGGCTCCCTACCAAGAGTTGGTCCTACCTAGACAAGTAGGAAAGACAGAAGATGGGGTCTGGTCTGTCACTGTTCTTAGGAGAATCTTAGGACCTTTTGATACCATTTACCTGAAGAGGAAGTAAAGAAAGCTATTAAGGTACAAGAAATAAAGGCAGCTTGGTAACTGTGGAGAGAGCACTGAATTTGGAGTCAAAAGAACCTGAGTTCAAATCCTGCCTCAGACAGCTGTGTGACTCCAGGCAACTTACTTACCTTCTCTGCCTCAGTTTCCTTGTCTGTAAAATGAGGATAATAACAGCACCTACCTCCAAAGTTGTTGTATGATCAAATGAGATAACATATGTAAAGTGGTTATATAAAAGCAGATTATCATCATTATTATTATTATTAAATTATTATTACTGACTGTCACACCTAGGAGCTGATGAGCAGTGAAGGTGGGTATTTTTGCAGTGAAGAAACTGTGACCTCCGTAGACTTTAGAGGTTGACTCAGGAACGTAGCTGTCTGCATCCTCTGTTCTTCCCTTTCCACCATCCCCGAGCTCTGAGCTCCACCCTCCTTAGTGATGATTAAAAAGGTTGGAGAGACATATTTCTGTGCAATTTAATCATTTTACTAATAAGGCAGCATGTTATTAATAAAAGGATGGTCATTTGGCCTTTTCTCTTAGCATCTCAAAGACAATCAGGGTGGGTAGGCTCAGGGCTTATGTGTTATTTTGGAAGATAGGATCCATCAGTTCTAATTGGTTAACACAGTAGGAGGTGGGTTATATTAAAATGAGGGGCTGAGAGTGATATTATGTCACCCTTGAACTGAGTCTTATCTCTATACCCAGACCACCCCCAGCTTTGGGAAATCTAATAAAAGAATTCATCCCCAGCCAAACCTTAGTAGAACACAGTGGGCTTCCCCACCTTAGATTAAATTCTTGGTAAAATTGGATGGTGTCTGACCAAGATGGAGGAGAGTTAATTCAATCCCATTATCAGTAATGTCCTTCAAGAGACTTTTTATTTTTTAAAATCAGGACTTCAAAAGAAGGGGAGAACTCTGAATCTCCCCAAATTATTGGTTATTAATAATCCCTTCTTTCATTAGAAAGCCATATAAATTGACATATCTCCATCTGCAGTAGGGGCTCTGACATCACCCATATTTTTTGTAATTGTTTAGAGCCTGTTTTGATGAACTTCAAAGTGACCACTTGATGCTGTGGCTGGTCTTGGATTATACTGCTGATGTCATCTATGTTTTGGACTTGCTGGTTCGAATGAGGACAGGTGAGTCTAAGCAAAGTTGCCACGTCCTACCATAAGCTACTGAGGGAGGATGTCATAAGAGGTGGTGATTCACAGGAACCATAAGGTTCAAGGATACACAGGACGGCTGACTCTAAATAGTACCTGGATTGACTAAGAAATGTAAAGAACATTTGGGGAACACCCTTGACCTATGAGAATAAGGGCATTGAGACTAGGTTTGCTCAGCATTTTTGACAAATGAGACAATAAAATGCAGGATGTGTTGTGGAGATCAGTAAGCCCCTGGCCACCCAACATGATGTAGGACCCACAGCCCATCTTGGCCTAGTTTCTTACATTTATATCTTCCCTTGGTTGCGGGTGAAGACTTTTTTTTTAACAATCCAGTCTCTGTCTTGCATAAAATAAGAGGAAAAGGGGAAGGCTGTTCACAACTAGACCAAAAGAATATGGGACTGGGGAAATCCTGGATCCCCAGATGCTAGCCAAAGACTGCCACTGCCCTCTCAAACAGTTTGGAGGTGGGATGTATTAGAGAACAAGACAATAAAAATCTCAGGTAGGACTGATATGGGGGGGGGAGAAAGTTTGTGCCCTTTCTACCTAGGGTGGTTTCTTTGGGAGTAAGATTATGAAAATATGGATTTAAAAGCCTGCTGTTGTGAGCTGGATAAGTATAAGCCCCAACTTATGACCATTGTCCAGATGCTTCTACCCCTCGGGGCCCTTTAACCAACCCCCAAATCATAGCCTGTCTTTTGAATCTCACTATTACTTTCCTTCCTGTATCCTAGGGTCCAGGCAAAATGACTTTTTTTCTCTTACTCAGTTGCTCCTCCATTTCCCATTTCTGGGCCTTTCGAGTGGCCAACCCCAAGCCAGAAATGCACTTTTTCTTTACTTCCACCTCACAGAATCCCTCACTTCCTTCAAGACTGAACTAAAGCATCACTTTAAAAAATATTTTATTTATTTCAACATTCATTTTTAAACATTTTGAGTTTCAAATTTTCCCCTTCCCTCCAGCTCCTCCTCTACCTGTTGAGAAAGCAAGCAATACGTGTGAAGTCATTAAAGCACCACCTTCTTTTTTTAACACTTTATTTTTAATTTATGAAATAAAATAAGCATTTCTATGAGAGCATAATAAAAAAGATGATTGCACATGGAACTGCAAATCTATTACATACAACTTGCTATTCCTTTTAAAATAGAATAAAGTTATCATGTAAATGCTTTTGTTTCTTCCTTCCTCCCTCCTCTCCCTGCCTAGAGATAGCTACCATGAGACACAAATTAGTATATATGCTCTTTCTCTGGATGCATCTCTCTTCACATTATAACCTTTGTAGTTTATTTAGGTATTCATAGTAGTCATTAAAGCACCATCTTCTAAAGAAAGCCTTTCTTGATTCCCAAACCCCTCAGGTGTTGGTACTCTCCCTCCCTAACTTTCTTGTTCTATTTTGTATTTATTCTGTATACATTTGTTCTACATACGTTTATATATGCACATATTATATGTATATATTACATATATATTTGCCTTTGTTATATCTCCTTAAGATTACAAGTTCTCTGACGGAGAGACAGAGACAGACAGAGAGAAAGAGGACAGAGAGACAGATGGAGACAAACAGACAGACACAGAGGCAGAGAAACAGAGAGACAGACACAGAAAGTAGAGAGAGAAAAACAGAAAAAGAGGACAGAGAGACAGAGACAGAGAGAAAGTGGAGAGAGACAGAAAGAAAGACAGAGAGAGAGAAAGAGGAAACACAGACCGACAGAGACAGACAGACACAGAGAGAAAGTGGAGAGAAAGACAGACAAAGGAAGACAGAGAGAGAGGCAGAGACATAGACGCAGAGAAAGTGGAGGGAGAGAGAGAGAAAGACAGAGAGAAAGGAGAGACAGATAAACAGAGACAAAGACAGACACAGAGAGAAAGTGAAGAGACAGACTAAGGAAGACAGAGACAGACAGAGAGAAAGAGGAGAGACTGACAGAGACATAGAGAGACAGACACAGAGAAAAAGTGGAAAAAAGACAGACAGACAGACAGAGAGAAAGAGGACGGAGAGACAGACACAAAGAGAGAGACAGACGCAGAGACAGAGCGAAAGTGGAGAGAAAAAGAGACAGAGACGGAGAGAAAGAGAGAAAGAGACAGAGGGAAAAAGGAGAGAGACAGAGAGACAGACAGAAAGGTAGAGAGACAGAGAGACAAAGACAAAGTGGAAGGGGGTGAGGGAGAGAGAGAGAGAAACTTTTTTTGTCTATGTCCCTAACACCCAGTATAGTGCTTGGTGTATAGTAAGTGTCTAATAAACGTTGATTGGATATACTTATTCATTCTAGACTACTTCAGATCTTGAAATGGTCACTTACTAGGCAGCTGGCAGTGTGATGGAAGGATCTAGAATTCTGGGCCCTACCAAGAGATAGGATATGTGACTCAAATGAGATAATGTTTGTAAATCACTTTGCAAACCTTAAAGCTCTATATAAATGATTTTTTATCATTATTAGACTACAGTCATCAGGCATCAAGTCTGGCAATGACTGCTACTGTACTCCTGCTGAGCTCACACAATGTTTATAGAGCCATACAAAGATAAGCAGGTATATATTTAACAAGCAGTTTCTTCAGGGGAGAAATACCATGCAAACACACTTGTGAGTTCAATCTGCATTAGTAATACTTTCTTTCATCTAGACAATCAACAAAACAAGAAATCAAACCCTGATTTGTAGTTCAACTTCTGAGATGTACGTACACTGAAAATGGGAGCCTTCTACTGTACTACTGCTGAACTCGAGCAATGTTTATACGTCAGTACAAAGGTCAGCTAGAAAATGTTTAACAACCAGGCTCTCTAGGGGAGAAAAAAAAAGCATGAAAACATACTTTAAAGTTCAATCTGCATTATTAATACTAGACAATCACCAAAATGAGAAATCAAGTCTTAATTTGCAGCTCAACTTCTGAGGTGTTATTGATCACATTGAAAATTTAACAATGGGCCCTCACTAGCTGGTTAGACCTGGCTCCAGCACATCTCTGGGCCTATTTGGCTCTGCCAGCTATGAGACATTGACTAAGAAAATTAACCTCCCTGTGCTTTAGTGTCTCCACCTATGAAATGAAATAAATGTTAATAAAGTGTTTAGCACAGGCCTTGGCACATAGTAGATGCTTTTTCCCCCTATAAAATGAAGGAACTGCATTCAATGATCTTTACTTTTCGTTCTGGGTTGAAACTTTTGGGACTGTGATAACTTACTGAGTTGTAAACCCCTTTCCTGTCTTACAAAAAGCTAATGTAACTTTTAAAGCTGTTTAATTTCGGTCCAATTTGGTTTAGGCAGTAGGAGAATCTGTCTTCTCATTACTGGAAAGATCACAAAATAGAGGGGAAAATCAGGAAAGTGCTGTTTTGTGCAGTCAATGTTTCTTGTGCTAATTTGTGCCCTTGGGAAGACAAAAAAAAAAGCGTAGCTGATCCGAAACAACAGACATGATCGAACAGTAAAGCAAACAGATACAATCGGTCACACACACACACACACACACACACACACACACACACACACGAGCCATCTCTAGTTGTCCTGATCTGTATCTCACCACTGGACCCAGACGGCTCTGGAGGAGAGAGTAGTAAGGCTGGTGACTTTTGCACAGCCCTTCCTCACTTAAATACAATTCACTTGCAAGTCATAACATCATCTTCCTGATGGCATGGTCCTCTTCAAGAACAAAGGATAAACCACACAACAACAACAACAACGTTAGTGTTATCTCCCTCTTCAGTTTTTCTCATGGTTGTTGTTCAGTAAAAGGGGCAGGATGGAAGACCTGAGTTCAAATCCTGTTTCTGACGCATACTGTCTGTGTGACCTTGGTTCTTAACCTCTGTTCCCCAGGTGAGTCTCTAAGACTGTTAGTTTCAGAATAGATGCCAGAGATGAATTGTGAATCTCCATCCACTGAGGGAGTTTCCATGCCGAGAGATGAAATCACACAGGTTTGGAGAAGAGAAAAAACCTTATTGATATATACACTAAATTCCTCCTATTCTGACCTGCCCCAAACCTCTTTGAGGTCAGGAATTGTTTTATTTAAGCCTTTGTATTCCTGGTGTCTGTCATAGGGCCTTACACATAGTAATATTTTAATAAATGTTTGCGGAATGGAATCACACCTGTGCTTGTTTCTCTTCTGAAACTAGCCTGGTTGTTGGTAGTCTAGGAACCAGAGAGGAGCTAGAAAAGAAACTGGATAATGAAGCAAGGAAACAATTATATATATATATATATATATATATATATATGTAAGTGCCCACTATGTGCCAGGCACTGTGTTAAGAGAGACAAAGATACTATCCTCACAAAAGCCCTGGGAGATAGATGTTATTCTTATGCCCATGTTATTGTTGAGGAAACTGAGGTAAACAGAAGTTGATTGACTTACCTAGAGTCACACAGCTTATGTCTCAGGCTGGATTTGAACCCGGGTCTTCCTGGCTCCAGGTCCAGTGCTCTCTATCCAGTGAACCATCTAGTGAACCTGCAAGAAGTTCTGCAACAACAATGTGTACCTGTGCACACAGTGAGTAATCAGTGTTCCTTGAAAGAATGAATGAAAAAAAGCATATGAAAAAATACACTTGACCATAAATGTAACCATAAAGTTGACACTTCCATGTTTGCACAGTAGTAAAGGTCTGGGCCTTGTGGATGGCATAACATAACAGATGACTTTGGAGTCACTAGGCCCGGGTTCAGACCTCGTCTCTTCTATGTACTAACTGTGACCATGGATAAGTCACATAACGCTCAGTGTACCAGGCAACCTTTTATGACTATAGGTTACAAAGAGAAGCGGCCTACGAGTTTCCAGTCTCGGGCAGATTGGTGGCGCAATGGACAGAGCGCTGAGCCTGGAGGGAGGAAGAACTGAGTTCAAATCTGATTCAGTAGTTGTATGATCCTGGGAAAGTCACTTAAGTGCTTTCTGCTTCAGGTTTCTCAACCATAAAGTGGGGATCATAATAGCACCCACCTCACAGAGTTGTTGCGAGGGTCAAATGAGATGTTTGTAAACCACTTAGTACATAATGGGTGTTTAATAAATGCTTCTTTCCTCTCCTTCTCCCCTTCTCCCTCCTTCCTTCCCTACTTTTTTCTTCCTTCTTTCTTTTTTCTTTCTTTCCTCCCTCCCTCCTTCCTCCTTTTCCTTCCTCCCTCCCTCCCTCTTTCCCTCCTTCCTTCCCTCTTTCCTTCCTTCTCTCCTTCCTTCCTTCTTTCCTTCCTTCCTTTCTCCCTTCCTTCTTTTTTCCTTCTTTCTTTTTTCTTTCCTTCTTCTCTCTCTCCTTCCTTTCCTTCCTCCTTTCCTTCCTTTTTCTCTCCCTTCCTTCCTTCTTTCCTTCCTTCCCTCCTTCCTTCCCTCCTTCCTTCCTTCCTTCCTTCCTTCCTTTCCTTCCTCTCTTCCTTCTTTCTTTTTGCTTTTTCTTCCCTCCCTCCTTCCTTCCTCCCTCTCTCCCTTCCTTCCTTCCTTCCTTCCCTTCCTTTCTTCCTCTTTGCAATCTATATCTCTAGAGAAAGTTTCTAAACCAGAAATTCTCTATACTAACAAAACCAAAGGTCTAGACTTCCTTTCCCTTGTCTTATATCCTCTTGTAGAGACCACATGATCTCTCGAATAACTAAGTGATCCTTTCCTTCCTAGGCTTTCTTGAACAAGGTTTAATGGTCAAAGATACGGAGAAACTCAGAAAGCACTACATGAAGATGGTTCAGTTCAAGCTGGATGTGCTGTCTCTGGTCCCCACTGATCTAGTGTATTTAAAAGTGGGTCCGAACTACCCTGAGTTGAGGTTCAACCGCCTGCTGAAATTCGCCAGGCTATTTGAATTCTTTGACCGCACAGAGACTAGGACCAACTATCCTAACATGTTCAGAATTGGCAATCTTGTCCTGTACATTCTGATCATCATTCACTGGAACGCATGCATCTACTTTGCCATTTCCAAGGTTATTGGATTTGGGACTGACTCCTGGGTTTACCCCAACATCTCTATCCCAGAATATGGGCGCCTGTCCAGGAAATATATTTACTGTCTCTACTGGTCCACCCTGACTCTGACTACCATTGGGGAGACTCCACCCCCCGTCAAAGACGAGGAGTACCTTTTCGTCGTGATTGACTTCCTGGTGGGAGTGCTGATCTTTGCCACCATCGTGGGTAACGTTGGCTCCATGATCTCTAACATGAACGCCTCCAGGGCTGAATTCCAGGCCAAAATCGACTCCATTAAGCAGTACATGCAATTCCGAAAAGTGACCAAGGACTTGGAGACCCGCATCATCAGGTGGTTTGACTACCTATGGACCAACAAGAAGACGGTTGACGAAAAGGAAGTCCTCAAAAGCCTCCCAGACAAGCTGAAAGCCGAGATCGCCATCAATGTGCACCTGGATACCCTGAAGAAGGTACGTATTTTCCAGGACTGCGAGGCAGGCCTCTTAGTGGAGCTGGTCCTAAAGCTTAGACCTGCGGTGTTCAGCCCTGGTGATTATATCTGCAAGAAGGGGGATATCGGGAGAGAAATGTACATCATCAAAGAAGGGAAGCTGGCGGTGGTAGCCGATGATGGCATCACTCAATTTGTGGTCCTTAGTGACGGAAGCTACTTTGGGGAAATCAGCATCTTAAACATCAAAGGGAGCAAATCTGGGAACAGAAGAACGGCCAACATCAGGAGCATCGGTTACTCTGATCTATTCTGCTTGTCCAAGGATGACTTAATGGAGTCCCTCACTGAATATCCAGAAGCCAAAAAGGCCCTGGAAGAGAAAGGACGGCAGATTCTAATGAAGGACAACTTGATCGATGAGGATGTGGCTGGGAGTGGAACAGACCCGGCAGATATAGAGGAAAAGGTAGAGAGGCTTGAATCTTCCCTGGATAATTTACAGACTAGATTTGCTAGGCTCTTGGCAGAATATAACGCCACGCAAATGAAAGTCAAACAGAGACTCAGCAAACTCGAGAGTAAAGTAAAGAAGTGTGGGAGTGACTTGTCGGATGCAGACAGCATCGTTGATGGAGATGCTGAGAAAGCCAAAGACAAAAACCCATAAGGAAAGACACCAACATGTCTCATTTTGCTTAGTAGGTTAAAGTATGGGTAATGCCATATTCATATACATACCCAAATACATATACATATATACATATGAGCACACACACAACTATTTTTATATGGAATTCAAGAAGTTTTTAGACTTTTTAATAAACTTATATGTAGAGAAAAAATATGTAGAGGAATAATAACCAGGGAAGGTTTTGGTTGGAGAAGTCATGGGGTTGGTGAACGATCTCCTCTTCAAATAAAGGCTGTACAATTCCTTTGTTATATGGTATGTTATAGAGAGGATTATATGATGTGTTATAGTGAGGATTATATGATGTGTTATAGTGAGGATTATATGATATGTTATAGTGAGGATTATATTGTATGTTATAGTGAGGATTATATGATATGTTATAGTGAGGATTATGTAGTATGTTATAGTAAGGATTCCTTTCATGAATGGGTCTGTCTAGTTCCGGGGGTTATTCACCTTTTTGGGGACATGGACACCTTTGGCGAAGACTTTTCTGACTAATGTTTCAAATATATAAAATAAAATATATAGAATTATAGAGGAAACCAATTAGAGTGAAATGCAGCTATCGAAATCTTTTTTAAAAATGGAAATTCACAGATCCCAAGTTAAAGAATCATAGTTTCTAATATTCCTCCTAACTCGCAAATTCTGTAATTTGTAACTTCCACAGAGGGATGATTTCTTGGAAACAGAATACAGAATGTTGCTTTTCTCTTTCTCCTCCCTGAAAAGAAATCTAGGTTATTGCTAGGTGAGGGTGGCTGGTACTCAATGAAGGCAATGACTGTGCTCTGACAGTTTGAGATTCATTTTGTGATTCAAAGTCTCTTCATGAGCTTGGGACGTCCCTGGCCAACCTAAAGTTAGATGTAATCATGGTAAGAAGGAGGTTCTATCTATCAGAAAATGTCACATACCCATCTTTGGGTACTGGGTAGCAGAAGTATATGCTGGAATTATATATTCACAGAGCTCCATAAAGAGTTATGGGACACAAACATTTTAAAAAATCAAAGTCAGGAGACATTTGCAGCTGAGGCCTAGGCTTCCCTTAAACTTTTTTTTTATATTGTGGACCTCTTCAGCAACCTGGGAAACCTTATGAACCTCTGCTCTATATTTCTATGAACATACTGCAAAATACATAAGATCACAAAGAAAAGGAATTGTTTTTTAATTTATTTTTTATTTTTAGTTTACAACACTCAGTTCTACAAGTTCTTGAGTTCCGAATTTTCTCCCCCTCTCTTTCTCCCCCCGTCCAAGACGGCATGTAATCTGATATAGATTCTGCATATACCTTACATTAAACTTATTTGCACAATAGTCAAGTTGTAAAGAAGAATGACCCAATGGAATGACCCATGGGAAAGAAGAAACAAAACCAAAAAAGAAGGAAAAAAAAGCAAATAGTTTGCCTCAATCTGCTTTCAGACTCCATAATGCTTCCTCTGGATGTGGGTAGCTTTTTCCATCATGAGTCTTTTGGAGCTATCTTTGAACCTTGTATTGATGAGAGGACTCAAGTCTATCAAAGTTAGTCATCACAGATACCGTGTGTCTGTAATCGTGTATGACGTTCTCCTAGTTCTGCTCCCCTCACTCAGCATCAGATCATATACGACTTTCCAGGTTATTATAAAGTTTGTCTGCTCCTCATTTCTTATAGAACAATAGCATTCCATTACATTCATATACCGCAACTTAGGGGCAGCTAGATGGCACAGTGAGTAGAGCACCAGCCCTGGAGTCAGGAGGAACTAAGTTCAAATCTGACCTCAGACACTTAACACACTTACTAGCTACATGACCTTGGGCAGGTCACTTAACCCCAATTGCCCTGCCTTCCCCCCTCCAAAAAAAACCATATACCACACCTTATTTAGCCATTCCCCGATTGACAGATATCCCCTTGATTTCCAGTTCTTTGCCACCACAAAAAGAGCTGCTATAAATATTTTTATACATATGGTTCTTTTTCCCACTTGTATAATCTCTTTGGAACACAGCACTAGAAGTGATATGGCTGGATCAAAGGGTATGAACATTTTTATAGCCCTTTGGGTTATAAATTCCAAATTGCTCTCCAGAATGGTTAGATCAGTTCACAACTCTACCAGCAATGCGTTAGTGTTCCAATTTTCCCACATCTTCTCCAGCATTTATAATTTTCTTGCTTTGTTATGTTAGCCAATCTGACAGGAGAGATGTGGTACCTGAGAGTTGTTTTGATTTGCATTTCTCTAATCAATAGTGATTTAGAGCATTTTTTTCATAAGACTATAGGTATCTTTAATTTCTTCCTCTGAAAACTGCCTGTTCATATCCTTTGACCATTTATCAATTGGGGAATGACTTGTATTCTTATAAATTTGACTTATTTCCCTGTGTAATTTAGAGATGAGGCCTTTAACAGAGAAACTGGTTGTAAAAATTGTTTCCCAATTTTCTGCTTCCCTCCTAATCTTGGTTGTATTGGCTTTAAAATGAATTATTTTGAAATAGTTATCAAAATACTTCTTAAAAAGTAAATTCAGAACCCAGATTTAAAAAACGTCATCCTAAATGAAGCGATTCTCACCCTCCCCCACCCCTGAACTCTGACTGGTTCAGGTCCTGATGATTGCCCCCTGAAGAGGGCAGGAGGGGTCTAGGATGTTTCTGCCCGTCTTATTTCCACATCAAACCATTCTGGTTTTATGTGAGAGAAGATCACAAGATCATAGATTTAGGGCAGAGAGATCTGAGAAATCATCTAATCCAGTCCCCTCGTTTTCAGATTGAATTCTAGGTCCCCTGAGTGGGTTTACCTCCTGGATCAGCTTTTTACTACATGCATAGCTTTGAGCAAATCCTATTCCTTCTTCAGGCTGTATCTTCCTCATCTACAAAAATAAGGCTTTCTTAACATATTGTATGCCTGTGTCACGGACCCCTTTGGCGGTCTGCTAAAAACTACAGACCCCTTCTCAGAAGAATACCGTCAGATACATAAAATAAAATACATAGGATGACAAAGGAATTTGTTATTGTTGAGTCTTTTCAGTTGTGTCTGACTCTTTTTGACCGCATTTGGGGGTTTTCTTGGCAAAGAGTGGTTTGCCCTTTCCCTCTCCAGCTCATTTTACAGATGAGGAAACTGAGGCAGAGAGTTAAGTCTTTAGTAACACACATTTAGTATGTGTCTGAGGGCAGATTTGAACTCATGAAGATGAACTAGTGCTCTATCCACCATACCTTTCCGCTATAGAGCAGACCATAGCCATTGGGATCTGAACCATTCCCATGGCAGAGTATTTCAAAGGAAGTCGATTTTCATGCAATGTGCTCTAAGTCAGGAAGGATGGTCCGCATAACTATCTATTTTTGATGTACTCATCCTCATGTAGCCTGTCTAGGGGAAGCTTCACTAGTGTTCGGGATCCACATCGCCCATGGAACCCACCCAATCAGTGAAGCAGTGGATGGCAAGTTTCATGGAGAAGTTCTTCTGCAGGCAGAGATAAGTCAGGAAACCTTTATGAGCCTTCTACACGTCAGGCACTATGCTAAGCGTGGGGATACAAAAAGAGGAAAAGGATAGTAGCTGCCCTTGAGAAGCTCACGACCTAACAGGAGACAGAGAGCAAATATGCACCAGGAAAACCAGGAGATAATGAATAGAGGGAAGGCTCTAGAATTAACAAGGTGTAGAATGGCTTCTTGTAGAAGATGAGATTTTAGTTCGGACTTAAAGGAAGCCGAGAGAGCCAGTAGGTGGAGATTAGGAGGGTGAGCATTCCAGGCATGGGGGACTGCCAGAGAAAATGCCCCAAAGAGTGTGCCAGGTGACCCACTGAAGCTGGTTTGATTCCACAGCTGCAAGCCTGAGAAAACTCAGTCCCAGAGCTGATTTGCATTTCATTTCTCTGCAAAAGTTTTAATCTACCATGAAGATTTTCATACTGCATAAACCTCAGCCTTTAAAAAAAAATCTATCCAGTAAAAATGGATGTGGCACTTTCAAAAATAAAGCCTATGCCCTTTTCTTTTGCTAGTGAATTCATGTGCCTGTATTAAGATTTTGTAAATGTTGATTATTATCCTCAGATGCAGAATGAGTGCTGGACTGGGAGGCAGGGATCTGGGTTCTAATTCTGGTTCATGTAATACTCACTGTATGACTTCCCCCTTTCCTCATTTGTAGAATGATGGGAATGGGTGACATGATCCCTAAGCCCCTTTTCAGTGCTAACATTTTGTAATTCTGTAATTCTAAAAGACTATGTCATCCATGGGGAGAAAAAAAAACCAGGCTTCGATTACTTGGCACAGCAGACAATTATTTCTACAATAAAACACACGACTTTGACGTGGCAAAGTATGAAACCTATATGGCTTGACATACTGACTCTACAGGTCACACGATGTCAGTCTTTAACATGGGTTCCACTAGGCGATTGTGTCTGTGAAGGGCCAATTTTTGGGGCAGGGGGAGGGAAATGTTTGGGAAATATTTGAACCTCACCTCTGTCCCTGCTATTACTCATTTGGATATGTGTAACTTCATTTTGTTCTTTCTCCCCAATATTAAAAGGTTTACAAAAAGTAGCAAAACAGACCCCATTCTGTTTTCTCAGAAATGTACATTTTTTAAAACCCTGAAATGTTAGTTCTGCCTGAGCTAATATTTGTTTAATAAAAATATGAACTGAAAAATAAAACAAGGAATGATTCTTTCCCTCTATGTTATTCTGTGTGAAGGTTCAGGCACTGAATGTGTTTCTATGGCAACGAGCTTGGCTTTCCTAGAAAGAACAGGTGCTGAGATACAGGGGATACAGACACAGGCTCAGCCTCAGACAAACCACATGCGCGTGCGTGCACAGACATACGCACACACACAAAATGTGAGAACATATGCCAATGCAGGGGAGGCTAGAGTTTTTATTTTTTTTTATGCAGGTGAGAAAAGTAATAAATGTGGCAAAATTTTTTCAATGTAAATAATTTGAAGCATCCAAATGTGTTAGGAAAAAGTCTAGTAACTCTAAAAAGGGGGGTGATATTCACCAAGTGCCCAGAATGTGGCCTAGTTTTTTCTGAATTCCTCTCTTCCCAGAGGTGAATGAGAATTCCTGCTTTTTCTGATGGACCTCTCCAAAACCTGGAGTTGAAGGAGGAAACCAAAGAAGGAGAGAGGAATCAGGGTGCATCGAGGTGAGCCATGCATAAGAAGCTGTTGGTTTCTTGGTTATTTTAACTTTTAAAAATATTATTGCATCGGGCAATCACTCTCCACCAATGAGGTGAGCCATATGCAAATGGCCTTTACACTAATCAAACCATACTCATCCACTTTAAGATTTACAAAATGCTTTCCTTTACCACAGCTCTATGAGGTCAGTACTACAAGTGTTTTGTTTTGTTTTTTGGATGGGGAGCAGTCCAGACCTGTGATTTCATTTGTGTAGGGAACTCCTGGTATGGGAAACTTGTTCCATAATGTAGATCAGCAGCTCTTCAATAACTTCCAATGTTAGGGAGTTGTGTGGTGGCCCAGACCAGAGCTTACCAGAGTCACACAGCTAGCAGATCTTATGGTCAGGATTCATACCTAGGCCTCTTGATTCCAAATCCATTGTTCTTTTTTTTCCACTATAATATGTCGTTTCTCTTGTGTTCTGAGCCTGGTTTTGCCAGTAACCAGCTGTGCCACACCTTAAGCAAAGCACTTACCTCTCTGTTCCTCAGTTTCTTCACCTGTAAAATGAGGAAGTTAGATCATAGGTTTAGACTTGGAAGGAATCTTTGAAGGCTGTCAAATCTACCCATTCCCTCCATTTTACAGATGAGGAAGCAACAACAGAGAAGTTAATTTACTCGCCCAGGGTTATATAATTAATATGTGTCTGAGGGAAGACCTGAATCCAGGACTTTGTGACTTCAAGCCTATCTGCTTCCCATTACTCTTAGGTTCAGCGATCTTGTAGGTCTCTTCTATGAAGTTTTCTTGGCTCTTCTCATCCACTGGTACGTAATGTGATACCCAGTCCTGGCAACTGTTTGGAGGAATACGCACATGGGAGAATCAGAATGAGTCCTGTCGATTTCTCTTCCTAGCCCTAAGCCTGGCTTTTCTGGCCTGGCAATAGCTCTGAACACACCCTCCCCATCCCATAGCTCCTTGCTACTTTGGTCCAAAATAAAAGGCTCTTGGTGGTAGGGATAGGGATCTCACTCATTTCTTAATTGTTGTCCCTTGGGAGTCCAGGGTTTTGTGCCCCTTTTGAGGAAAAAAAAAAGAGAATAGAACAGAAATATAGCAGGGAAAATGAGCAAATGGATGAGCATATAGAGGGGTAAGGGCTCAGTAGAATCTAGGTTGTGGTCATTGGTAAGGGAAGACTGACTTCTGGAGTATGGACCAAGTGTCAGGTCTGAGGAAAGGAGGGTGATCTAAACTAGGAAGTCAACAAGCATTTATTATATCATTATTAACTTATTATTAAATACTTATTATAGTCTAAGTTTTGGGAAAATGAAGGGCAAAAACAATCCCTCAAGGAGCTTATATTCCTACTTGGAAAATGAACAGAATAGCTATATAAGATACATACCAGGGAGATGGTAGGTAATCTCAGTAGGGAAGGTGCTAGCAGCTTGGGGGACTGAGAAAGATCTCCTATAGAAGGTTGGATTTGAGCTGAACCTTGAAGAAAGCCAGGGAAACCTAGAGATGGAGGTGAGGAGGGAGATTATCCTAAACATGTCAGACAAACAGCCAATAGGTGTCAAAGGGAAGGAGGGGTATGGTGTATGAGGACCAGGTCAGCATGGCTGGGTTGTAGCACTCATCATTAGGAGGGTTTGTCCCTGGGCAAACACTGCAACCTACACCCAGGGCAAACAGCATGAAAGGTGCTGTCAGTGGAGCTGCCCCGTGGTGGGGAGACAGAGACCTTTGGGCACTGGGCATATGGTCACTGCTTGGGAAGGAAGAGAAATAATGGGAGAGGAGATGAAGCCTTGGTGTACCATCTGGTAGCATCCTACTTTAATTATGTGTGCTTTTTAATTATAGGGAAGCTCGTGGTACAGTAGATAGAGTGCTGGGCCTGGAGTCAGGAAGACCTAAGACCAGTCTGGCCTCAGATACTTACTAGCTCTGCCAAGTCATTTAACCTCTATCTGCCTTAGCTCTCTCAACTCTAACATGGAGATAATAATAACACCTAACTCCTAGGGTTGTTGTGAGATCAAATGAGATTTTTTTAAATTTTAGACTTAAATACTAAAACTTAAATATACAATAAGAAAAAAATTATAAACTTAAATATTGAAACTTAAATACAAAATAAGAAAAGAAAAAAACATGTCATATGCATAGTAGAATATGAGAGGATTCAAAATATATAGCAATAAATTTCTATTTCAAGAAAGCCTATATAATAAATACTACACGTAGTGTTGAGATGTGTCCATCTTTGCTTCCTTGTAAGTTTTCTTTTGTTCTGAGATAACATTTTTTAAAGCACTTAACAGTGCCTGATACATAGTAGGCACTTAGTAATAGTCCCTTCCCCTTTGCTAAATAAGTGTTGAACTCTTGGTTTTGTGCTATGAAAAAACTGTAAGTGCCTTCTAAAGTGCCTGGTATACAGTAGGCACTTAATAATTGTATATTCCCTTCCCTCTTGCTTAATAAGTAGTAAACTCTATTGGTTTTACGCCATGAAAAAACTGTAAGTGTTGTCAGTGCCTTCTACATTTGACAGTTTACAGAATGCCAGGTGCCCTGCCTCGGTAATATTTTCTATGCTTGGGTTCTGGCCTATAAAGCCAATCAAGGCAATTTGGTGTATTGAAAGAGTCTTAGATTTACATTCAGAGGGCTTGTGTCCAATCCATGGCTCAACACCCATTATGTCATTTCAACTAAATCACTAAGTTCCTACTTTCTGGGTTCTCCGTCTCCTCATGTATAAGAACAGAGGAGGTGGGTTTCATAATATTTAAGATCTCTTCCAGCTCTAAGTCCCAGCTGGACTTAGTATTAAGAATCAATTAAAAAAAAAGAATCAATTATAAAATTTTATACAAATATAAGGGATTATCATCAGCATCACTAGTGTAAGGACACTGTTATGATTGTTCAGCCATGTTGCACTCTTTGTAACCCCATTTGGGCTTTTCTTGGCAAAGATACTGGAGTGGTCTGCCATTTTCTTCTCCAGACCATTTTACAGATGAGGAAACTGAGGCAAATGGGGTTAAGCAACTTGCCCAGGGTCACATGGTTAGTAAGTATTCGAGACTATATTTCAGCTCATGAAGATGAGTCTTTCTGACTCTAGGCCTGGTACTCTATCCACTGCACCACCTGGCTGCCCTGAGGATAGATAGGATGGATACCTGTAGGGTATGGGGAAAGTGGCAAAACAGGTGGAAAACAGGAAGGCATTAAGACATAAAACAGACTTGGAGATGGAAGATAACACTGAAAAGAGATCACTAGAGATAGGTTCAGATATTTCAATTAAGAAATTTAACTTGGAATACTATTGTGCTATAAGAAATTATGAAGGGGAGAGTGTTAGAGAAATCTGGGAAGACATATATGAATTGATGCAGAGTGGAGCGAGCAGAACCAGAACAATTTATATAGTGATAACAATTCTGTAAAGACAAATAACTTTGGAAGACTTCAGATAATGGACACAATGACCACTCAAAATTCCAGAGAATTCATAATGAAATATGATACCTGCCCCCTGACAGACTGATGTATAGGTATGTATAGATATAGATATTCGACCTGGCTAATGTGGGAATTTGTTTTGCCTGATTATGCATATTTGTTAAAAAGGGTTTGTTTTTGTTTCTTTTTCAATGGAGGTGGGGCAGTAGGAAGGAGAGAAGGTTGCCTCCAAATATGTATACATCCTTCTTGAGCTCAGAAAAGGAAACACAAAGCAAAAAAGACAGGGGCTCAGGCTTGAGCTCATCCAGTTGGGTCCCCTCCACCCAGCCCCCTCCGGGGAGAGTAAAGGAAGAGGGAGCCAAGGTCAGAGACATTCCCTTTTGAAAGGGATACTAAGTTAATAACTCTTCCTGTCAAGTGGCCAATAAAAGAATTATTTCGACATCTCTGAAGTGCCTTACCGCTGAGCTAGCACATATGGTTGGCTGGGATCAGGAAAGGTAGTTTTGTGCATGTGATATTCAACCCCCAGTTATGAAAAAAAAGTAGAAGTTCTAAGAAATAAAATGGATCTGTGATCTTGGTGTGAAAACTCCCCTTACCAATGCACATAGCAATCCCTTTGGGGCCCTTCATCTTTGTGCAATCCTTAGCCATGGCTTTTTGTAAAATGTCCTCGGGGCATCTATCAGTGTTTGGGAGGTCTTCCTCGGGTTCTTTCAAGAGTTCTTGCCACACAAAAGCCTCACCCCCTTCTCATTTCATGTACAAGTGCTCTGGGCTGAGGATAAATAACCTGCAACAGTCACCTGTAATTCCCCAGTTCAGCCACTGGGTGACGCCATTGCCCAGGAACAGTTTACGCTGGTAGCACAGCCCGATCTGAAGACTTTGCCTGGGTCCTGTAAGGATGCCCAGGAAGGCTGAGGGCTGCAGGGCTCTGTGACTGCCAGCCAATTCAGGAGGTACTGCTGTCAAAACCACCCAGCCATCTGCTGGCATTTAGCTTCCTACAAAGCAGACCCGTTGGGATGCCATTCTTATTGGGCACAGTTGAGCCTGGGAGTTTCTGCAGCAATTAAACCATTACATTTCCACCCTTCCTCCACCCCAGAGGGAAATGCAATGAAACTTCACTCCTAGTCTGCATTATTTGGACAGAAACTGGAGTAAAATTCTGAGTCAGTGTAAAATAACCAGGGAAATGAGTGTTAGGGAAAGATTCCTCATACGTAGAATAAACTATTTACATACAAATGACAGATCCTAAAACTCTTATGGCTTTTTTTTTTTCCGAGTTAAGCATGGAGGTGGGGCATACATGTGCATACATGTGTAACAGTGAGAGTTTATGTTTCTTGTTTAAAACTAGAAGTCCCAAGGAGGGCTGTTCTTGTTAGGAAATAAATACATTTCAGCAGTGAATGAAGGCCAAGGCAGAAGGTAATTACAGGCAAAATAGATGAGAGAAGACTTCACAAAGGGAGTGCCGTTTGAAGTGGGCTTTAAAAGTTAGGTGGGAAGTCCAGGTTTAGTGGCCAGTAGATCGTATATGAGCTGAGACTGGTAAGGCAGGCATGGAGTTGTGTAGGCCTTGAATCGACAAGTAGAGTTTGGCAGCCTTTGAGTCAGGAGGACTCGAGTTCAAATCCCAGAAGGAAGGGATATTACGGATGATCTGGTCCAGTGTCTGAATTTTAGAAATGAAGGGAGCAAGCACTTAATAAGCACCTAATGTATTCTAGAACAGATCCGCACAACTTGATAGTAGGTAGGGGCCAAAATTAAAATAGTCTAAACGTCTTTGGGGGGCAGATAGGTTAGACTAGAGACAGAGGGATGATGGTTGGTTGCCGCGGGTCACATGACAAACAGAAGAGTGAGCAGTGGCAAGCTTATGTTTTTTTCCACCGCCACCAGGCTGTATGTTGTGCAGCCCTGTTCCAGGAACGGTGATAAGTGACATGAAATATTATCTCATTTGATTCTCAGAACAAACCTAAGGAGACAAGATCTATTTTTAATGCCCCTTTTACCGATGGGGAGACTAAGATTAAATGACTCCTCCAGGATCACACAACTAGTGACTGAGGCTGGATTTGAACTCAAGTCTTTCTGAATCTAGACCCACCACCCCATGCTGCCTACTTGTCCCAGATGAGGCGATTGAGAGGATAAACAATTTGGCCAGGCTGTCGCTAGAAGAGAGGCCTCCCTCCTGGCCCCCTATACCAGACTGCCTTCCTTTGGGAGGGGCCATGCTGTGTTTTTCTGCCTGTGAATTTCAAGTCTTCTCTTTGACTTCCTCTCTCTTACCTTTCTTATTGAATTAGTAACCAAGCCCTGTTGATGCCTCCTCTACTTTATCTGTCTTTCCCCCCCACCGCTGCCCCCGCCACCTAGCACAGACCCTCATTACCTCCTGCCAGGACTATCTGACAGCCTCCACTCTCTTCTCTCCTAGCCACCCTTCATACTTCTATCAGGGAAATCTTTCTTTTGCCTAAATATGTTCATATCATTCCTCTGTTAGAGTATCTTCCAGGGTTCTCCATTGCCCACAAGGGGAAATTCCTCTATTTTTCATTCAGGGCCTACACAATTGGATACCTGCCTTACCAGTCTTCACTTATATTTCCTTCTTTATGGTCTACTTGCCACTAAACCTGGACTTCTCTTTATACCCCTGAACACACCTCTAACTGTCCCATCTCTGTGTCTTTGGGTTGGGTTCTTTTTTTTGGTTGCTGGGTTTTGGGTTTGGTTTTTTTTTTTTTTGTTTTGTTTTGTTTTGTTTTGTTTTTTGAGGCAATAGGGGTTAAGTCACTTGCCCAGAGTCACACAGCTAGTTAAATGTCTGAGTTCAGATTTGAACTCAGTTACTCCTGACTCCAAGACCGGTGCCCTATTCACTGAACCACCTAGCTGCTCCCCCACTCCTACCTCTGTTTTTTTGTTGGTGTTATTTTTTATTCTTCCTTTCTCTTTTCATCTATTCAATTCCCAACTAGATTTTAAAGCCCATTTCAAAGGGCACTCCCTTTGTGAGGTCTTCTCTGATCTACTTTGTCTGTAATTACCTTCTGCCTTGGCCTTCATTCACACAACACCTTGTTTTGTATTGCTGAAATGTATTTGCTATTTCCTAACAAGAACAGTCCTCCTTGGGATTCTAGTTTTAAACAAGAAACATAATACTCTCAGTGTTACATGTGTGTGTACACTCTAATGGCAAGCAAAGTGGGACTTTTTGATGTTTTTTGCTTTTGGAGTTCTCCTCACTACTAAGGCAATCACGTGCCTTTGATTGACTCTTGCCTTTGTTTCAATCAAGAGTATTTAATTGAATCAAGAGTCGTTGATGACCTGCTTAAGTCACAAGAAAGCCTAAGTCACATGAGTTTCAGTCACATGGCTGTGACACCCTCTGGCCCTGAAGAAGTGTGTGTGTGTGTGTGTGTGTGTGCGTGTGTAAATATATATATATATATATATATATATATATATATATATATATATATATATATATATATATACACATATACACTCTGAGGTTAGCATTTTGCTTTGGGGGCTCGCTCATTGGAAGAGTGTTCCTCTGATTTGGCCAGACAAGACTCTAGGTAGCCATTAAGGAGTCCCCCGCACGGCTTTGCAAATCCTTTGAAAATTATGTATGTATTGCTATGGACAGATGGAAGCCCTGCCTGCTGATTTGTGTTATTTGCTCTGTTTATATAATTTCTGCTTGTAATTTGTTTGTGTTTTCTCTGAAAGTTCAGGGTGCTGACTTTTCCCCCTGAACTAAGTGAATGATATATGTATGTTTAATTAAAGTGAGATTGTAAGCCCCTTAAAGTTGCTTTCCTTAGTAAAGCAGATCAAAGAACCTGTGCTAGCAGCCCTCTTATGTGCTGGTGTTGTTGGTCTTACACCTCCACAGCAGCTGCTAGCAGCATTGTTGTTACACACACACAAGCATTCTCCATCTCTCATCTCCCACCTCCATATCTTTGTACTGGTTGTCCCCCGTGCCTGGAATGCACTCCCTTCTCCCTTTTGCCTTTGGGAATTCCTAGCTTCCTTCAAGACTCAGCTCAACCTTCTATAGGAAGTCTGTCATGATCTTAACCCCATCCCCACTGCCCTTCCTCCCAAACTACCTTGTACTCAGTATAGCATTCTGGGAATCAGGAAGACCCTCAGAGTTCAAATCTGACCTTAGACACTTTCTAGCTGTCGGCAAGTCTACAACCTCTGCCTGACTCAATTTCCTCATCTGTAAAATGGGGATAATAAGAGCACCTACCTCCCAGGATTCTTGTGAGGATAAAATAAGGTAATGTCTGTAAAGCACTTTGCAAACCTTAAGGTAAATTCTATTATGCATATGAATGTGTGTGTATAATCTCACACACGCAGATATACGTACATATATACATACACATATACACACATATATAAATATATATTACACACACAGGCATATATATATTACACACATATATAAATATAAATATATATTACACACACACATACACATATATATATATACATATATATATATATACACACACACACACACACACACACAAATACACATGTGCATGCTGCCTTTCCTGGTAGAATGTAAACTTCTAGAGAGTAGGGATTATTTCACTCTTTCTATGCTCAACATTTGGTTCAGTGCCTGGCACATAGGTTCTTAATAAGTATTTGATGATTGATTGATAGTACTCCAAAATAATTTTCCTAAAACGAAACATTAGATGTTGAATTGCAACTTTAAAATTTCCTTTGACCTTGCTTAGGTTTAGGTGGGCAGCTTATGATTAAAAAAAAATCCAAATGATTTGCAGATCAAATTTATTAGCTGAGTTGTAAGTGAGAATTTTAGTTGAGACTTTGTCCCTTCAGAAGGGAGAGATCACCATCATTCATCTACTTGCTTACCATGCAAAGTTTACCTTTCTCTGGGCTTTAAAAGCTCCTGAAGGTTGTAAGGCAGATTTTCTTTCCTCTTCACAAGAGCGTTGCCAGGATACGTGTAAGTACACATAGGCGCTGCTGACCCAAATCCAAGCACCTGTCCTGAATCAAACGTGCCACTCAGGCCTGTGCTTGAAGAACATGGGCAGGTGGGGCCAGGATCACCCAATCACTTACAGCTGGATTTTGTAGGGGTAGAGTCTGGATCAACTAGAAGTAACCAGGGGTCTTTCTCTTCAATCAAGGACCATTGGACAGAAAGAAGGAGGTGCTGATGGGCATTCACAGTGGTGCAGGAATTGAGAAACATTCACAAAAGTGGCAAAGCGCAGAGATCCTTCAACTAGTCCCCTATTTTTCCCTTCTTAGTTATGTGACCTTGGCCATATCACCTAACCTGAGTCGCATCTTCTTCGTATATAAAATGGCAGTTTCAGAGTAAACGACCTCTAACTTCCAGCTCTAATGACACATAATGCCAGATAAGATCGATGAGAAAGCTTAGCAATTTTTTGTCTGTCCTCACAATAATTCAACTTCATTCCCTTATTTTATTTGTCTTTTAAAATTTCCTTGATTTTTTTTTTCTTGAGAGGAAAAGTTACCAGACTACATCCAAAAAAAAAAGGCTTCATGTTGATTGTTGGGCTAAGCAAAACTTTGGAAACCCCAACATCTTTTTCCCTTCCCTGGTGGCAGTGAGATGATGCAGTGCATGGTTGCTAGTCCTGGCTTTGGGAAGAACTGAGTTCAGACATTTACTAGCTTTGTGACCCTGAACAAGTTACTTAACTTCTATTTGCCTCAGTTTCTTCTTCTGTAAAAAGGGGATCCTGAGGTTGTTGAGAGAAGCAAATGAGATGATAATTTTAAGGGCTTAGCACAGTGCCTGGTACATAGTAAGAGCTTATATAAATGTTAGGTATTGTTATTATTAAATCCAGCCTTAGGCATTTACTAGCTGTATGACCCTTGATAAGTCATTTAACCACCGTAAATTTCAACAATTATAAAACTGGGATAATAATAGCATCTATCTCCCAGAGTTGGTGTGAGAATCAAATGAGATGATATTTTTAAATTACTTAGCACAGTGTCTGGCAAATAATTAGGGCTTGTTTCCTTCCTCCTTCTAGGAAAGTAGCCAAAGCTTTCATTTTTGCCTTAGAGAATCTTTTTCAGTCTTTTTCAGTCCCCAGTGTTTTTTCAGTCCCCATACCGTTTTGGCTCTCAGTAAGACCTTCCTGTGTTCAATGTGAAATAGAAAAAGAAGTAAATATGAAATGTATTCAATGTGAAATAGAAAAGGAAATAAATTCTAGAATTTACTTCGCATGTAAGAGATAAAATCAAGAGATTATTTTTTTCATAAAAAAATTCTATTCAGTATATAACATTTTTAGTATCTCAAAGCTATTAGATATAATTTCTTTTTACTAACACTGCTACTTTTGGATTATTTCAATAAGATGATGTAGTCATTTATATAGTCAATATGGCCAAGAAAATATATTAATATATAATATATTTTATAATGAGATAATATATATTATATAGTCAATATAGTCAATAAAATAATATAGTCATAACCCCTTGACTCCCAGTAGGAGTACATGTGCTCCAAGTTGGGAACCCCTGCTATACAGGATTCAGGTTTGAGAGGAACTTTACAGTCTAGCTGGTCTCACCTCTTTTATCTTATGGTTGAGAAGAATGGGGATGAATTGCCCAAGGTCACACAGTTAATGTCATCAGCAGAGCTATGACTATCAACTCAGGAAGGTGTCTGCCTTTTTCCTCCATCTTGGCTCTGCTCTCCACAGCAAGGCTTCTGATTCTTGTAACAACAGTGCTACTTGCCATTACTGTGGCTGTGTAAGACCAATAACAACAGCACACAGGAGGGCTGCTAGCACAGATTCTTTGAGCTGATTTTCTAAGGAAAGCAACTTTAAGGGGTTTACAATCTCACTTTAATTAAATATACATATATCATTCAATTAGCTCAGAGGGAAAAGTCAGCACCCCAAACTTCAGAGCAAATACAAAAAGAAACTACAAACAGGAATTATGAGCAGAGAAAATAACAGAGACCAACAGACAGGCTTCTTTCTGTCTGACCAAATCACAACACATAGTTACCAGAGAGAGAAGCACCGACATCTGTGTTTGCAAAGCGGGGGGAGGAAGAAAAGGGAAGACAGAAAGAGGGGAGAGGGTGGCGCTCTTAACAGCTACCCAGAGTTTTGTCTGGCCAAATCACAAGACCACTTTTCCAATGAGTGAAACCTCCAAGCAATATGCTAACTTAAGAGTACATATATACTTCTTCAGGGTCAGAGGGCATCACAATCATGTGACTCAAACCCATGTGACTTAAGCCTTCCCATGACATAAACAGGTCATCAAAGACTCCTGACTGAATCAAAGACAAGACTCAATCAAAGGCACTTGATTACCTCAGTGCTGAGAAGCACTCAAACAAAAAACAGCAAAAAGTCCCAGCTTAGGACTGCTTGGCATTACAGTCCCCCGTGCTACTGCTGCCCATCTTATTCTCTGGTACATCTAGGCTTCCATAATGGAGGGCAAGTCTCTCAAGATCAGAAAACATGCCTTCTCCCCTGCCCCCACACTCCTACAATGCCAAGTGCCAGGCTGGGCACACAGCAGGCCCACAACAACTCAATGAATTGAATTGCAAGTTGTCTTTACTTAATCTAAAACTGATGGGCTAGTTTGAATCCTGAAGCGAGCCTCCTAAGGATTTCTATTTAGACAATATTTTGTTAGCTTAGTAGTTGGTATTATTTCATATAAGCAATAACACTACATTTCATGAATTTCTACAGGCTGTCTCCTATAACTATTCTGATTTAGTAAGGTTTAATATATCAAACTGGTCCTTAATGTTCAAGGGTGACACTGATAAGCCAGAACCTTGTACTGGGTTTGTCTATTTTGACTATATTTAACAATGGCATAAGCCCTGGTCCTGAGGGTAGGGAGAAGGGGGAAGGGACAAAGGATCTTGTTAAAATGGGTATAATACTCCTTCCTCTCTTTGCTGACTTAGGGGACTGTGAGTATGAAATGTTCTTTCTTTCTTTCTTTTTTAAAATAGCATGCTTTGATCTTCATTCAGACTCTATCAGTTTTTTCTCTGAATGTAAATATAATTTTTCATCATGAGTCCTTTGGAATTGTCTTGCATCATTGCATTGCTGAGAATAGCAGTCATTCATAGCTGACCATCATGTTGCTGTTACTTTGTACAATGTCCTCCTGGTTCTGGTCACTTCACTTTGCATCAGTTCATGTAAGTCTTTCCAGGGTTTTTTTTTTTTCTGAAATCTATATTCTTTCTTTTTTAATCTTTATTACAAGGGATAGTTCACTGGTTATGGGAGACAGAAGGGATATATTAAAAAATCAAAATGATAAAGAAAATAACATCAACAAAAAGAAGTTATAGAAATATGCAAAAAAGGTACAAACAAAATCAGTAAAGCTAGAATAAGAAAAGAAACAAATGGGAAAAATCATGTCAAATATCTCAAAATTTTGATATCCATGATATATAGAAAATTGATACAAATATATAAAATTGAGTGTAATTCCCCAAAAGATAAGAGGTCAAATAATATGAACAGTTTTCGAAAGAAGTGCAAAATTATCAACACCCGTGTGAAAGATTACACCAAGTCATTAATAATAAATGAAATGCAAATTAAAAGAATTCTGAGGATCCACCACACATCTGGCAAATTGGCAAAGATAATAAAAGATAGAAATAGCCAATAAAGGAGGTGCTGTGAAAAGAAAGGTGCAATAATGTGTTACCAATGGAGCTGTGAACAGACCCAACCATTGTGGAGACCAATTTAGAATTGTGAGAAAAGTAATTCAGCTATTCTTACCTTTGACCCAGAGATCCCTCTTCTGGGTATATGTACCCTATGGAGGCCAAAGACAAAAGTAAGGTCCTATATGTACCAAAATATTTATAGCTTCGCTTTTTGTGGTAGCAAAATAAAATGCTAAAAACAAAATGCTTTCCTATTTGTTTAAGAAAGGTTAAATAAATTATGGCATATAAATATAATGGAATATTATTATACCCTAAGAAACAATGAATATGAGGAATTTAGAGAATCATGGGATAATTTCTGTGAACTATTACATAGTGAAAAGGAGACCATCATAAATGATGACTTTTGTTGTTATCGTTCAGTTGTGTCTTACTTTTCGTGACCTCGTTTGGGGTTTTCTTGGCAGAGATATAGGAGTGGTTTTGCTATTTCCTTTTCCAGCTCATTTTACAGATGAGGAAACCGAGGCAAACAGGGTGAAGTGACTTGCCCAGGGTCACACAGCTAGGAAATATCTGAGGCCAGATTTGAACTCAGAAAGATGAGTCTTCCTGACTCCAGGCCTGGCACTTTATGTGCTATATGGCACTACCTAGCTGCCCATTAAATGATGACTATAATAGCATGAATGAAAAGAATGCTAAAACAGAGTTGAATGAATTCTGAACCAATAAGTCTAATCTTGACTCAATAGTATAGATGATGAAACATACATCCTCCTTTGGTGGAGAAGTGGGGGACCTTGGGTATAGAATGTTGTTTACTATCAGATATGGGGTCACTGTGTCTGTCAGTTTTGCTTAAAGGTCTCTTTTCGTTACAAGATGAGGAGTTGTTGCCTTGTGTGTCTGGATGTAGAAAGGGTAGGGCTATAACAGAAAATGACTGTAATTTAAAAATGATGGACAACAATAAAATTTATTTTGAAAAAAGTAAACCAGGTGTAAGCCTCTGCTTCAGGGCCCTTATTCTCTCCTCAATACCATTATGTTACACACCACAGATGCTGATGAAATATTGAGATGGCTGAGAATGTTTCTGTTCTCTTCCAGATCTCCAAATGGCCTCTGGACCACAGTCTAAAATAAACCTGTCCTGGGGATACGGAATATAAAGCAGGCCTAAGACCACTGGTATGAGCTTATGAAATGCTAATGGCTTACCCATGCAAGTTTACCACCTTTTGCTCTAGGCAGTTTGGGGGCTCTGAGCACCCATAGCTAGAAGCTTTAAATAGTACAGTATGAAATATTTACATGTGAAAGGATCTGTGCAGAATATGTGGATGAAATTCCATTATCTGTAGAAAATTCACTCTCTCAAAATAGCTGACTCTCCATTTTTGACTCTAACATAAGAATATTGGTTATTCAAAATGGCGGACCAATCAATCAAAAACAATCAGTAAGTGTTTCTAGGTGCCAGGCACGGTGCCAAATGCTGGGGACACAGAAAGAGGTAAAAGACAGTCCTTGTCTTATTGAACTCTGGAATTTTCTTTTGAAATAGTTTCTTCAACGACTGTGCCAAATAGAAGCATTGGCCTTCAGGTTCTTTTATGTTACAAATTATAATCATTCGTAGTTCCATGGTCATTTATTCCTATAGTTTATTATAGTGTAAACTAATATTTTAAAATAATGTAAACTATTTCTAGTTCTATGAAAATATTACAGTATCATTATTATAGCTGTTAACAAAGAGGTATAGTAGATTTTTTACTGTTATCCAGGCATTTCAATCATGACTGACTCTTTGTGACCCCATTTGGGGTTTTCTTGGCAAAGATATTGGAATAGCTTTCCATTTCCTTCTCCAGCTCATTTTATAGATGAGGAAACTGAGGGTGAAGTGACCTGCCCCAGGGTCACACAGCTAGGATCTGAGTCCAGATTTGAATTCATGAGGAAGAGTCTTCCTGATTCCAAGCCCAGAGCTCCATCCGCTACACCACACTACTGTGCATAGAGTGCTGAAATTGGGGTAACAGATCCGAAATTAAATCCTAGGATGGGCCTTGACACATAGTAGGCACTTGTTGGCTTACTCAATTGGGTCATTGCATTGAATTTAGATGTGGTTGCATGTGATACTCTAATCATCTATTATTATTTACATGAATATTTAACTCAGGAGAAGCTAAAAATCTCTAGCTTTCCACTCTCCAGCAGCCTCACCCCCACCCCAATACACACACAAACTCTTCCCCACCCCTGCATAGTGGACAGCATCACTTCTGGTGCAAAGGTCAACCTGAGCTGAGCTCTCCCTCTCTACAGTTAATGCATTGAGGATTCACATCTTCTCTGTAATTAAGAAGATAATGAAATATAAAACTGAGGCAACTAGATGGTCCAGTGGTTACAGAGTGCTGGGTTTGGAGCTGGAAAACATGAGTTCAAATCCAGTCTCAGATTCTTACCATCTGTGTGTAACCCTGGCCAAGTCACCCATTGTCTGCCTCGGTTTCATCATCTATAAAGTAGAGATAATAAGAGCACCTACCTCACAGAGTGATTGTGTGAATCAAACAAGATAACACATGTGAAGGCTTAGCAAATTCTACAATAGTAGATAAAGGCCATTACTATTGTTATATTCTGGTTTAAAAGGACACTTATTAGGTTTCATGATGAAGTAAAAGTAAAGAGATAGTGAATACTTTTGATAAAGCAGCTTGATTCTTGTCACTAGGAACTTGAAGGCAGTGCTTAAATTGAACTGCATGAATCTTTTCCATGCAAATGACTTGCCAAAAGCATTAACATTTAATCAAATCAACATTTTCAGTTGAAAACAAAAATAAGTGTGAGCATTTCTTTGGAGCAAAGAACTCCATGTGGCTTTTTTTTTTTTTTGCTTCTTTTCCTTTGGTTAAACCAGGACCATTCTTTTGTCTGCTTTTAGCTATTTTCAAAATGTTTTGTCTTTTATAATATTGTATCGTGGTGTTTGTATGTAGACCTGCTTGGATCAGCTCCTGTTTTCTCTCCTTCCCACAAGAGGAACAGACAAAGCTTTTTCTCTGGCATGCTGTGCATGTTTTTTACTCCTCCTCTGAACACTCCAAGGACAATGACATCTCCTTAGGTCACTTAATGTTTTAGGTCCCCCTCCAAGCCCTGATTTCATGACCTTTGGCATTTTGATGCATTTGAATTTGCAGAACATCTTGACAGAAAATTGTTACTACAAGGACAGAAATTGTTATTACCAAATGTAATACTACGTGCCACTCCTCAGATGAGCCTTGTAATGTCAGAAATTCAGCAATGTCCTTACATTTCTATTCTTAAGATATTTACTCTTGACTAGGTTGAGTTGAACCACACCCTAGGTCCTTCCACCCTGGGAATTTCCCTTTCGGGGTGCACAGATCAAGTTGGATCTCAGCTTCTAGTGTCCTTGCCCCCTTCCATCAGGGTTCATGGCACAAAGGGCAAAACAGCCAGAATGAAGGGGCTTTCCTTGCCCAAATTGCCAAGGGCCATAGGGGTCTCATGACCAGGACTTGCTACTTCATACTGTCTCCTCCCCCCTCTCCTCCTAAAACTACAAAAACTTTTTCATGGTTCTCTTTGCTTGGGAAATCCACTGGACATCTCCCAGCGTGGCAGGTTTGCCACCCAGTTGTCTCAATTAAAGATGCTTTATTCTTCAGCTCATGGTCTTGATTTACTTCAGGACTTGACAATCTCTACCCAGGGTCATTCCTTGGGAAGCAGGATACAAGGTTTGGGGCCTTCCCACTAACTAACAATTTTCACACCACTAAGAATTTTATATGGGTGATTCAAAGTCAAGTGACCATAAAGAATAATAATCAAGGGAAAATAAGTAAAAAAAAAAGTGATGACATACAGTGCAAGGTGAGTTGCGCTTGTGGAAGAGGCTGCATGACAGATGACAAAGAGTGTGCCTTGGAATCAAGAGAACAGGGTTCAAGGTCTGACTCTGGTCTTGTGCAAGTCACTGAACTGTGAACCTTGGTTACTTCGTCTATAAAATGGAGACAATACTATTTATATTACAGGATGTTGTAAGGAAAATGATGCTTGGTGAACTATAAAGCACCATATAAGTTAATGCCTAATTAGTCATTAATTTTGGCCTCAGACAAGAGTTGGGAAAATGCATGTTCCTTTATGATAAAAAATGTTATCTACTTCTACAGAAAGAACTAATGGAGTCCAAATATAGATTGAAACATACTTTTTAAACTTTATTTTTCTTGGTCTGTGTTTTCTTTTGCAATGTGGCTAATGTGGAAATATGTTTTGCATGACTGCACATATATAATCTATATCAAATTGCTTGCCTTCTCAAGGAGTAGGGCTGGGTGAAAGGGAAAGAATTTGGAACTCAAAATTTTAAAATGCAAATTTTAAAAGTTGCTTTTATATGTAATTTAGGAAAAAATAAATTAAAAAAAAAAGAAAATTCGTGTCCTCAACCTCTTTACAGAGGTGAAGGACTATGGCATATAATATTATATATACTATCAGATTTGGTTGATGTGTTGTTTAGTTTTGTTCAATTTTTTTTTCTTCTTTCTGTTCGTATATTTTGTTACAAGGGATGGCTTCCTGGGCAGGGGAGGAAGGAAGATAACTGGAAATAGAAGTGCTGTGCAAAACAAAGGATAGCTGTAAAATTTTTAAAAAAGAAAAAATTATATAATCTATTATTATTGTGGAAGGAGAGAAGTGTAGTCTTTCTGTGGTCATAGTTGGTCATAGTTGGTGTGGGGTGGTGTTAAGTGTCCTGATTGAATGAGCTTCAAGTCTATTTTAATACCCTTTAGAAAAACAAGCTGCACCTTCCCCAGGCACCGCCCAGCTGTTTGCCAATGTTCAGGGCCAGGTCAGTTGTCAGAATTGGCGTGGATATTCCCTCCACTGTGAAGGCTGTCATGTGCTGACCATTACCACCCACAAGACAGCCTAGCCAGCCTAAATGAAGCAACAGATCACCTCCTTATTTACCAGGAAGTAGCCTGGACCAGGAAAGTCAAACCATCTGCACCAACTGTACCATCATTTCCCTTCACACCCCAGTGGTGACAGCCTAGGACCCTGAGCCCAAGAGTCCTGGGAACAGCAGTGGTCTCTAGACCACCAATCCTGTCTCCAGCTCTGCCTCCCCAGCCGTCAGCCAGAGGGTGTCTTCAGGGGCTATCTAATCCAACCCTTAACCCATCCCCCAAAAAAGAAGTCTGGTACCGTTTCTTCCTTCTGAGACCAAACAGAAGAAGTCAAATCTATTTTCCAAATGACAGCCTTTAAAATAATTATGCTATCTTTCCTGAGCTTTCTCTTCTCTAGTCTAAAGATCCTTAGTTCCTGTGGCTCTGTGGATAAAGCACAACGTCTGGAGTCAGGAAGATTTAAGTTCCCCCTATGGTGAGAGGGTTATGTTTGTTTAAATTCAATCAGATAAAATTATGCTCTATGAAGTGGAAATATCATTAGTTCCAAAGGGAAACACACTCACCTGGCTCTCTGGGTTCGCTCTAAGAGCATATATAACCAAGGGCGACTTGGGATGCCCCCTCTTTGATGCAGGACATGGCTGTCAGAGTGAGCAATGTCAGCTACCATGTCAGTGTTCTCAGTTCTGTGTGGCTTCTCCGTCTGGGTTCCAAAACCAACAAACCATTGGCTGGAGCCTCCTAACATAGTCCCCCATCCTTTTCCATGGAGGAAGAGGATCCAGTGTCCTAGCTACCCCACAAAGCACTCCATGGCAAGTCTCAACAACAAACTCTGGGTTGCCTGAATAGAATGAACTGGGTGGTAGTATTGGCCACAGGTAACTAAGCACACTCACATGCCTACTGCCTCTGTTCTGAGCAGAACTCAGCCAAGGACCTGGGAATAGGGCCACAGAGCCTGGGGGCACTCAGTTACATGGAGAGACCCCTGGGCTGGGCTCTTTGGACATATCCAAATCTAGAGCGGACGGGTGTGATTCCTGAACCAGAGAAAAGATGAAAATCAAATATTTGGAAAAATCTTATTCGACCCTTACTTTCAACTGGAAGGAAGAGAACCTGCTCAAGAAAAAACTCAATCTTTTGGAGTCCCTGAAAAAATATGAAGCCAGAACCTGGCTAGTGGAACAGAAAGCTTTGTACAGCCAACACCGCAAGAAGCTCTGGAGGTCAGAATTGGCTTATGCCAGGTTGCTAGGCAACAAGGACATGGTTAGACAGCTCACCAAGGATGAATTCTCTACCTCCCACAGCACCATGATGACAGGTGGCGAGCCAGTGCTGATGACTTTAGGGCAGAACAGGAGAGAGCTGAGGAAGACTCCAGTACCAGGCCATCTTGGCCCCGGTAGAGATGACTTCTCCCCTGCTACTAATGGTGGTTTGTTGGTGAAGGAGAAGGAAAGCAAGAAAGACCTGAATGGGTCTTTGGAAGTGTCTAAGAGAAAGCTAAATCCAGATCCAAAGCAAAGCAGCTTGAAAATGAATTTAGGAAGGAGAAAGATAGTGGCCCATCAGGAATGGGGTAGTGTGGACAAACAAATCCAGTTTTATCTCCAGAGGTCCCGCAAGGGTAAAGAACAGGAGGGACAGAAAAGAAAATCCATCTCTGCCAACCGTGGATCTCATTTTAATCAAAGACCACCAAGTCCTCCAAATGAGCAGCGCCCAGCTACCACTCACACTGGGTGGGATGTGGATAGATGGCCAAGACCCAGCCAGCAGGAGACCAAAGGACATCAACATTATAGAGGTAGCAGAGAATGCAGTTACTTAGCCAAATCAAGTCCCAGCTCAAGAAAGGTCTTTTTGGGGGAGGAAGAGGCAACATCATATATGCCCTTACGGGCTGAAATTCAGGCCATGATGAATCAAAAACCACATTTTAAAGAGAAGGTCAAGCACTATCTTCGGAAAGTGGTGATTCCACCACCACGTGCTCCTCTCCCAGAAGAGTACACCAAAGGTCTCCAAGAGAAGGGTGGGCAAAATCCCCGTTATCTCTGGGATTCAAATGCTGACATAGAGCAAGAGTGGAGGAAATGGCTTCCGGTGGGACCAGAATCCGGTTCACGAAGCATTACCTTAAAGAAGCTAGATTGGTGCTTTGTTCAAAAGACCACTTCCCCAGAGATCCTTTTCCTGGATACTTACAATGCAATCCTCACCAAAGAAAACCAGGTGAAGAGAAATTGGTTCCATAATAACCCTGACTGCTCAAGCACCAAACTGCCCTAAATTTTCCCCAAATAGCTAATTTCCTTCTTTGGATGAAGAAATGGCCAAGAAGCTGGGCCCGATCGTTGTTGAAAATTGGATTCCAGGAACTGAGGCTATCTTCTTTCAGATCTGTGAGAAGTCATGACCACCCAGACCCAGGGTCGAGAAACTTTCCACCTTCAAAGGCATCACTTTGATGGGCTGCCATGGTGAATGCTTTGGGTTGTCCTGACTCATCTTCATTTGTGGGGCCTGCAGTTCAATTCTGTGAAACTCCTTTCTTAGGAAGGATTTCTAGGAATCAAATGATCTTGAGAAACCTTATCCTATAAACCATGTGAGTATAAAAGGGAGAGCAGGAAACAATAGTTTGTATAAAGTGGAGAACTTTCAAGACCGAGAGTTGACTTGGGGAGGAAAAACGAACTGCAGGAAGAGAAGCTAACCCTTATTTCTAAACCCTTTTACAATGAACTAAACCAAGGAAGTAAAAAAAAAGAATCCAGTGGAAGGTCAAAGCTATGATTAGTACCTGAATGGAATTTCTCTTCTCAAGATGCTTGAAGGCAAGAGCCAATGCAGGTCACCCCCTACACACTCACACACACACACACCATTTGCCTAGCTTTTTTAGAGCCAGGGCACTGATCAGTTTATACGTCTGTTCCCTTTACCCTTCACCTCATTCTCAAACCCCCACACCATGTCTGGGTGCTCTGTTTTTTGTACCATTAGCTTTTGGTTCACAGATTCAGAGGTCTTCTTGGTTGTCCAAAAGCAGAATAAAAACATCTCCAAAGATCCAGGTGGCACAACAGAATGGGCACTGTATCTAGAGTTGGAGAACCTAGGTCTCCATTACCTCATCTATGAAATGAGTAAAGGGAGTGGGGTTGAAATTGATCATTGGTCCCTGCCAGCTCTCAATCTATTCCCCTAAACAACCCTCATCGGTCAATCAAAATTAAGACTATTTTTCCATTGTGACATGAGGTTATTAAAATCTTTTTACCTCAATGGAACTTTATGGTATAGTAGAAAGACCACCGGACTTGGAACGAGGGGAAAGGTAGATCTGAGTTCTAGTTCTAACACCAACTATCTATGTGACCTTGGACAAATTATTTAAGGTTAATTTTTTTCATCTGAAACACGGTGATGATAATGCATGTACTATATAGCAAATGTCACTATGTGTCAAGATTCAAACCCTGCCTCTGCTCCTTATAATGTGTATAACCTTACACAAGACCTTTAACCTCTCTAGGCTTCAATTTCCTTATCCGTACAAGGAGATTGAATTGAATAACCACCATGGTCCAAAATTCTCTAATTTCACAGAGGAGGGATTTTCTTGCCCATAATTTCACGAGTAACGGCATAGGTAAGTTTTGTACCTGGGTCTCCTAAATAACTTTTCAGGAGTCTTTTGATTACACTACTACGTTGGTACATGTGGCAACAACTGGTTCTGACATCGTTAAATGATAAGACAGGTTATTCCTGTCCCCTGAAACAAAAGATCCCACACATCTGGGGTTCTCAAATGACTGTGGAAAGATCCTGTGGTTTGTTGGTTTAATTGGCTTCCTGGGAGAATTGTTTGGGAGGATCATGTGCATGTATTCATTAAACACAAAAAATATTCCACTAACTGATATTAGGTCTTCCAAGCGTGATTCGTCTATGTTGGGGGGAGGGAATGGAAAGGTTGACTGGCCATTTAGGTTTCGGGGCCAATATTTTTTTCCTTAAGGAACATACCACTGAAATATCATGGATGCCAATAGGAACAGGGTGACTCAATATACAATACTAAAATATGCAACTTGTTTTATGCTAAACCATCATAATTAGGCTATGTTATTATACCCATTTTACAGATAATAGCCAACTTCAAATAAGTCATGATGAAAACCTAGAACAAGTAGCTGCCGCTTCCCTTTGTCACTGAGAAAGTATATATTATACTTTTAAAAGCTGTCCTTTATCCAAAAATCATCACCTTATAAGTCTAGTAAAAACAACCACGGACAGAGGGCATAAATGGCAGTTTTCTAGATATAATATCCAAACTAGTTGCTGCATCTTCAATGGTCAGGAAGCCTTTTTCATATGTCCACCTCCTTGTTTTGTAGGGGCGGCTAGGTGGTTCAGTGGATAGAGAACCTGAAGTCAGGAACTCATCTTTCTTAGTTCAAATTGGGTCTCAGACACTTCCTAGCTTTGTGACTCAGGACAAGTCACTTCTTAACCTTGTTTGTCTCAGTTTCTTCATCTGTAAAATGAGCTGGAGAAGGAAATGGCAAACCACTCAAATATCTTTGCCAAGAAAACCCCAAATGGGGTTGTGAAAGAGTCAGACACAACTGCACCACAAAGTTTTCTAAGAATTAATTTCTGAAATGGGCATTTGGGGATACATTGTGAATTTAAGAAACACATCTCCTTCTGTTACCTTGAAAATAGAGCCTTTGTGGAGTTTCTGTGCCAAGGTCAAATCTTTTGGAAGAATCACAAAATGTTTTTACTTGTAACAATTGACAGCTTTGGAGAGATCATGGATTCCTATGGAAAGAAGCACTGAATTTATGTACAGAAGACCTCAGTTTTAATCCAGGCCCACTTGTATAATCTTAGACAAGTCACTGAATTTCTGTGGACCTCAGTTTCTTATCTATAAAACAAACAGTTTAGACTAAAAGATCTTTAAGGACCCTTGTTGACCTAAAGCTATGATCCTAGGAATTCCGCTTTGGTGGGCCCTATTCCTGATAATATCATAAACCCAAAGGTGGGAGATTACTGTCCTTGGAAGACCCTCCTTCTTAGATTTCTTTTTCCTCCGTAGAGACTGACTCTAGGACCTAGTGTCCTAGATCAGGGCTGTCCAAAATGTGGCCGCAGTGAGATTTATGCAGCCCACCTACAAGCATAGAAATTTACATAAATGCTTTAGTAAACAAAGCCAAGCGGAGCTCTCACTAAAATAGCAAATCGAAATATATTGTCTATTGTTTCAATAAAAACCTAAGGTTGGACAGCCCTGTCCTAGATAATGGATCAAGATCCATGATTCGTTCCTACGAAGGAACCATATATTGGAATTGGGCCATCCAGGTGAAGGGCGAATCCTCCAGCCTCAAACTCCTCTGCATTTATCCATAGCATCTTTAGACTGAGGATTTACCAGGCAGGCATCATGATCAGCGTTTTCTGAAAGACTATCTGCCCTTTCTTCTTGAAGAATGTATTCGTTATCTTCGTTGTAGCCTACAAGCCTTTGCTCTCTTTGGTTTCTGAACCATATTTCCCAAAATATTTTTCCACATCCCCCCATAAGCTCATCTCTGTCCTGGAGCCAGTGAATGTTAAGGTATGGGGTAACCTATTGGGAGGATTTTATCAAATTCTTAGCAGAATTTTCCTCCCTCTTCATGCTCTATGGTAGATTTTGGTGCAGAACTACATGCTGTTGCCTTCATGGTGGTCTCTTCTCTTCTTCATCATGAGCACTGTAGGATGAGCCGGCCAAGTATCCCATTAAATACTGTGTCTTATTGACCTTGGAGTGCATGGTGAAACCAGCTCTGCTGAACCTTTTACTTGCATTTCCAAAGAAAAACTTGCTTCCATTTAGCTACGGTTTTCCTGTATCTTCTGGTCTCATTTGCAGAAAGAATGTCCCTATTGATGGTCAAATTCCTCTAGAAACATGACAACTTAATGGTTGTTGCACTAAGATTGCACAGCATCAGCAGTTGAATTAAAAGGCAATATGAAAACTGTAAGATTGTTGGCACCCTCTGCCCTCTTTCCCACCATCTGCCCCTGTCGCTACAAAAGCGAAAAGGTACTTACTGCACAGGACTAGGATTCATTTTGTCTGGAAAGGGTGCTGGAGGGGCAGCTAGGTGGCAAGTGGATAGAGCACCAGCCCTAGGGTCAGGAGTTCAAATCTTGCCTCAGACATTTACTAGCTGTGTGACCCTGAGCAAGTCCCTAACCTCAATTGCTTCAAAAAAAAAAAAGAATGCTGGATTTAGAATAAGAATCTGAGTTCAAATCCAAGCTCTGCCTCCTTCCAACCTGCATGACCTTGGACTTAACCACTCTGGGTCTGAGACCTCTTATTCGTAAAATAAAGAAGATGACCTACATGATCTCAAAAGTCTTTTTTAAGATCTAAACCAATTATCCCAAGGGATTGAATGTCAAAAAAAATCATACTGACAGTCACCAATCTACTTCAACAGTTGACCACGAAGACCACACTCCAAGCCAATTCAGTTTAATTCAACAAGTTTCTCAATTCTAAACATTTCAAAATCAGCACCTATCAACCAGGCATAGGATGATCACGAAGGGGAACAGAGAGTAGACTGGACAAACTCAGAAACTGGATGATTCCATGTCTCTGGAATTCCTGCCATGCTACACATTCCTCGGGACGAGAGATAATTTTATATGGGTTTCATATTGTGACAGCAACCATCACACCTATGTGCTTCTACGTTCAAATGATATGGGGTGGGAGGAGGCAGAGAGTGAGGCAGCAGAGGGTTAATTTGATTCAGAACATCTGACCTTGACCAGATGAAGCCAAATTGAGCTGGTTTCTCCACTTGAAGTCAGTTCTGTCAGATGAGTGTTGGATTTCATGCCGAACATGTATGGGTCATTGCTCCTTTAATGGTGTTTTTAAATTGTGTGGTTTGTAAGAATGGCTATTACCTCAAAGAATTGTGCCGAAGTGGTAGCTCTCAAAGAGTCCACTTCTGTGAGTCTAAGAAATATTGCAGTGGGCTTTTTTTGTTTTTGTTTTTGTTTTGTTTTTGTTTTTTTGCTGTGGGGAAACCAGGTTTTTCAAGGATCACTGAAGCCTGCAATTTAATAAGATCAGATGAACCGAAGCAGAAAGGAAAGTAGTTGAAAAGAAAAAACTACATGAAGAACTGAGTAACTAATGCTACAAAAAAGACTAATTAATCTGCAGAAAACAAGCAAAAACTTAAGGAGGAACGTGGAGGCTGGAGGAGTTTTTCTTGGTTACTCTACAATGCAACCTAGGCTTATCCATGCAGAAAGAACAAGAGATAAGCAAAAACAAAAAAGAAGACACTGTGGCTAACTGTTGCTATTAAGTAAATAAAAAACAAAAGTCAAGAGGAAGATGGGAGTATTGAATAATGGAAAAAGCTACATGAAAATCACTGACCACAGAGGTTCAAGTGAACTTGTAAGATCTGAGTATCTTCATCTTATCGTGAAACATCCAAGTAAAAATGTTTGGGTTTTTTTTTTTTAATTTTCAGTTGACTGGAACTTAAGGGAATGATGGACTCTGATAAACATATTGACATGCTGAGAAACAGTATTTTGGGGGGAATTATAGAAATTCCCAAATAAAGATTGTATATTGAAATATCTTATGCCATGCTCCATATCATGGAAGTTTGGGTAATTTATCAGAGATAAACATAAACTGGCCAGTGTGGCCTGGGAATTCACTTGATTTAAACTCCATTAAAAAGCTATGGGCCATAATCAAATCTAGAACTGAAAAAAGAAAAGGATGGTTCATCAAAGGTACATTTATATCCAAATGTAGCTCAAATTGTGGTATATGAATGTAATGGGATGGGATGTCAGTCTTTTTGTTTTCAGTCATGCTCAATTCTTAGCGACTCCATTTGGGGGGTTTCTTGACAAAGATCCTGGAGTGGTTTGCCATTTCCTTTTCCAGCTCATTTTACAGATGAGGAAACTGAGGCAAACAGGGTTAAGTGAATTGCCCTAGGTCACACAGCTAGTATTTGAGGCCAGATTTGAACTCAGGAAGATGAGTCCTGATTCCTGGCCTGGTACTCTATCTACTGTGCCACCTAGCATGCCCATGTAATGGGATACTCTTGAGCTATAAGAAATGACAAAAAAGATGATTTCAGAGAATTATGGGAAGATTTATGAACTGATATGAAGCAAACAGAATCAGAACAATGGATACTATTGTAAAAATGAACATTTCTGAAAGACTAAAGATCTCTGATCAATACAATGGTAAACCATGATTCCAAAGGATGGATGATGAGGTGCTAACCATTATTTGACAGAGAGGCAATCATCTAAAAATGCAGAATAAGAGATATTTTCAGCCATGGCCGATACGAGAATTTGCTTGGCTATGCTTGCAACAAAGGTTTTGTATTTGTTTTTTTCTTTTCAGATGTGGCGGAGTTGGAGGGAAAGAAAGTTGAATTGAGAATCGAAAAAAAATTTTTTTAAATCCAATGTGGTACATGTGGTTTCCTAAGGAAGGATGAAAAATTATGTGTCGAAGTCTTGTGGATTCAATGCCAAATCATGTGAAGTGATTTCAGCAAAATGGAGACAGATTGCCTATCATATTTTTTTAAAAGATGTAAAGAGTTATAAGGTTTATGGAATAAGATAATATATTTAATTATTTTGTCCCAGTTAATTTGCACACCACTGTGAATGCTGTGGTCCCAGGGTAGTTCTGATGCCTGAAATGAAGAACAAATTTTGTTGTTGAGCCACTTCAGTCATATCCAATTCTTGGTGATCCCATTTGGGGTTTTCTTGGCAAAGAAACTGGAGTGGTTTGCCATTTACTACTCCAGCTCATTTTTACAGCTGAGAAATTAGGGTAGAGTTAAGTGACTTGCCCAGGATCATTCATTAAGTATCTGAGGATGGATTTGAACTCAGGTCTTCCTGACTCCAGACATGGCTGCTCCATAGGAAAGGAAATAAAGCCCCTCCATAAATAAAGAGGAGGGTCGAGAGGAAAAGGCTTCCCTGTTTCCTAGGCAAAAGACAACAAAATAAGCATATTTGGGGAGGGAAAGGAGTAATGTTCACTGTCAGTCTACAGCAAGTGTAGGAGGATATGAACCTAAGCCTCACTTGATGCCAATATCAGCAATCTATCAGCAATTATGGGGTATCTCAAGTAGGGAGACTATGATGCCTCTTTTTCTGGACTCTGAAAGCAACCTGGGCATCAGCTTAGTTCTTGCTGCCATATGACTGAAGGCAGCTAGGTAGCACAGCGGATAGACTGCTGGGCCTGGAGTCAGGCCCACTCATCTTCAGGCATTTGAAATCTGGCCTCAGATACTTACTAGCTTGGCCAGGAGTAAGAAAGTCCTGAGTTCAAATCCAGCCTCAGACACTCAGTAGCTGTGTGACCTTGGGCAAGTCACTTCACACAGTTTGCCTCAGTTTCCAAATCTGTAAAATGAGCTGGAGAAGGAAATGGCAAACCACTCGAGGATCTCTGCCAAGAAAACCCCAAACGGGGTCATGGAGAGTCAGACATGACTGAAAAATGACAACAAAACCACGTGGTTGAACTTGCAGTTGACTAAAATTCCCAGGTCTATTTTTTTTTTTTTAGTTAATGGTTATTAAGCCTCTTCTTTCCCATCCTATGGGAACAGATGTCCTGTCCTATGGATTTGGATATCCTGTCCCATACTGTATATCCCATGTTTTTTCTAGGAAGCCGACTGTAACACTTCTCACTCTTCTCCACTGAATTTCATCTCGTTCAGTTTGGCCCCCTGTCCTAGCCCTTCAGGGTCTCTGGAGATGTGCAATCCCCTTGTTTAGCATAGTGTCTTGCCATAGTAGGTGCGCGACAAGTACGTGAAGGATTTATTAGAGGTTAATCGGGGGAGTCTGACCAATTTGAGGATAATAAAGTGAGGAGAATTTTGAACTCACCTCCCTCTTATGGGTGTGAACGTGACCATTAATATCTATCCAGCTTGTTGTAGGCATCAGCCAGCATCCCCTTTCTAGGTCCAGATGAAAGAGGTGGCTCTGATCCACAATAGCCCAAGGAATCAGACAAATCATCCCTAAAGCTTTTCTGAACTCTCCATAATGAGACGTGAAGAGGTTGTGGGGCAGCTAGGTGGCACAGCAAGTAGAGCGCTGGCCCTGGAGTCAGGAGGACCCGAGTTCAAATGCGGCTTCAGACACTTGACACACTTACTAGCTGTGTGACCTCAGGCAAATCACTTAACCCCAATTGCCTTCCCTTCTCCCCTCAAAAAAAAAGAAGAGGTTGTGAATATCCAGATTCTGGGCATCCTCTAGAATCCTCCTCATGGTGTTAATAGGCATAGTCACACCTTCCTTTGGGAATTTATCAGAGTCCTAAACAAGCTTATCAGTCTCTCCCATAAGGTTTTACATGATGTAAAGTATCTCTCTGTTCAAACCCTTATCCTTTCGGTAAGAGGAGGTAACTAGGTGGTATGCAGTAGATAGAGGGGTTAGGATGTTAAGAAGTTCTGAGTTCAAATCCAGCCTCAGATATGTACTAACTGTGTGACAGCTCCCTTAACTGCCTTCAGCCTCAGCTTCCTCATCTATAAACTGGGGATAGTGGGTTGTTATTAGGAGTAGATGAGATCACATATACAAAATACTTTGTGAACCTTAAACCAATATATGAATGCCAGCTGGTATTAATATGAAAATAGATTGGTACAGAGAGGCAAAAAAAAATCATTCCGAGGATTCCACCTTATTGGTTTCCAATGATCTGTACCTCTTTAGCTCCTCTGCAGTGGGGCTCAGATAGGGTAAGCGACTTCGAAGTATGAACTGATTATGGGATCTGCCTGTTATACTAATATTCAATTAGAAAGTGAAGTTTTAAAAAATTAAAGTAAAACCACCATCACCACAGAGTAAGTATTGATTAGGGGAAAGCTACAAAACACAAGAGCTACAGTTACTGTTGCTGTTCAGTCATTTCAAACTCTTCGTGACTCCACTTGGGTTTTTCTTGGGAAAGATCCTGGAATGGTTTGCCATTTCCTTCTCCAGCTTATTTTACAGATGAGAAAACTGAGGCAAGGAAGTGGTCTGCCCAGGGTCATGCAGCTAGGAAATGTCCGAGGCCAGGTTTGAACTCAGGAGGATGAGTCTTCCTGACTCCAGATACACTAGCTATGTGACCCTGGGCAAGTCACTTCACCCTGTTTGCCTCAGTTTCCTCACCTGTAAAATGAGCTGGAGAAGGAAATGGCAAACCGCTCCAGGATCTTTGCCAAGAAAACCCTAAACGGGGTCATGAAGAGTTAGATGTGATTGAAATGACTAAGCAGCAACTTCACAGATCAGAATTCTTTCAATTGTCCCCTTTTTATAGATAAGGGAAATGTTGATTGGGGAACTCAGATAGTTTACTGGTCACGTATATTGTAAGGCCCACATTATGTATTAGTTCTTTCCACTGAGCCACCTAGCTGCCTCTCAAAGGCTTAATAAATACTGTTGACCAACTGACCAAGACAGAGTGGGCTTCAAGTCCTGAAAATGGAATCACTTTATGAAAGGTGCTAAAAATCTTCCCCCCCACCAACCTCCACACTTTCCATCTTCCAAAAGATGAGAGACTCAGTCATAGCACACAGCGCTTATTACTCACCCTAATGGAAGGAGGAGAGAAGAGAAGGAAGGTTCTTAGCACTTCTGAGAAATGATGTGATTTCCTCAAGTAGCAAAATACTAGCCAACTGTTTAGGATGAGAAGCTCAAATACAGCTTAAAATGAAATTAACCCCGCATATTTAATAATTGTTATGTGGGATGTTAATGAGGCATGCTACTGGGCTTTATCTTCCATTATGCTAAGCACCGGGGAAAAGGAGAAAGGCAGAAATAGGATCCCTGAAAGTAACTAGGTATATGCAGCCAGACGGAGTGTTTCTGGGTTCAGCTAGGAGTGGGGAAGGTGTGATGATCTTTCCACCTCTCCTTCAAGGCGCTGGGAGTCACCAATTCTCCTTTCCTTCCCAAGCCCTGTCCCCGCTCCTCTCTGATCCCTTTTCCCCACAAGCTAACAAGACCTTAAGCCAAGTTGGCCCCAGAATACCCCTGTGCCATCCTGACACGGCTAGTCACCCAAAGGTCTAATTCGTCTACTTCTGGAGATCTATTCTTGTAGATGGTAGAGGTACAAGAACATATCCTAGCTTCTTTCAGGACTTGAAGCCCACTCTGTTTAGTCAGTTGGTCAACAGCATTTATTAAGCCTTTGAGAGGCGGCTAGGTGGCTCAGTGGAAAGAACACTTGGCCTGGAGTCAGGAACACCTAGGTTCAAATCTGCTCTTAGGCACTTACTTAGGCATACCCTGGGAAAGTCACTTAGCCTCTGCCTTAATCCTTTGGAGAAGGAAATGGCAAACTACTCCAGCATCTTTGCCAAGAGAGAGTTGGATACGACTAAACAAATGAACAAAAATGTACCAAAAATTGTGTTAAGTATTAGGGATAAAAAGAAAGGCAAAACCATGGTCCCAGAACTCATGGATCTCACACTCTAGTTGGGTTGAAAACATACAAACAGTTGTGTGCAATGACTATGCAACAAGATGTATACAGGGTACATGGAAAGTAATCTCAGCGGAAAGGCACTAGCTATTGGGAGGTGATGGAAGAGGGGGAGAATACTGAGAAAAGTCTTCTAAAGAAGGATTTGTTTTGAGTCTTGAAGCCAAGGAAACCCAGATGACAGAAGCGAAGAGGCAGAACATTACCAGAATGGGGGAAAGCCAGTGAAAAGGCAAGTAATCAAGAGACGGAGTATTGTGTGAGAGGAGTAGCAAGCCATTGTAGAATTATGGAATGTAAGAAGACTGGAAAGGTAGGAAGTGGGATAGATTGTGAAACACTTTAAATGATAGAACCTACTATATTTGATACTGGCAGTAACAGGGAGTCACTGGAGTTTATAGAGTAGGGGGAATATTGTGATTAGATCTGGGCTTTAAGAAAATAATTTTGACAGCTGAGTAGAGGATGGACTGGAGTGGGGAAGACACTTGATATCAGAAGATAGCAGAAACCAATCATAAGACTATTGCAATAGTTCAGGATGGTAGCTATGTGTGTTAAGAAAAGGGGAAGTTTTCTGATACATGTGACGGTAGAGACGACAAGATGTGGTAACAGACTGGATATGTGTAATGTGTGCAAGTGAGGAGTTAAAGAAAATGCCACCATCATTACTGGTCAGAATAACCAGGAGAATGGTGGTACTTTAGTAATAGGAAAGTTGGGAAGATGGGAGGGTTTGGGGGGGGGGGAATGAGTTCTGCTTTGGATGTGTTGAGTTTGAGATGCTCATGGAACATCCAATTTGAGACGTCTAAAAGTCAGTTCATGATGTGAGAATAGAGCTCAGATTCGGTCTGGTTATATGGATGTGGGAATCACCAGCATAGAAATGATATCTGAATCTATGAGAACCGATGAGATTGCCAAGCAACATGGCAGAGAGGCAGAAGAGGAAACAGGGCAGAACCTCGAGGTACACCTACAGTTAGTGGATGTGAGCTGGATTAAGATCCAGCAAAGGGTAAATCGCAGAGCTGTCCCAGGTAGGAAGTGAACCAGGAGACAGCCACATCACGATAACCTAGAGGCATGAATATTGAGTAAAAGAGAATGCTCCACTGTGAAAAGAAGCAAAGGTCAAGAAGGATGAAGATTGAGAAAAGCCCGTTGGATTTTGCAATTGCCATCAACGATAACTTTACAGAAAACTGTTTTGGTTGAATGATGAAATTGGAAGCCAGGTTGAAGAGGGTTTAGAAGGGAGTGAAAGGAAAGGAAATGGAGGTACTTTCTCAAAGAAATTTCCTGAGAGTAAGAAAGATAAAAAATGCTAGCAGGGATGGTAGGATCAAGTGAGGGCTTTTTTTTTTTTTAAGGGAAGAGAGACGGGCATTTTTGTAGGTACCACAGAAGAATCCATTAGACAGGGAGACATTAAAGATTGGAGAGTGTGAATGAGGAGAACAATCTGCTAAAGAAGTCAGGAGAGGATTGTACATGAAAGATATGAAAAGTGGAGGTCATAAAGAGGAAAAACAGGGTTTAGGGGTCATAAGCATAGGTGAAGATGGAATGATAAAAGATCATGATGGATGAAATTGTGGAGTTCATCAATGGACGCGGGATACTTGGAGAAAATCAAGGGATTGACCATCTGAGTCTAGCTGAGGTGAGGAGGGAGAGAGGGTCATGGGGGTCAAGGACAGGGAGGTTAGGGTATTTTGAGGTAGGGTAAATATCTGTGTTTAAATCTCTTATTATGAGGGTAGGAGTTGGGGATAGATTGTGAGTCAGATAATGAGCTCATTGAGGAAGGAGAATATAATGAGGGGGTCAATAGATCTCCTCAAAGGAGAAGTTGCTGAATGAATGATGATGGTAAAGGGAAAATCTGGAAGTCAAAAAGGGAAGCAAAGTATTCTGACTCCCCTACGAAGGATGGGTACTAAAAACAGTGGTGAGGGATTTATTGTTGTCAGGAAGAAGCCAGATCTTAGTGTGTGCCAGGTGGTGAAAGGAGTGAGAAAGAAAAAGATTTAATGAAAGTTTATTATGGAATAGGCATTTCAGGGAGGATTGAATAGATCATTAAGGGGAAATTAAATTGAGTTGAAGGGGATTGGAGTAGGGGATCAGAGAGCAGCACAGGAAACCAACAGGGTCTTCTCTTTAATGCCTGAACACAGTTTAGATTCCTTCCTTCGTTCCCCAACTTTAATTCTTCCCCTTCCTCTACTCAGATTCCCAGGTGTAGGTTGTTTTTTCAATCTGCCATGTTAATTTTTGTAGCATAACAACTAATGGGGTGATGGTAAATATTTAACAACTAGCTCTCCAGGAGGAAAAAATTCTTGCCTAATCTGCATTATTAACAGTTTTCTCTATCACGTTGTAGGGAATCAACGAAAGAATGAATCAAGCCCTGATTTGTAGCATTTGCCCCTTTCTGACATGTTAAGCCTCACTCTGAAGATTTAACAATTCGTTCTTCATTATAAGCTGGCTCCTGCACACACTCAAATAGTCCTTTTATGACATTCTGAAATATATCGCTATGATGCCTCCTGTGCAGCATCCTAGAGCCTCACTTCAGCTCTGGAATTCATATATTCAGCATATCATCCACTCCTGTGCTTAGCCCTGTGATTGGATGGCTCCTCCCAGAATTTCCATTTAAAGAAGGTGCCTAGGCTGCACTCTTAACTTCTATCATCCCTCACAATTGGTACCCTTTTCTCTTCCTCCCCACAGCTTCCTTTTTTTTCAGATGATTCTCTCCCCTTAAATTTAAGTTCCTTGCAGGAAGGGCTTTTCTTTCTACTAGTATTTGTATACCAAGCACTTTCAGTGCCTGGCACATAGTAAGCACTTTGTTGTACTATTTCTAACAGTGAAGTTTCTGACAAAGAAAGTGCATGGTCAGAACATATCTTCAGAAATAGAGGTATTAGTGTACTGTTTATTAAGGCAGGGAAATTTTATGATATATACATTTTAGAAATATTTCCATAAAAAGTTTCAGTCCTTGGTATGTTTAGCTCCAGATAGTTGGAAAAGACTTACGTAGACTAGCTCATTTGATGTTGGATAAATGGGGTGGATAGATGTCCAGTCTCTTAGCTTCAGTCAGTATGAAAGTTTGGTAAGAGATTAATTTCTGAATTCTTGCAAGTTCACTCCACTGCATTGCTCTCATTTTCCATTCACTAATGGTAAAACTCATAAACCTCAAAGGATGACTATATAGGAAAGTTCTGATATAGCATCACTCAGACAGCAGGGCTGCCTTTTCAGCATGTACCAGGAACTAGGCAGCACTCAAAAATGAATTCTCTCCAACTTATCTCATTGACTTCTCTGCCTTTTGAAGGCAGTTTAGGATGTAATAGATACATGTTGGGGAAGGTCAACATCCTATGAAGTGAGATTACCTGCTGCCAGTAGGAAAATAATACCAAGAGCATGGAAACTGTTTTGAAATCATAAATTATCAAAACATGAAGATATGTGGGGAGTTTAATCCAAGCATGAATCCCTTTCCTACACAAACACATCAAGTAATGGGGCATCCCATTACACCTTCAGGTAGCTCTAATTGTTAACGTTTCTTTTATTAATCTAAAACCCACTTTTGTATAACTTCAACTCAATTACTGCATACCATGGAACACGTTTAATTGCGGTTGTGCCCTCAGATCCCCTCATTTTCCAGCCCCTGGTCTTTACCAGGCGAAATATAGCCCCATTTCATCCAGCAGATTGGCACAGCATAAATCGTGATGTATTGTGGTCACCAAAATCATATATGCTAAAGATGCAAGGCAGCTTACAAAGAGGTCCCTCTTACCTTTGTTGACCTACTTGCTTTTTGGATTTTTATCAGAGCTCTTGTGAACCCCTTCCCTCAATTCTGCCTGTCAAATACTATCTCATAATTTTAGGTATATCCCTAAAACAGGTCCAAAATAAGGATGTCATATTCCATATGCTGTAATTAACCTTCTTTCTTTCCTCAAAGTTATGCCCAGGCCTTAAAGTAGCAAAGTATGCATAATACTACCCTATTCCACATTATGCATAGGTTCACAGAAATCTAAAGGGATCTTGAAGGTTTTTTAGTCCAAGCATCTCGTGGGAATGACTTCCAATGAGAAACTGGCCCAAATAGGTTGTGACTTGACCAAGGTCACTCAGCTCTCAAGCTGGATTTTGAATGCAGGTCCTCTCTGTCTCTAAACCTAATACATTTTTGATTGTGCCAAGCTGCTTTCAGCCCTTTCTAGAGCAATCTTGAAAAACAAAGTCGGTTATAGGGTAGTCCAGTTCACCATAATGTGGGTCTGAGAGTTTGGTTGGGGGTTCCATGAACAACTCAAGACCTGTCCTGGCTTCTGTACATGGCAAGATAGGAAGAGGATGATTTTGGGCTATGCAGAGACTGTAAGCCATTCAGGGAAAAAAAATAGCATTACTTCACACTGGCATAGAATTAAACTCAGTACAGGAGTTCTCAGTACAGGAGAGTGTGATCCAGATGAGTAAGGTATTTGCCCCCATAGAAACCAGCATTTATTCACACAATGCCTTGCCACTGTCAATGCATATGCCTGCACATTTAAATTGTGAGGCAAAGAAATAAATTCCAGATCTTAACCTGACCAAAAAAGTTAGTGGTCATGAAAATCTTATACATAAATACGAAGAGTCACAGTGCTTCAGAGAGCTACCAGCTGTGTGAGCCTGGGTAATGAGTTAAGCTATTTGCTTCAGTTTCTTCACCTATAAAATGGGGATAATGGCATCTATTCCCAGGGTTGGTGTGAAGATCACATGAAATACTTAGAGTGCTTTGTAAACCTTAAAATGCTCATACATACACACACACACACACATATATACATATATATATATACACACATATATATAAACACATCAGATCATAATTCAATTCTAGCTTTCCCAAAAGAGGAAAATCCAGTAGATGCACCCTGGATAATAAAGTCCTTCTCTAGTTTCATTACTGAGAGTGGATGAGTGTCAGATGTCATCTTGCACTGTGGACACCAAGCTGTTTTCAGGGCTGGTTCTATGAAAATAATGCTGGGGTGAAAGGATAACTTGCACTAAAAGCAAAAAACACATGAACAATCTATACTTCATATTGAAATTATTTGATGTCATCAGTGTGGGTATTCTTTTATATGATGCAAATCGCAGTCTAGCCATGCCTGCCCAGCCTGTGTGGGTCTTATCCATGTCCTCCCATAAGGGGGCCATAGCGGGGAGCAAGGGGAAGGATCTTGCCCAATGCTGGCAGCCTTCCTTGCTTTCACTTGACATCACAAGGATAACAATGGATTAGGCTATGAGCTATTTCTTAATCTTACCACAAGAGAGCTCATCTTCTTTTTCACTCATACTTTTCTCAAATGACCGTTCCTCTTCAACAGATTTTTTGTAATGGAGCCTGCATAGGCCCACTATTGCCCTTTGGGTCTTTCCTCCTAATGATTTTTGAAATCCTTGCTATAATGTCAAAATCCATCCAAGACACAAGTTTCTAAGTATTGGTAATAGAACTTATAAGAAAATCAGTATGACCGTATCTCTAGATTAGTAAGCAATTCTGAAGACTGGACCAACCCACAGGACTATGCTACAGAGCTGAGCATGTAAGAGTCACGAAGAGTCAAAAACACGTCATCGAGTTTCTTAATATATCACACGCCCTTCTCCAAAGAATCAAATAGGGGGTGTAGAGAAGTTCAAAAAATTTAAACCTTCTTGGTTATATTTTTTTCTTTCTTTTTTATGACTCTTAGAGAATGTACTTAATAAGTGTCAACATCAACTGGATAGCGTTCATTCGTATTACAGGGCCATTTCTTTTTGCTTAAAATGAGAATTTCCCTCCCCAATTTCAATACAAAACAGAATTGGCCAGGCCTCACTGTTATCCACTCTACATCTTTTAATTATTATTAATAGCTGACTTGTTCACAGTACTTTAGGATATACCTATTTCATTTGATCCTCCTTAACTTTGTGAGATAGTTAATGAAATTATCATCATCTCCATTTATAGATACAGAAATTGAACCTCTAAGAAATCAAAGGCCTTGTCTAAGGTTACACAGCTAGAAACAGAGTTGGAATTCATACCCAGGGCACCTTCAAACTTCAATTCCAGAGCTTTTGCACTTAAACTTCTCCTCTTGCCTTTCTTCCAATCCAACCCTCATACTACTGTGAGAATGTTCTGAGGCATAGATCTGATCTTGTTTTTGTTTTTTTTTAATTAAAAAATCTCAGTGGTTCCCTATTGAACTTTGAGTAATGTCTGAATTTCTCTAGCATTCCTGGTGCTCCCCTCAACCCAGTGCACGTTAGTGCACTTCTACATGAACTCCACTTGAGCTACACCGGCCAACTCCAGGGCCCTTCATCACACTCCACACTCTCATCTCCAAGGTTTTTCTTGGGCTGTTCCCCAGACCTAGAATCATCTTCTCTCTTTGCCTATTAAATTCCTACCTGTTCTTTAAACTTCAACTCAGATACAATGTCTTCTTGAAAGCCTTTCCAGACCCTCTGGTTTGAAAACAACTTTCCAAGGTGCTAATTAGATCATACTGTGTATTGTAGCTACTAACCTTGGTGTTTTCTTCCTCTACTAGACTCTGAGCTCTTAGAAGGTAGGTTTCTTAAACTTGGATCTCCTCCAGCACAGTTCTGTGCACACAGTAGAGGCTTAATAGATGATGTTTTATGTATCAACTCCATATAAAGGTTGTATTTAGTTGGGATATTGGACACACTTTATGTTAACTGATTACTTTTTTCCAGCCCTAAAATTCTTTCAGCAGGTGGAGACAGTGAATTCCTTAAGGGATGATTTCTTATGACAAGCTAAGTGTGAATCAGATGATTTCCTAAGGCATCTCTGATCTAGCCTTACCAAGGGCATAAAGAAAATGGAGGTGATATACCATCCAAACACTTCAGACACAAAATTTAGAATTAAAAACATATTGTAGATTCTGCCATTTTATTCTGTTTTTTCTTCCTTCAGTTGACCAAGTATCAACTTCTAGATTAAAAAAAAATCCCTCATTTAAAAGAAATGACTGCAAAGAAATATTGTCTGTCTTTGCATTCCATGCCCAGCCTTGGATCTTTAAATTTATTAAATATTAGTAATTTGTGAAAAAAATTTTGTAGCATATAAATATTATTAAAGTGCAGTTCAATACAACATAAACCTTTTTGAGTGTTTCAGTACCAGATTGTTTTGTGCCATACTTGTTTGCAACTGATGAAAACATTACCATGAAAGCTAAGGATTGCTTCATAATAAGGGAAGAATATAATGTATACCAGTCAATTATAATATAGCCCTTTGCCATGGGGGGTGGAAGTAGGAGGTAAGTGAAAAACTATCCTTACAACATAAAAATTTCCAAGCTGGTTTTAAAAGGGAAAAAAGCATTTTGTTGTATGTTAAGTTGCTACAGTTTATATGGAAGGCCTTTATAGATATAGGTATTTTCACCTTTTTTGGAGCTAATATGACCATAAGACAAATTATACTATTGAGCGAATAGCATAATAAAAATAAAACATTAACCTTGTTTATTTAAAGTTGATTCATTATTTTTACTAAAGAGTGATAAAAATGTCATTATGGCATAGTATGGATAAATTTGAAACCCATTCTCATAGTAGGACAAGTAATGCATCTTGCATCATCTGTGCAATTAGCAGCTCTAAATCTGTCTCTCAAAATCCCCCACAAAAAAACCACAGAATTGTAGAAGTGAAAAGAATCTCTAAAATGGTTGTCCAACGTTGACCTCAATTTACACATGAGGGAACTGAAGCCAAGAGGAGTTAAATGAATTGCCCAAAGGCAGCTAATTAACAAAACTCCAGAAATTACAACCAAAGTTTAAAAGGCCCGAATAGTCTCACAAGAAGCAAACCACTTTTCTAGAAAATAAAAATTGATAATTACATTGAAACAAAAGCCTTCTTTCCTATGCTGACTGTATGATACTGTATGATATGATGATATGATGACTGTATGATATGATGCCACTTTAAAAAATCGCAGTCATAAAGCACTGATGATCAAATCAGAAATTAGTATTTTAAGCAAAAGGTAACTTTGTTACTACCAAGAGGGCAAAAGTAATAAGCAATATCCCCTCAAAATGGGAAAACCTAAAATCTATATGGAAAAATTTTTTACAAGCGGGTTAACTGGTGACTTTTACAGTTATAAACTCCGGAAAATAAGCTAAAATTGGACTTGGGCTTTTTTTGTTATTCTTACCCCATTTAAAAGGCCAATTCTTTCTGTTAGTGTTACAATTAGGAAAAATTGGTCAGTTCTGGGAAGTGGGTTTCTAATGAAAGTATCCTTTTCCTGTACTTCATTGATGCCACACCTAGTTTTTCAGACTGAGATACAAAAATTACTTTTGAGGAAAACTAAATTTAAAATAAGTTCAGTTTTTAAGGAGAGAGTACTGCCAGCCATTTTTTTGATGGTATGTTGAGAAACACAGGATAAAATTCAGAGAAATACAGTCCCAATTAAATCACAAAACTAAAAGCTATTATACAGAGAGCAAATAACTGTTTTGAATTTTATTCCATTCCTACCTGCCCTATCTATCTTTTAGTATTAATCAGCAATGGAAAATCATAGGAGTGTGAAAAGAAGTTGCAGCACACAAAAAAATAAACTCCTGAAAGAGAATGGTTGGCAGAGCCATTTTTCTTTCTCAAATTAGCCTTCTTTAATGTAGATTTTCTTTTAAATTCCTAATATTTTAAAATAGTACACCTAGTGCTTTAAATCTGCTAGATTCATAAATCAAAAACTTGTCTGAGAAAAATATGATTAAAACGGCAGGATTTCAGTAGTGGAGTGATAATGGAATTTAAGAGAATAACTGAACGGCTTCAAGTTGCTTCACCCATTTATTATATAAAATGCCCATTGGCACTTGGGGTTTCCTTTGCGCTCACTTTTACCGTGTAGGAAAATAAAAACCAAACCAAACCCAAAATGGATTAAGTCACTTAGAAAAATGTATACTCTTGAGTGTTCTCTGTCATGTAGTATATACATCTTAACAATGTTCTAAAACAAGTAAGCACAAATTACACCCAATTTAACTTATCGAATTAAGGAAATCACTGTCTTATTTTTCCACTAGGTCATGGTGAAAAAGGTCACTGTTTTATTTGGCATTATAGTTACATAACAGTTCTGTTTCTATTACTAGAAAGAATTTATTAAAATAATCCTGAAAGACATCTTTTCCCCCCTCCAATGATTTCAAGACTTGTCCTTTTCCTGCCAATTTTACACAAATCATCAAGCTGATTTGACCTGTAGAAGTCAGTTAAAACAATTGTCAAGGCACAAGCTCAGCTCTGCATAACAGCTATAGCTTGTAGTAAAAAGATTTACCAATTGTGTCCCCTTAGTTAAAAATACACAATCCCTTTATTGTATATTGCAACAGGAGAAATTAACATTACAGACACAGAAGACTAGGAAAGGGGAAAACTAATTCTGAACTGTCATTTAAATTGAAAACCTATTGTTTATGTCCTGTAATACATAAAGTAATTTTAGCATTTGCTTTTTAAAATCATATTGAATAGTTGGGGACATACAATAGAAATAGGCCTTAAGATCAATAGTTTCATTCATTTCCAGGTTTGCTTATGGTTAGATTCGATAAAACAAGGAACAGTAGCCATCTTTCTTGATTATGTCGCAACACTGATCATGTGCCTTGATAAAGGAGCAACAGTTCATTAAATAGGATGTTGACATCATGTAGGGAAGACTTTGGATTGTCGATTTTAAAATCAATGTAATAGGCAATTAATAAAACTTAATTTTAAGTGCACTTCCACATGCTTTGTCTATAATATAACAAATTTCCTATCTTTCTTGCAATACACACTTGGCTCACTACCATTTGGCTGAATATGCACTTTTCCCCAGTAAATGTCAAAAACAAAAAACAAAACAAAAAAAAACACAACCTAAAATCTATACCCTTTCATATACTAACAAACAGGATTGGCTACTGAAACAGTATATTGCAAGACACGTGAAGACAACATACAGTGGCATGAGTTTTGTTTTTTAATTTGTTGTGCTGTGACTAAAGTAAAGTTCTCAGGGCTGCAGTTAAAACATTCCAAGTTCTCCCTTCCATCTTTATTGATTCTCAAAATTTTGCACAGAAAACTCTTTGGGGGCTAGAACAGCAGTAATTGCATCACACTGTTTCCAGGACTTCAAGTTTTAAAAGCAAACTGTTCAAAAAAGTACAGTTCCTGATTCGAGTAGATACAGGGACAAAAAAAATAGCACATACTTGAAGGTTACACGGGCTACAAATGATGGCAATATTTTCCTTGGGAAAGTACAGTTTTGTTGGTATTTTTTTTAAATACTCAAAAAGGCTCAACTTCAAGCAGTAATAAACACAAGCAAAAGTGATTTAACCCTTAAAATAAATATTCAGGAAAACCTCTCTGTACATACAAGTGAAAGAATATGTAACACTTTCACGTGAAAAGAAAAAAATAAAGAATTTGTTCATACAAGCAGCTGAAATCTGCTGTTCCAGCCCTAATGTCCCCATTAAAGAAGGGAGGCACAAACACAGGTGACTACTGTAGCTCACTATCTTATGGCCTTTTTTGTATAGGGACATCACCACCACCAATTTTTATCCCTTTTGTTATATTTATTAATTTATTTATTTTTTACAGCATGCCAAATCCTTTGGCATATGTGATGGCCTTCAACAATCTTTCTTTAAGTTTTTCTTTGCTGGAGTATTCCGGAAGCAAAAGGACATTAAAGCAAGTGTGAGATGTAGGCAACCTAAATGAGAAGAAAAAGAAAAAAATGGAGAAGTATTAAGTCATGGGAAAATACAGTATATACACGTTATGACCTGTGAAAGATAAATATTCCACCAAGTTGGTTCACCATTAATTATTCACACTAAACCAAAAGATAACAATGAATTTCTGTTCTTAGATTTAAATTATAAACATGAGATCGATCCTCTGACATAAAAATAGTCAAGGTTCAAAGAGCTTTTTCTTTCCAACTACCTGTAAATTATTTAATGCTACATATAATTTTAAATTAAACATACTAATCTATATCTGGGAAGAAATGCTACTTGGGGCAAATAAGACATAAACGGGAATATGGTAATTCCATTTCCCTATTAGAAACTCAAGATGTAACAGCAAATGGCCAAACTACTATGCTTGTGTTTAACTATTTCTGAAAGAATTACTACCTAACTAGTGACTTGAACAGAAGCAATCTGTGAATTTTTTTTAAAAAGTGAATGAACCACAATAATTTGCTGATACAAAGTTAATATTTTATTGAGTTGAAAGGTAGACCAAATTTTTAATGAATAGTAATAATGAAGCTATACACTTCTTATAAACCAATACAAATTGTAACTTCAAAATATTTTTTGAAAATACTTAAACTGAACCAAAATCAAAATTGGTTCAAACAAATCCTTGAATATTATTGTAAAGCTGTTCAGAGTATCATGTTTATGCTTGAATAAGGTACATTCGGAGAACATGATAAAAGGTACTATATATTCATGAATTCCATAATTACCTTTCTGTGTCTGGGCCATTTTTGGCTATAATCATCTTTAATTTTCCTAGTCCTCCCACAGGTGCTCTGTCTGTACCTGTTGTAAACTGCAAGAAGAGTCTTTTCTGCTCATCTGTAAACGAATGGACGATTTCCCAGAACTCTCTATGTAGGGGAGAAAATGCAATGGTAAATTCTATTTAAAACCTGTGTCACTGGCTACACGATTACACTTATGAACTTAGTATTATATGAATTTTCTATAAAAAAATCTATTGCATAAAAAAGACTATATCAAGCATGATTTACCTGTCAAGAGTTATGGCAGTCACGAGCCATGCTAGTTTAGAACAAACTCAAATATAAAATCTCACAGTAGATAGTAATAGGTTATAAGCAGTATTACCTCATAAAACAATTATATAACAGCAAATTTATGAGATGCTTTCTAGGCATAAGCAAAACCATTCTGAGGGTATTTAAGGATGAGGCAGCACGGAGAATGGCAAATAGCAAAAAAAACTGAAAAGATCTGTCAAAATTTTTATAACAGATTCTCTTCTTTAATAATGACAGTGTATGCACCATATTTATGTTTCAACACCACAATTTTGGGGACTGGAAGAGGAAGCTGAAATAATATTAAAGAAAACAAAAACAGGATTATCTGCTGGACTAGACCAACTAGACACAGCAAAATCCAAAGCCGGGGGTGACAATTGTGAAGGCACTGATGAATCAATTCTGAATAGGGAAGAGTGAACAAAATTTCAGACCATCCTGTTACCAAATAAAAGATGATAAAAAATTAAAAACAACACAAGCCATAACAATTTCTACAAAATATTTATGACAATAACATTCATATACATTGAGAATACCTTCAAAGGAGGAACAGGAAAGGAAGAGGAAGACTTTCACAAAGTAAATCTTATAGCAGCACATATGGAAAGAAAAGTATAGCGAATGCAAGAAATGCTTTGTTTACTGACTATATGTTTTAGAAGCCTTTGCATTGGTATAGAAGCTGTACTATACCCAAATACCACCTCGAAGGCCTTTATGTAACAAATTGTCTCACATGTCTATGTAAAATCACGAGATTCCTCGAAAGATATAATAGATGTTTGTGTTCTATAACCCTCATCTGATTACGTGCACGATGAGAGACACAACACAGGAAAATACATCCTTGCCAAAGGAGCTAGCCACCACCATTAAATATGTTCAATACAGACTTCGGATAAAATGAGGCATGTTTCATAGGTGAACCCCTCCAGATATTCCTATATGTGGCTGACAATGCGCTGACTGTATTAAGCCTCAGAATACTGAATAACTTTCTAAATGAGACTATAATCACTCAAAAGGATTCCGCTAAGGTATTCAAAAGGAAAAAAAAACAAGACAGATCAAGAAAGTCTATCATTCAGACTACGCTATGTACTCAGATGAATAATCCACAGACGGATGGCTCCGTCAGTAAAACTTGAACAAGTATAACATAGAACGTGAACAGAACTGCATATGAAAAATGAACTGGATCAAAAATTGAATAGGAAAATAACACTGGATTCCCTTTGGAAATCTGCTGTGCTTAGAAAGACCCAAACCTTCTCTTTGAAACAAAGGTCTGTCTTGTTAACATCAATATTCCTCTAGTGAAGATGTATAGCTATGACCCATGAAGCACAACTATAAAGTGATTAAATACAAACATATACCCGTGTGTACGTGTGTGTGTGTGTATGTATGTGTGTGCGTGAGAGTTACTGAGCACAGAGGCTGGCCAATTCAAAGACATGGAGACGAAGGCACAAGACAGAAGTCCAGATAGGTTATGATCACAGGGCAAGAGAAGAAGGGACAGCTGGTAAGGAGCTTAAAAAAAAAACCACATAGGAGTTTCTATTTTATCCTGTAGGAGCAACGTGGTAAGATCTGTACTTAAAGAAAATTACTTGGGCAGCAGCGTAAGGTGGACTACAGCGGTGAAACTTAAGGTAGGCAGGACAATAAGGAAGCTGTGGTGATAATGCAGGTGAGAGATAATAAGGGCTTGGACTGAAGTATATAGTTATGTGAACAGAGAGAAAGAAATATGCAAGAGAAGTTGTGGAGGAGAAAACAGCAAGATTTGGAAAATGACTAGATATACTGGGTAAGGCAGAATGTGAACTTGAGGATATTGCCAAGCTTATGAGACTGAAGGAGAATGGTGTCTTCAAGAGTAATGGGGAAGTTTGAACGTGTGGGTGGGGGAAAAGGATAAGGTCAGCTGTGTACATTCTGTGCTTGAGATGTCTCTAAGACTCCCTCTTTTGAATATCTAATAGGCAACTCTTGATGTGAGACTCAAGATAAGAAGAGAGACTGGGGCTGTATAAACATCTGTAAATTGTCTCCATAGAGATGAAAGTTAAACACCAAGGAAGGTATGAGGTGAAGTGGGGTGAAGGGAGAGGGAGTGAGAGGGGGAGACAGAGAGATGAGGGTAGCAGGGTGGGAAAGGAAAGAGGAAGGGGGGGGGGAGGAAAGAGAAAGCAGAGAGAAAAGAAAAGAGAGGACAGAATCTTGGAGCACAATCATATTTAGGGTCAGAGATATGAGGAACCAGAAAAGAAGAAATATCGGCCAGATAGGCTGGATGCAAACCAGCACAGGGCAATGTCAGGAAAACCCAGAAAAGAGCGATTATCAAAGAAGATAGGGTGGTCAACAGTGTGAAATGAAAGACATGGAACGGGGAGAGAAGGAAGACAGAGAGAGGACCATCAGATTTGGAATTAAAAGCTTGCTGGTAACTTCAGAGAGATCAGTTTGAGTTAAGTGATGAAGTCAGAAGTCAGACTGCAAAAGGTTGAGGAGCAAGAGGAGAAGAAATGAAGGTAGTGAGTACAGACAGTTTGTTTGACCGAGATTGGAAGGACGGTGGGATGGTGATCACATGATGAGACAGAAGGATGACTGAGGAACTGCCTGTATATTCTACCCAATACCAAGAGATACAGAAGGACCCATACCCTCTGTGGAGAATTGAAGGAAGAATCTGGGAAAGACTCGCACAGGATGACAGAGCAGATGGATTGCAATCGACATCACTGGTGATGATGCACATCAATGATATCGCAAACGTTAGTATCAATGTATAAGCACAAGATGCAAACACAGCACATTGTAAAAATATTCTTGAAAAAGTTGCGTGCATGAAATATCCTCAAAACAAAGGTTTGAAAATTGTGAATGGAGTGGAATCCCCTTTATGATGTTGGTACTGGGCTGAGGAGAAAGCTTGACATGTTTCGGACTTGTGAAATTTGTATTAGTTATATTTGGAGGGCATCATGTGAATGATGCTATACTTCAGTCCCTGTAATAAAAGGCCAAGTTACAAGACGAATATGATATATCAAAGTAACTTTTCAATATCCATGCAAGTAGAAGCAAGCAGTGGTAGTGCCTGAGTAATCTGAGGGGAGAAAAATCTCTTTTAGTTTGCGCATGCGCGCGCGTGTGTGTGTGTGTGTGTGTGTGTGTGTGTGTGTGTGTGTGTGTGTATGTTTAGATACCAAATGATGGGCAGGACAGTGTAACAGAAAGAGCACTGATTTTAAGTTACAAGACATGGGTTTGGATCTTTCCTGTGTGACCTAAGCCGAGTCACTTAACCTCTCTTCATCTCAGTTTCCTTAGTTTAAAATAAGGAGGTGAACCAAACGATCTCTCTGGTCTCTCTAAACCGGAGGTCAGATTGAATGCTAGTTATGATGGCAGTGGAGCATCATCCCGCACCCTAGCCCCAGTACTGTTTCTCACCTGCTCCTAGTGTTTGAAGAGCTCCCAACGGGCAAATGGGAACCCTCAGAATCATCTCCCCCCCCTCCCCTTATTCTATCTTACGCTCCTACTTAAAAAAGCAACTGAGGAGCAAGATTCCTGTCTGGCAGCATCTGGTGGAAGTAGGGCACAGAGAGCAATTTCTGTTGGATGAATGAAATCTCAAATGGATGGTTTCTAACCCAGAGGAAGTACTTAAAACAGCAGACTATGAGAAGCTTGGATACTTGAATAAATACAAAATCTAAACTGAGTAGTGAAAACAGTATTAACTCATTTACTTATAAGAAAGTAGACTCTTCTGTTAGTGAAGAACAAAATGAAAATAACCCACTACCTCCAAACTTATGGAGTCTCTTGGAAACATGAAGACTCTTTAAGTTCCCAAATCCTTTCTGTTAAGAAGCTACTTTCTCCTTGAGATTCTCGTGGTGGGTGAAAAAGCAGAGACGCTGATTGGAAAATTTTCCTAAAGAGTAAGCAGGAATGGGGATCACGCTGAAAACTGTTGATAACTTTCGGACATTTAATCATGGCTTCACATCCATGTTAATAATGCTAATTCAGTAGAGACAGGGAGCTAACAATTTTTTTTTACCTCATTCCATTCCCTGAAATTTGTATTTTATACCTATCATTTCTAATGGTACTGGTCAGTAGGGATACAGAAATGGTCTGAGGCCACGGTCCTAAAAATTAGCCAAGCTGGAGGTCATAGATTACCATGGCTCTAAGTTTTGCTATCTTTCCAACAGGGAAAAGAAGAATAAAGCTAATGTCAAAATTTTCTCCATCCTCAGTTGGCAGTGTCACTAAAAATATTAGAAAATGTATGCTCCAAACACATATGAAAATAGTTGGCCTGCACATGATGTATTTAATTTATTTATGCAATAAATCGAAGCCCTGACTTTAAAATGAGTGTTTTTCAAAAATAAATTTCCATGACTAATTTTAAAGGTTAGGTCATTTACTGTTAAAGAATACATAAAGGGACCTAAAACATGAAATACCCTCCAGCCCCAACTGAGTGGACAAAATGGTGCCATTCTAGACAGAGTGTCTTACCTAATAATAAGAGAGTCCCTGGTATAGCCACCATCATATTCTGTGGTTTCTTCTAATGCTTGGAAGTCTAGATTCTGAAAACAAAAAAGTATCTCTTAACATCTTCTGGACTAGCTTCTTTGGAATGAATCAGTGAATAAACGAGTTTTACTTTAAAAAAAAAATGTGCCTGCTTTCTTACCCGGCTTCCACAGATAAGCAGTTCAATTTCCTCTGGTCTGAATAAGTACTTCAAGGGAGACTCATTGGTCACCATATGAAAACCTCTCCGAAAGGCCTTGAACTGCTTTTCTACTGATTTATTGAGAATATAGTCAGCATAGAGACTGACAAATTCCTGAAGGAAAACAGTAATCAAAGGAATTTATTGTGGCAGTGAAAACAAAAGGCAAAACATTTGGGTAGTATATTTTTTCCCAAAGAAAATCTGTTCAAGAATATTTTTAAAACTCAATACAATGTTCACAGATATAAAAGTTATTTCATAACTCACAGATGTTTCTAGCACACCTCTGTATAAGACGGGACAAATGCTACTGATGTGCCTCATTACCTCACAGAAATTATACTTCACAGAAATTCAACATATAGAAATTAAAACAATTTACAAATCTGGAAGCTAACTCAATCTAAAACATTTGAAGTCTTGGTTTACAAAATGTTGAAGCCTCCTCAGCTTTGTATGTCTGTCAGTGTGCTAAGTCACAGTCTTTTATGTATGTCTCTCCCTACCTTTTCTTCAAGTAAGAGTATTTTTTTAAAGCGCAGTGGGTTCCACAAAAGGGTTTTCATAGGGTCTAAGCAGGCAGAAAGTCACATGTTACTTTCCTGTAAAACACTTGAGAAACTGGGTGTTTTTTTTAGTCCTCTTAGGCCATCTAGTCCAACCCTCTCACTTTAGACCTGAAGAAACTGAGGCACAGGGAAGTTAAGTGAATTGCCCAAGGTCATATAGGTATTAAGAGACAGGATCTGAACCCAAGTGTTCTGATTCCAGAGCCAGTGCTCTTCCCACTGCACCACACTGTCTCCTTATCATCATTTCTTCTAAAGGCCCATAAGATATGGCAATAAAACACAAAATTAACTCTGTGGATTTTATATCACGTGACTTATTTTGGATGTTGGTATTTTGTTACAAATTTGTTTTCTCAATTACTGAAGGAATGCTGAACTGTGATTTTATTCTGTTTTTGTCTTGGAACATCTTCCTTTCAATGGAAATCTGATTTTCGGAAAACTTTACATAAACACTGTTACTCTATAAAGAGACAGACATGAAGACAAACTACACATTTTGTGGATGTGAGTACACAGTGAACGAAGCTTCACAATACCTCTCCTAACAAACTCTCTCTCTACCCATTCTCATCAAGATTATGACAACAGTCTCTAATGGTCTCCATGCCTGCCTCAAGTCTCACCACTCTAGTCCACTCTACATAGTGCTGCCAAAATTCCTTTCCACACACACACACACACACACACACACACGCACGCACACACACACACACACGCACGCACGCACGCACACACACACACACACACACACCCCTACCTGACAATGTCACTCCCATTACTGAATAAATTCCAGTGACTCCTTATTACCTCCTGGATAAAATATAAACTCCAGTTTAGCTTTTAAAAGCCCTTCATCACCCAGCCTCTTCCCTACCTACCTTTGGTCTCACTGTACATTATTCTGCCTTCCCGCATCTGTAATCCATACAAACTGACCTTTTCTCTGTTCCCTTCACAAGATTCTCCATCTTGAAGTCTTTGCCCTGTGCACCCCCATACCTAAAATAACTCCCTCCTTCGATTCTGTCGCATAGGCCAAGCACCACCTGCTACCTGAAACCTTTCTTGATTTCTCTAAGTCTAATGTTTTCCTTCCCAAAATACCTTATGTTTAATTAGGGGTCATATATTAGTAATTACACTGCCACCTATCTTATTACTCCTTGACAGAAAGTATTCTTTGATTCTTCGTATTTGCATCTCCAGGGTCTAGCACAGTGGCCCACACATAGTAGGGACTTAATATTTGTTGATTAAAAGCTCCTATAAATGAAGTCAGCTGTGTGAAAACAAACAAAAAAGCACTATAAAAGTCCCGATAATCATGTAAGGCACCACTGCCTGAGTTTGCAAAATGCATGACAAAAATATCTTAATCCATATATGTTTTTTTCCTTTCAAAAAAACAAAAACAAAAACCACACCCCACATGACCTAAGTCCTCGGTAAAATTATGATGTTTCAAAGTTTGTCTTTCCAAGCATGGACTCCTTTATTTCTCCCCTTCCAAACTCCTTTGGTGGTCAGTCTCCCAAATCTTTTTCATCACTTTATCTTCACTTTAACCTCTCTACCTGAATCACCTGAAAAGTTGAGTAAAAACTGCTAGCAGCTATCCTGTCATACATAGGCTTCTATGAAAAGTTTGGCTATGTGGCACTAAGTACAATATCATCAAAGTTTCACCACTTGAACTAATAAATAGCTCATTGTAACTCATACACACACACACACACACACACACACACACACACACACACACACACACACACACACACCCCTCTCCCCCCCCACACGTTTAGGACATACAAAATATATAAAGTTCTGAAGTGTTTCTGTAAATATACTAACAGTAGCTCACTGTTCATGAAGAACTAGACCACGTGCTTATTATATAACCCATAGTTCTTTGAAAGATGGTATTATAAATTGCCCTGCATTACTCAAAAGATTAGAAAAAGTGGACTTTAAGACTTAAATGAGGAGTAAGAAAGGACTCAAGGCATGAATTACCTTCCTGTTTTCATTTGTAATGGGAATCTTGTCACCATTTTCCTTTAGATCATACATCATTGGATTACCAAAGAGATCTGTCTGAGATATTTGGAAAGTGATCATCATGTCATCTTCCACGCTTCCCTCATACTCCAGTAAATCTTTTAAACTCTGATAAAGAACCTAAAATTTTAAGAAAAAAAAAACTGACAAATGAACCTGCTGGTGAATTTTAAATCACAACAAATAGTTAATTATTTCTCTTGAAAATAGATGTGCCACATCAAAATAGGCAGAGCTTGGTAAAACAGCCCATGTTTGAAAGGACGGAAAGGCCAGCTAATCCACACCTGCTCTTGCTGCCACTATATGACAGCATCACTTCTGAGCTCTTTCAGCTGCTCTAAAGAACTTCAATCTAGTTAAAACAATTTTTACATTAACAGTACCACCATTGTAGTTAATATTTAAATAAGTAACAGACACTTTAGAAATGTTAAACATAAAGATTTTTAGTATCAACTGAATTCTTACATTTATATCAAGTGTAAGGGATAAAGCAAAAAAACAAAAAAAACCAAACACTTACTGGGTGAGAGTCTGCCAGATCACGGAAAGTTCCTTTTTTCCCCATTAGTTTCCTGTAGACAACCATGGGAAAATGCACATCCAGTATACAGTTATTGTAAATAGCCAGACCCAGTACTATGCCAATCAGGGTAAACTGACCCTCAGTTTCAAAAGAGGATGGATTAAACCAAAACAGTTTTGTAGATTCATCATATGTGAACATACCTATAAGAAATGATTTTTTAAAATATTATTTATTTTGTTTAAGTAAAGATTTATGATTAGAAAAAAATAAAACGAGTGTAAAATTTAATTATATATAAATATCACACTAATTTGTATGAGTAGGAAAATTCATGTTTACACATAAAAAATCAGCATTTAAAATCAAAAAGGCAAATTTTAGAATATGTTACAAGCATGTAATTCAAAAAGCAGTAGCATATGATTTTAGGAAGCTAGTGAAACACGCATGAATAAAGAGCTGCAGTAGACCTTGCTATGACAGCAGAGGGGATTTTCCTGAAATGTGCATGTTATAACATTCTTTTTATAGTGAAGAAAAAAGGTGTCATTTTCATCTTTTAAAAGCTCTAGGTCAACTTCTGCTGCAGTGACCAAACATGATAAATAATGCATTCCTGGAAAAAGATGAAAACTTAAAATATTTTCTATGTTTTTTTTAATCTCACTAAATAGTTGTAACATAAATATTTAGTTAGTGTTATTTTAAATCTCACGATTATAAAGCAGAATTTGGGAGTTTCAGCCTTGTAACAAAATACAGGCAAATGTATTTAAATTTAAGCTCATAAATGTATTCAAGTTTACAGGGCAGCTAAGCAGAGGAGGGGATGGAGCACTGGACCTGTAGTTAGGAAAATCTGAGTTCAAATCCAGCCTCAGACTGTGTGGCCCTGGGCAGATGATCTAACCTCTGTTGTCTCAGTTCCCTCATCCGTAAAATGGGGATAATAATAGTATATACTTCCCAGGGTTGTGTGGAGCAAATGAGATAATAATTATCGTTGTCATAATTATTATTGTTAAATTTGGATACCTGATCGATTTATCCTTAACATAAGGATATTATACATAGCAATAATGAATCAATTAAGAGAGGCAAATCTGAATCTATATTTACAGCCTACTTTTTTTAGCTTCAAACAATCTCTCTTCTTTCCTCTTAACTTTTAGAACTTTTGTATCCTTCTTACACACTAGCCATTGTCTATTTTATATTACATTTGTGTTCATATCTTATTGCCACCTGTTATAAGATCCTTCATTTTGAGATTCCTGTCAGAGCCTATTCACATGCCATATTCTCAGTATCTTTTGGCGTTATGATCGAATGGTGTCTCCTACATATACTATTATTCTGAACTTCAAGAATAATTTTAGAACAATTTAGAATTTTATAACAATTCACAGAGACCACAAGTCTTTGGTTTTCAAATCTTATTACATTGAAGACACTCCTACCTTCCTTACAATATCTAAAAGTTAAACATTATTTAATGATATTGTACAATTTGCATTGTAAAGGTTTTCAATTCACTAAAATGATTTAAAATTTTTTTGCTAATATGAAAGAGAACAGACTATAATAGTTTTGAGTTTTTCAAAGAACTAGTAACTATGAATACAATTTATTAAAGAAATGGGGTAAAATATATTCATTTTAAAATTAGCATACCAATATTTTAAACCAGTTTATAACTGTTTCCTAATTTTGACAAATGGTTAGTCATTTTGTATTTTAAGTTTCCTTCTCCCCCTGACCCATGTAAAATTTTCTTTTATGTAATCTACAGAAAGAACATAAATTTGGCTTCGGTAGTCTTTTAAAAATCCAATATGATATATGAGTGACTGATCTCAAAACTGTCTAACATCCACTGTTATTTATAACAGGTATCAGAGAATTGAAGTCTTATATGAATTTTCATGACTAAAGTGACTCTTAATTCTTATAGCCATTATTAGATATTATATAGAAAAATAAATGCCAGTAGACATTCTATTACGTCTCCTCATGTAAGGTAAAAGTAGTAAATAATAAATTAAATAAGTGATATAAATATATAATTTATGTTAAAATTAAACAATTTGCATTTTAGAAGAAAAAATTTTGAAGTAAATAGCACAAATATATCATTAAAATAAAAATCATACTTCAGCTAGGGGAAATAAGAGAAAAAAAGCAACTTGCCTTCACAAATCTAAGCTATGCCACCATTTACTTTTTTGTGGGGAGGAAAGGGAGGGAAGGCAGGGCAACTGGGGTTAAGTGACTTGCCCAAGGTCACATAGCTAGTAAGTGTGTCAAGTGCCTGAGGTGATATTTGAACTCAGGTCCTCCAGGGCTGGTGCTCTACTCACTCACTGTGCCACCTAGCTGCCCCCCCCCCCAACATTTACTTTCTAATAGCTTTGCTGAATAACTTGGTTGGCTAGAGGGAACAGGTTCAGTCAATAAATTGAATCAGAAGCAAGGTGGAGGAAAGAACTCAATTCTAGAACCAGATTTCAAACAAAGCATTGCTTCTAGCCTTTGTGCAAATCCACCACTGCTGGAAAAGCAACTCAAAAAGAACTGATCTTACTGATAATAGTTGGCCAGCAGTGTGATCTTTGTGCATGGAAAGAGCGGAGGCTTTCACATCTTTGGCATAATTTGTTTGGAATTTTAGGAATATCCTGGAACTTCATTAAAGAGATCTTCTTCTACAGTAACATTTTCATGGCACTTAACATGACATTTCAAAAGTCAAATTAAAAAAAAATTTATTTATGTTGGCACCTAAATGTAAATGCAAACTTGTGCCATGATACAGACAATTTCTAAAAGTACATACTTCAATGTGCAGAGCATGATCCCATGAAGACACTATTCAATGACTGGCTACTAACTTAACAGGGTCTTTCAAACACTATCAGTAAACTGCAACCAAAACAACAGGAAATGTCACACTTTAAACTGCTGTGCTGTGGTTGTATCTTTCCTAAGTGACCATACAAAACAAAATGCTGTTGCCTCAAAGACAAGAAAGACCATTTTTAAAATGCACGTGATTTACGCTGACAGTCCTATGGCTAAATATCAACATAAGCCAAAAACCAGGCTGACTGAGTTCACTGCAGAGTCATATTATCTGATGTTAGGTGGATCCTCACTTACAGGTTATCCTTTATTTATCCTCTCTTAATGATTAATCAATTCCCCACAGTAACTATTTCCAGATAATCCCTTGTCTTAAGCAACCAATTCCATTTCAGCCCCATCTTTTATCAAACAGGGCAATCTACAGATCCCTTAACACCTCGGCCTTTCCCAATTCCCTCAAGAGGTAGATGAAATGGCCCTTCCCCACTGCCTAGTTAATGCTTTCAAAAACACCCCGGATACAATCCTCCCCTCTCTACACGGGGGTCCTGTTCCATTGATCACTCTGTCTCTCTCACTGATCTTCAATCACTCTCTCCACTAGTATCTATGTGACCTCAAGGAACACGCTTACGTCTCATTAGCCTTTAAAAACAAAACCTTCCCTTTGATCCTGTTACCCTCAAACTATAGTCCCATCTTTCTCCTTCCCTTCGTTGTCTAACTTCTGGGAAAAAAAGTCAATATTTGCTGACTATTTATTTACTCACCACTCCTTCATTTCTCCAAGACGCATTAAGCTGGTTACCATACTACAACTATACTGAAAATACTCTGACCGCAGGGTTACCAACAGAATCAGGCCTGGTTCCTTGCCCTTGCCGTAAGTAGTACTGAACACTGTTGGCTAACATGTTCTTGATACTCTTTCCTGTCTTGGCACTCACGGAGTGGGAAGGGGCCTTAGAGATCTTCTAGTATACTCCATATATGAACAAGAATCCACTTTATGACACAGCCATACAGTGACCAACCAGCCTTTCCTTAAACAATCCTCCATAACTTTCTAAGGCTTTACAGAGTTCTAATAGTTGTTTTCCTTCCTATAAACCTTCAACTCATCCCTCTGTATCTTCTACTCATTGCTCCTACTTTTATCTGTGTGATACGTCTTATCTTCATGCTAGATTCTAAACTCTTTGACGGAATCAGCCATGATATGTTACATCTTTAAATCCCAGGTAGACAGCAGAATGCCTTGTACATAATGTTGGTAAAGTGGCAAAAACAATTGTTTTGGAGTCAGAAGACCTGGGCTCAAATCCCAGATCTGATATTTTAATGCTGTATTTGACCTCTGGTAAGCTGCTTTTCTTCTAAGCCTCAATATCCTTATCTGTAAAATGAGCATAATACTTTTATACTACAGTCATCACAGAATTGTGCAATTACCTTATTTTAAACTTAGAAGTGCAATGAAACTATGAGATTTCTATAAGTTATTTAATATGTTTTTTTCTAATTGAATCTTCAGTGTTTTCCCCCCACAAACTCAAAATCTGGATTCTTTTGTGACTAATTGGTCCAAACCATTAAATCAAACCACACCAAATCAAAATTTAATATGGAGTAATTAACAAGAAAAGTGCTTTAGTTTCCCTTAAGATACAATATAGCATATACAGTATCCCAAAAGGCTCAGTGCAATTTTAAGCCACTAAAGTGTAATTAAAAGTTATTTTAAAGCTATTCAACCTTAAAACTTCACTAAAACTTTTTGGGACACATTTTATTTATTTATATATATATATATATATATATATACACACACACACACATACATACATACATAAATACATACACACATACTCAACCTCAAAATTAATAGAGATAACCTACTTTATTCTGTATTACACATCATCAGAAATCCAAGGACTTCTTTACACTTTTTATATTATTTACTAATTTAGCATATACTAAGTATACTTAGTACTTATTAAAAAAAAACCCCTGTATTAAGCAAAGCAAAGTATCATGAACTATCCAGGAAGTTTTTTTTTTTCTTTTTTCTTGTTTTGTTCATTCGGAAGAATTTAGATTTCAACTCAGAAGGCTAGCAATATTCTCTGTCTTTTACTATAAGAAAAAGGGGGCTGGAAGAAAAGATAAAACTTGACTTCATCAGATTTGGATGGTTCCTATGGGGTTTTAAATAATACCACTCCTATATTAATAGGTAACCTAATCATTTAAGTAAGGATTTAAATATTTTATGCCAGTTCCTAGCTTACAACTAACTGATAAAATGTGTAAAATACAACAAAGTTTTGCTCCACTTTTCTGAATCAGAAACAAATTATAGGTATGCTGACCCTTAAGGTAAGTCAAATAATCACTTCTAAAGGATGAATATATAATTGAGAGAAGGCTAGTACAGAAATAATAACCTAAGAGAATGAACATATTATTACCAAAATACATACCAATATCTGGATTGAAGATTTCCTCCACAACTAGTTGAAAAAATTCTTTGGAAACACCTCCTTCATCAACTCCTTGTTCGCCTTCAAATTCCACATATAATTGCTTCTTCAAGTCTGCAGGATTCTCCATGGCAATCATCTCTAGCTAGTGGCAGAAAAACATAAATACATAACAAAATTTTAACTGAAAGTATTAGGATGGAAACCAAGCAAAATCAAAGTGGAAGCAATAAAGGGAAAATATGAGTTGGAAGGTAAAAGAAGATACAAAGAAGGAAAATTTATAATTATCTTGCTAGATATTAATGATGTACTTCAAAAAGAAATCAGTTAATTAAGACACTTAGATCTATTTTTTGCAATATAAATGCAATCTACTTCAGTGGCTTGTTTCTTCCTTCTAGAAGAAGGAAAGAAATAACTAAGTGTGAAAATAGTGCCAAACTGGGTCTGGATTAATACAATGATCACTACTTTAGCATTAAAGTAACAGAGAATGGAAAATCAGAATCAAATTCTGTTAATTCTAAGTCATGGGAAGGATATTAGAGAAAGAAGAAAGTAAGACAGCAGAAAAGTGAATGTTCAAATCGTGTATATTAGTACATAAAATGGGGAATGTATTTCCGAACTGAAGCTGAAAGTATTATACGTTTTTACAGACTAGAGAGTAAATCTTTACAAGACTAGAGAACAAGCTAATTCTCAATAAGATTAATATGTTTGCCACATTGAAGCAGTCTATGAACTTAACTCACATTAGCCTTTCACTTCTTCAATTCCTTTATAACAAGTGAAACCAGTGAAATCCATTCCCTTGTTTTGAGTTTATTCACAGAAATCAGTTCATAGTACACTTGAGCGACCTGGTACTGAGCATTTGAGGTGATTCAATGGATAGTGTGGTGGGTCAGTATGGTCTAAGATCAAATCATGCCTAGGATACCTTAGCTGGATGATCTGGGACAAGTGACAACCTCTCGGCCTCACATATTTTCCTCACCTATAAAAATTTGGAGACTGGACTCAATGACCTCTAAGGTATCTTACAGCTTTAAATGTATGATCTTATAATTCATTCTCTTGTCTAGCACTCCTACACAACCAGAATATGAGAAAATCCAATGATCACAAGGATGACACTTGTAAACTGCAAGACATTGAAATATTCTCTGAATCATAGAAACATTAAATTGTGTTCATAGTAGTTTTAGTTAGGCCTATTATATAGCTGACTAATTAAAATCATTAACTATGTACTTCTGTATTAAGCATATAGCAATCCCTTTTCCAGTAAAACATTTGTGAATTTATGAATCTTAAGTCCATTAAAATTGGTTTTACGCCAGAAATGAAAGACACCGGGAAGCTAGTTTGTCTTATTTCTTATCCAAGCTGGTGGCAACCTATATTGCTCAATACTTTCAAGCTCTAGTTAGCAATATTTCAGAATTAGAGACAATTTCCAGCCACATAGTAAGCATTGAGTAAAGAGTCCATTAGCACTGACTATCCCTTACAACTTACATGCAGCAAAGAACTGCTATTATCCTTCAGATGGCTGGGAATGTAATGAAGATAACAGTGTACCTTGTCTCTGCATTTTGCATTTCAGGTCATTATGCAACATGAACTTACTCATTTCCTTCTGGTTTACATATTCTGATACTTCTTATAAAATTGCATGTGATTTATATTATGATAGCTTTATTTCTATAAAAGAGCTAATAAATTTTATAACAAAATGCACAGTAACATAATAATACAGATTTCCTTAATCAAAAGGCCTCTGAGAGCACACTAACTTGAAATGAACATTTTGCAAAGTCTGATGCTCACTAAAATACATTAAATATATCAAACAGGTGAAGCTGCTTTGACTCTAACCTAAACAAAGGATTCTGAGAGGCATAACCTCTTTTCTCTGTCCCCTTATTATATTTGCTTTTCTCTTACATACATACATATTGTATCTGTATATATTTCCTCCAAATGGGAGAAATTTTAAATAAAGAGTAAAGGTAAACCGCACTATGACATATTTAAGAGCTAGCTCAAATAAAATGTAAAATTATAACTACCTAATAGCATACTTTTCAGAAGACTTTAATGCAGTCTTCAATTTAGTTTTTATGTATTATGATTTTGCATGTAGATAAAATTAATTTTGAATCTTTGGAATTTTAATTGTCTGGGAAATCCTAAAGAGATCATATTTTTCTTTAAAAAACAAAAATGCAAGCAAACAATCCATCAAGACCCATATCACTTGCGTGTTGGGTGATAATCCAAATTTAGATCACAATTGTCATAAAAATGCCAGATTCACAGGCCCCCAAAAACAGAAAGCTACAACCCAGAAATCTTTAAATGCCTTGGATTGTATAATAATGATGATAGTGGTTCTTAAGCTTTTTTGTTCACAACATAACTTTTTGCTGTGAGGACTCCCTGGAACACAATGGGAGAGATGGGAGACTTGGTGGAGATGATGGACATAAACATGTAATTACAAGTGTAAATTATATACAATTCCAGGGAGATGTAAGCACGTATATGATTTCAAGGTAAGTTCCACATAATTCCCAATACACTCTTTGAAACATATTGATACACTATTTATGCTTCTGTCTATGATAGGCAATTTCCTTAGTCAGTGGGAGAGCATGGGTACTTATGCAGCTCTATGACAGATAAAATAGGATTTCTCAGATCTTAGTCTTTATTTTCACACAGAAATATAAAGTTTATTTAAAGCTATGCAGCTGCCCTTATCATATTAAAGTCCACCTGTTAGCTAATAAGAAAAAGGTTTCTAATGAAATGGCTGAAGCAGCTGGACAGAAGGTGGTTCTGAAGTTATCTATGAATTTATTTCTGTTCTTCATTAGAATGGATCAAATCAGCTTTACTATAATAAGAAAATGAGAGGGTACTATGAGAAGTGCTGTCTTAGTAGCTTTGCTATTCCAGTTTTATGAAATCACAGCAATATATGACAAACCACTCAATATTCCTGACTGAATCTGAACAATACGCTATATAAATGGGAGGAGCAGCGACCAAGAATAATGTACTGCATGGCATAACAGACAAAGTGTTGGACTTGGAGTAAGGAGGACCTGGATTTAATTTCCATTTCTGACATTTAAGGTATAAATAATTTTGCTAAAAATCTCTTCTGAGACAAACCTAAGACTTAGTTTCCTCAACTATAAAACAGGGATAATAATACCTGTAGTTCCTACCTCAAAAGTGCTCTTTTGAGGTTCAAGTGAGATAATGTATACAAACTGCTTTGCAAATTTTAAAGCACTATATAAATGCCAGTAGTTATCACCTAAAGCAATTTAATATACTTTTTAATATAAACAGGATTTACAAAACATGCACTGCTATAATTCACACATATGCAGATAAAGTTCCAAGTTTAACCTACAGCACAGAGCTCACATTGCCACATCTTTTCTAGGGAAGGATCTCTAAATAGAGGTGGGAAAGAAGGAATGGGATGGCAAGAGAGAGGGAAGAAAACATGTGTTACAGCAGAAGGAATGATTCTCAGGGGATTAGGGCTCCTGTTGCAGCTTTTCTCCAAAGGATGACAGCTGAGTACCACCTTACCATCTGCACCTTATTTAGTTTATAGTGATGGAAAAGTCCTTCCTATCCAACTTCCTATCATGTATGTTCTAGCCTTCACATGTCTACTCAGTTTCATCACCACAAGAACACTGTGGGCTCTGCTAAACCAAGTGTCACACTATGATTTCTCTCCAGTATAAATGTTTCATCTTTCTCATCCTTCTATACCTGGCAGTCACCCAAAAGTAAACTCACATATGTCAATTTGCTGAACATAAATGTAGATGTAATTCTTATCGATGTTCATCTATGGCTATGCGATCTATTCCTACTTGTGACTCAACTCTAAAAGGACAAAACAATGTTTCTACTACATGCTCTAGTGTCTACAATGCACTCAACATAGTTCAATATATTTTTTCAAATGAAAGAACCATTATCTGCAACTAATAGCATTAATTGCCTCCACACTGAATGTTTACAGTTAGCGAAAATTCTGATGTCAATGCAACAAGAATTACCTATATTTTAAAAGGGTACAAAATTATGGTAATGGAAATTAGGATAAATTAGGAAATCAGGAAAGTACAGTCAAACCTGATTTGGAACTTACAGCAGTTCAGACAGGCTATGTCATCATCATCATCAAAGATTTGTTAAGCAAAAATGAAGATTATATATAATGTTTAAGTATGAATAATTCAATAGTTTTCAAGTATATTAAGAGACAGCCATTTGTATAAAATGATACTAATTATGAATAATTTTTATTCTTTCTACAATTCATTACGTATGACTATTACTATTACTTTGTGCATTCAAAAAATAAAGAATGTACTTTACTAGTAAATTTGAGGTGATAAAGATGATTTTTAAAAGCTAAAACATCTATCTGTCTGTACAAAAATATTCAGAGCCGCTTTACTTATGTTGGCAAAAACCGTAAACAACTTACAAAACCAGTAATTAGAAAATGTTTTGTCAATATGGGATATCAATGTTGCTGAGATACAAAAAATTACAAAAAAGAATATAAATACAGAAACACATACAAAAAGACACAGGTATAGAATAAGGAAAGCAGAATTAGTACACTGAATACAAGGATACAAAAAAATTAACAACAAAATCTTATAAGCACATCAAGGGACAATAAATCAGATGGGGACAAAGAACAAGTAAGCTGTTATTATGAATTTTGTTAAAGTGTCCTTTGTTGAGTTTGTTATTAAGTGCATGATAAAGAGACCTAAGGACATAGTACTGAAAGTCCTATCTTTTAGTCGAGTAATTATAATTATATTCCTACTCCTGCTGAAGCTACGGTAACTAAAGCCCTTCAGCGCATTTTCAGTTGTTCAGAATGATCAAGCTCCTTCCTCCTTTCCCCAACCTTTTATGTTCAACTGTGACTTCAATACATACTGGACTGTAGAAACCGGGCTTCCAATCTTTGCTTTAGAATGCATTGTGAGACGGTGGACAAGTCTACCACTCATACTTGCAATACCTATACCTCAAAGGGTTTTTTTGAGAGATAAACTTTAAAATGCTATTTAAAAATATTTTGTTAGTATGATGCAACCCCTCTCCTCAAGAAATAAAACAATTACCCATGCCTGGAAGGTGGAATCCATATATTTTAACCTATCCCTGATGAACTGCAGTACCTGGACATGACAGCTTTCATAGCTCTGCCAACAACAAGCTGAGTGATCTTAAGTCCCTCGACTCTAGCTTCTTAATGTATAAAATAAAGAAACTGGATGAAATAATCTCTAAGGGCCTTTCAAGCTCTCACATTTTATGTTCTATATGGCTTAATGATTACTACTTGGCTCCCCACTCCCTTTTTCATTTATTTTATAAGATACATGTTGGCTATGAATGTGGCATCTTCTTTAATTTCAAGGCAAAATTTTGCTAAAACTCTTCTGAATTTTGTATTTTATGCTTTAAAAAAAGTTATTCCTAACTATGTCCAAAGGGCTATAAAATTGTGCATACCCTCTGATCTAGCAACACCACTGTTAGGTCTGTATCCCAAAGAGGTTTAAATTAATTTTTTTTAAAGGATGAGGGGATGGGGGGCAGGACGCACACATTTGTACAAAAATATTCATAACAGCTCTTTTTCTGGTGGCTAAGAATTGGAAATCGAGGGGATGCCTATCAACTGGGGAATGACTGAACAATCTGTGGTGTATCACTGTGATGGAATACTATTGTACTATAAGAAATGACAAGCAGGATGATTTCTGAAAAACTTGGAAAGACTTACAAGAATTGATGCAAAGTGAAGCAAGAAGAACCAGAAGAAAGTTGTAACAGCAATACTGTATGATGAAGAACTGTGAAAGACTTAGCTATTGTAAGGAATACAATAATGCAAGACAATCCTAAAGGATTCATGATGAAGCATGCTACCTGCCTCCAGAGAAAGAACTGAATACTGTCCTAATACAGACCAAAGTACACTATTTTTCACATTCTTTCCTTCTGTTCAAGTCTTCTTGTACAAAATGACTGATATGGAGATGTTTTACATGATTGCACAAGCATAACTTACACCAGACTGCTTTACTATCTCAAAGGCAGGGTGGGGAGAGGAATAGATTTTGGAACTTGAAACTTAAAAAAATGTTAAAAATTATTTTAACATGAAATTGGGGAAAAATAAAATATTATTTTAAAAAATTTTAAGTAATTTCTGATATCCTACGTTTATTTATTTATACGATGAAATTATTTTAACAGAGATCATAAAACCTATCTAAAGAGAGCACCTACAATTCTAGAGACAAAGTGGTCATTCGAGAAGTGACTTTCAAATATCATTCTCAAACAGATTTACAGATAACTATGATATGCAGATAAATCTTAATTCATGATTTTATCAACAATTTACAAGTGGTTAGAAAGTCATTTGACAATACAATTAACTAGCTCATATTTACATTCACTTTACCACAGTCTGTTGTTTTAGTCCATAGGTTCCCAAAGTGGGTGTTACCACTCCCTGGGGGGTGCTGTGCTGATCCAAGGTGGCAGTAGTAGCCTTGGGTACAACTGGGGGCAGGGGGGAGGAGGGGAGTGTTGAATAAAAATAAGGATTAACCTAACCCCAGGTGGGGTGCTGAGTAATTTTGATTTTTGAAAAGGGGGCAGTAGGCCAAATAAGTTTGGGAACCTCTGTAAATCTGTTGTTCTTGGCCAAAATAATAAATTTTATTAGTAAATCTCTGAAGGCATGAAAAACAAAGGGCAAAATAAATGCAGCAAGCTTACTCCATGTAGGGTTTTGGTCTCATTCCTCCAGAAATGAACGAAGATCAGGAGAATTTGGAGGAGCATATGCTTTATGTAGGTCACTACCTCTAATCATGGCCAATACTCTAAGTAAGGACTGGTTAGAGGAACTGGTGATATTCAGTCTTGAAATAGGAGTTGGAGAGGGGGGCTGGGGTCCAACCTCATGAGAGCCGTTTTCAAGTATCTGATGGCCCATCTTTTAGAAGATAGGTACAACTAGACCCTCCATTGTTCATATGCGGAAAATGAGATCCAGAGATATTAAGTGAGGACCTTGACCAAGGTTACCCAGAAAATAAGTAACAAGAAGTCCCAAGCTAAGTCCTTCTGACTCTAAATCTAGTGTTCTTTCCCACTTGCCTATTCTCTTCTGCTTGGCCCTGGGAAGTAGAACAAGGAACAACTGGTAGATGCTACAGAAAGATTTCAGCTTAATGTAAAAAAGAAAAAAAACAAAAAAGAAAAACAAAAAAAAATTTCCAATAATTAGAAATATCTCTAAGTGGAATTTTATGCCTTTGGAGGTAGGTGACCTTCACTGGAATATGGATAATCACTTGTAGAGTCTGTGTGGATTATCCTAGAGGGTCTTTGAAGCCCCTTCTAACTCTGGAGAGGAGGTTTTTCCTCTAATTCTTTAGTCCTTTGCAGTAAGATTTCATTGTTATTTGAAGGACAGGCATAATCACTGCACAAGGAACAGCCTCCACAGAGCTAAAAGGAATGAACCAAGCAGTCTTATACAGTTTTGTGCTCTGGCACCCCTATCTGCCCGAAAACTCCATAATACTAACATGTATGTCTAATGTCTACACTTCAGCCAAACCCTTTAAAAATTTGTGGGAATCTCTGATTGAGAATTAGTTATTTAAATTATTAACTATGAGTGTGGTTCTGAATCACATAGTTAAAATGAAAAAGATTAACAGATTAATAAGCAAGCAAGCTCAAACCTGAAAGGGAGATGTGTTTCTGCCATCTGCCTTCTCTGGGGCTTTCTGCCACTGTCTAACTAACTTTTGCACTGGAAGGAGGACTGGGGAACTTCTTTTTTTAAAAGTTAAAAGCACTCTACTATTAAGAGATTGTTATTTTACAATCAGTAAGACAGAAAGATCCAAAACTAACTGAGACTTACCTGTAGACCCAGAGCTTAAATTAAATCTCCATTCTCTATCAATGCAGGTAAGCATTTTATCTGCAATTTATAGTCCATATGAGAGTTAACTAGAATACTAAGAGGCTGAGTGATTTCCTCAGGGTCACAAAGCCACTAAACACCAGAAGCAGGTCTTGAACCAAGGTCTTCCTGGCTTCAAGGCCAGTTATCTTTTTCACCAGGTCAGCTACATAAACTACTATATGCTACATGCATAGTCTTATATCAGATTGCTTGCTATCTTGGGAAGGGGAAATATCTGGAACTCAAAATCTTATAAAAGTAAATACTGAAAACTAATAAATAAATAAAATTATACTAAAATATTAACTTTGCCACAAGATCCCCAATTCCATTAGTGTGAATCACTGAAAGTTAATTACACTTTCATCCATGAGTAGGTAAGATACTTAATTTGTTCAAAACCAGAATAAAATCAGTATTTTTGTTTCCATGCTACAAACTAAAGATAAAGAAGTTGTTTTTATTACTTTAAGCAAAATAATGGGTTAAATTTATGATTTTTAGATGCTGTGATATAGTGTAGCTAATTTTCAATCGTTCTGGAGCTAATTTTTTTCCCCTTCTTCCTGATATTTATGTCAAGGATACTACTGTACCCGTACTTCCATGTATGGGTTTGTAGAAGAAAATGGTGAAAGACATCCCTTCATTTTCCTAGAATAATAGTGATAATCTAGGAACCGCTTAGTTTTCATTCATCTTTACTAGCCCTGCCCTTCATTAGCATAAACAGCTGAAAGTAAGCTACAAACATTTATAGATGTTTATAGGAACTTGTAACTCTAGTTTTAGGGAATCTAGGGTGGTAGAGGGAATGCAGCTAGTCAGCCAATAAGCATTTATTAAGCACTAACCCTGTGCCAGCCCTGTGCTAAGTAGTAGGGATACAAAAAAAGGCATCAAGGAGCTCACATTCTAAAGGCACAACATGTAAATAACTCAATACATACTAGATATACACACACACAGAGTAAATGGAAAATAATCTCAGAAAGCAGGGACCAGTACAGTAATGTGCAGAACATGGAAAGGCATTATGCAGAAAGGGGGGATTTGAGCAGCACAATATGATACTAGGTGGCAGAAAACCTGGGTCTAGATTCAAGCTTTTCATGTTTATTATTTTTATGACCTTGGGCAAGGCTTTTACCCTCTCTTTTATCCACACTTTCCTTATGTGTAAAATGAATGAGCTTGACTAGATTTTTTATCTTACCATTTACAAGTAATGTTTGAAAAAGAACTATTAGAAATTCAAGTAGATGACATCTGCTACTGCCTGTACTGGGGCTACTAATCTTTTCTCTCCTATGAAGGTCTTTATGTTTGTGGCTTTTGCCAGTGATTCCAAATTCCTCTGGGTTTTGTGTTATCTTCTATTTCCTTAATTTCTATTTTTAAAATACACTTGGAACTGGCTGGCAAACCATTTTTATTATGTTCTAGTGAAAGAGGCAATTTCTAATGCAATTACATATATTTTAATCTTTGGTTTGTAAAGAATATAAAACTGCTAACTTTGAATTTGATGGGCAAAAGTCATAGTACTACCACATTACTCAAGAGAAGAAATTCAATTGTGCCTATGGTTTCTATAAACATTCTCCATAATTTCTATATTACAGTATGCTGTCATCATGCCGTAATTTTTTTTTACCCAAATAGTTATAAAATGAATTCAGCATATAGATCCATACACTGGCTTCTCCATCATTCCTACAATTAATTTGCTAATATTCTATTGTGTATTTCAAATGACCACATAACTTACCCGAACAAGTGCATCATCTATGATATGATCACGTCTGACTTTGAGCCGTAAATATGGATTCAACTGTTGTCCTTGAACTAAGCTGTAGAGCACAGTAATGCGTCGTTCACTGTACATGCGGATTCTATTATCATAATACAATCCCAGGTTCTTGGTGACAGCATTCAATATAAAGGGACAAGTCATAAAAGAGAATTTGTTTTCTGTTTCTACCTTGAAAAAAGTGTAATCTTTGTCCATTTCTAGAACATCATTCAGTGGTTCATTAATAAACTCTTCAAAAGGGATAAGTGGTTTTCTGCAATCTATAGTTTTAACACCAAGTTCAGTTTCTAGTGGGTCTACTCGAGGACCCTTCTTGTTTCTTCTCTCCTCTCCCAAAAGCTCCTGAAGTGTCAATTCGCTGGATTCTGGGATGGGCTCTTCATCCTCCTCTTCATTATGATCTGTATCTACCTCTCCTCCTACTACATTTGCATAGTAAACCATTTTCAAGCACTTTGAAGCAGCAACAATGGCATCATCATCGTTCACTAGATTACGACTATTAAATTCATTGCTTATGACTTTGTAAGTAATAAGCTGTTGAAACGTTTCCATCATTCGCCGAATCTGGTCTGCATTGTATTTAGACCACAATCTGACCAGTTTTGCTTGGGCTGCAAGGGGTAACTTGCTCATTGCTTTGCAAAACAACGGCAAAGCCATTTCCAGATATTCAGGGCTATGAAGGTTGCCATTCTCCATAACAATAATGAACAAATTCAGATAATTAGGATCCCGAGAGTACACATTGTGGTAAGTCAAGTCGCACTCCACATTAGGTGACAAATACACAAGTGCATTAAGAAAGGCAGTTTCTATTTTTTCATTAGAAAGCAATCTGTTGTAAACTCTTCTGATTGCTTCAATATCTACAGATACTTCATCAGGGCCTAATTTCTGTAAGTTGTTATCTCCTTGAGAGTTGCTATCACCTATCCTTGAGGATGATGCTTCCGAATCTTCCTCCATAGCAGCAGCAGAACATGCAGCCTTTTCCTTTTCATCTTCATCCTTGTCTTCATCTTTTCCTTGAAGAGATTTCAGCTCTTCCTTCGTATGTTGTTTAGCTTTACGGAAGCTCTGAACCAAGGCCTCAGCACTAGAAAATACTCTTCCAATAACTCGTATTAAAGGGGAATAATCCTCTTTCTCTCTACATAATTCAAGAATTTCGTATACCTTTTCTTCTGTTAAGTAAGTCACATCTATAAAGTTTAGGGAAGAAAAAGAAAGACATTTTTATAAGTCAAATATTCACTTTTTAAAAAATTTAATAAAAAAGCAAAGACAAACACTTTGCAGTCAATACTGTTACTGCTTAGAAAATCTTTTAAAAGTAACTATGCATTCTAGGATATATTTTAGCCACCTGGAATATAGTTTACTCTATTTGTCCTATTCAATATTATAATTAAGCATAATTTGGAAATTGATTCCAGCCCAACAAAAATATTCAGTGTGACTTAGAATATGCGACCACTTCATGTGGTTTGTTATTCCCACTAATTGGGATGTGGCTATGTAATAAGAAATACAAATAAACAAAATTTTATGACTATATGTCACTTTTGCTCCTGCTTATAAAATTAAATTAAATCTAAATGAGTGAATGAAGCTTGCAATGGCCATCCTTCCCAAACCTTCTCATTGAAACCTGGACTCTAGCCCTGGCACCCTAGTTTTCATATACGCAGACCCTTTATTGCTCACCTTTATGAGTTGTCTTATACCACTGGAGCATAAGCTCCTTGAACACACAGACTGTCTTACTTACTTGTACTTTTATTCCTTTTATACAGTTCCGTTCATTCACTACCTTAACAATATAAACAATGAAGAACTTTGAAACATATATCTAAAGTTTTTTTTTAAAAAAAAACTTAATGACAGGTGGTTATCTTTTAATATGAAGATAATTATTATGTTAGTATACTCCTGTATGCAATCAAAGAATATATTAAAATAGTTTTATTTTGAATTGGAACCAACATTTATATTTAAACTTCATTTTATACCCAAACAGCCCCCAGTTTGGCAAGTCTTTTTTTTTTTTTTTGGTCTCCTCTCACCACCCCCAATAACATTTTCTGGCTTCATCATCCATATCAGGGGGAAGTAGAAAAAAAGATTCCTACTCCCAATCTGGAAACAAGGTCCTATATTTTATTAGCTCCATTTCTACTTCCACATGAAAACACATCTTCTGGGGTTTTTTCCCTAGTGTATTTCAGATCTTTTTCAGGAAATGATACTTTAATAAATTGAATAATAGAATCTCAGAGTTGAAAAGGATCTTAATATAGATGAGGAAAATGAGATTTACTGTTAAGTAACTTTTCCAAAGTCAAAAAACACATTTATAGGCATAATCTAGAACTACGGTTACCTAATATCAAGGTCAATGGCTCTTTCAATCTTATGCTACCTCGTGGGTCTTTAGTTTCAAGTCAAAAAGTCAATATATTATTCATAAGATCATAGATTTAGAGCTGGAAGGGAACTTACAGGATATCTCACTAAAATCCAGTTATAGCTGAGCAAACTGAAGCCCTGAAAGGTTAAGTGATTTGTCCAAGGCCACATTGCTAGAAAGTACAGAGCCTTGATATAGAATTCACTTCCTATTATATAATCACTGGGAGTAGCAGTGGAGGGGATTCTTGGTTTAGCCTCAGGTACAGAAATGGAAGATTAAATTAATAATTCTTTAGAAGATTTTCAAATACAGTTGTTTTCACTGAAAGAATGTCTTATGGATAATAGTCTGTGACTGGTATAAACACTAAGAAAGGGTACAGAGAAGAAAAGAGCTGAACATGTAGGAAGGAGAGAAAAGCAAGTAATTAATGATCAGGCTATAAGGTGTGACCTAAAGGTAGGGTCAAAGTGACTGTGGAGGGCCTTGGATGTCACAAAAGGGGTTCTTATTTTATTCCAAAGTCAATAGCAGACAGTAGAGAAATAATATGATGAGATCTGTATGTATAAAGAAGTATAAATACCGATTAGAGGGAATGCTTATTAGACTGAAGACAGGAAGACCGAGCCACTTGGCAGTTATGTGACTTTAGATGAGTCACTTAATATCTCAATTTACTCACCTGTGAAATGAGATGATGTCTAAAGTTCCTTCTGCTTTTATATTTTATTACTAGTTTGAAGGTTATTACAAGGTAGGCAAGCAGTAATGGGATCTTATAGTAGTAGGTATAGTAGTAGTAGTAGGTATAGTAGTAGTAGTAGTAGTAGTAGTAGTGGTAGTGGTGGTGGTGGTGGTAGTAGTAGTAGTAGTAGTAGTAGTAGTAGTAGCAGTAGCAGTAGTAGTAGCAGCAGCAGCAGCAGCAACAGCAGCAACAGGAGCAGCAGGAGTGATTCACATTTACATAGCAATTCAAGATATACAAATCTTTGCACATACATTATCTCATTTGATAGCAGGGTGAGGGCAAACAAGAACACAAAGGAGGCTGTAAGGAATATTATTGTTGTTCAGTCATTTCCAACTTTTTGTGACCTCATTTGGGATATGCTATGTAGTTAAACTGACACAACCACATTACTTCATTCACACATTAATTGAAATAAAGTATCAAGGGCAAAGATACTTGGTAGCTTCCACCATTCCCTAGCGCCATCTCTGAAATACATAGAGCTACACCTTCTTCCTTCCTTCTCCAAATTTCTCCCAAAGTATCTGACAGATCACAGAATGACAATACTGATGAGCATCAAGGGCTTAGTAAAGACGTCTGTAGATCTGGCTGCTTCCAGCAGCAAAAGTCCCCAACCAAGGATGGAATCTCATTCTCCTTACCCCACCTCCAAATGTTACTGTGGTTTACCAGAACCCTGGGCCTGCATTTAAGAGAAAGCTCATTAATGTAATGGTGTTAAGAGGCTAGAACTTACGGGGATGGGATGAAGCTCATCTAATATCAAAAATGTTGTGCCAGGCAAAGTCTGCCTCTATTTCCCATTCCTGATTAGGCTTTGTCCCTGGCTTCAGAATGTAGGAGATGCAAATCATCTAAGAAGCACAAACCTGGAAATAAACTTGGAAATGTTTGTCTCTCACTGGTAAAATTCACATTTTTAAAGAAAGATTAAATTTTCTCCCATATAAATAATCCACTAAACTATTTTAATATCCATACATTCAGGATAGCAACAAGATGTGCAATACTATATCAGTATCGGCTGAAGGAGCCAGGGGATGTTTAGCTTGGAGAAGAGAAGCTAGAGGGAAGGAATGAATGAGGAAATGTAGCTATTCTTAAGTATTTGAAAAAAAATGACTTAAAGAAGGATTAGATCCTTTCTGCTTGGTCCCAGGGGGCACACTAAAAGTCACGGATGTAAGTTGTAAGAAAACAGATTTTTGTCTTGATGTAAAGAAAAAATTCTAATACTCCAAGATGTCTCAAAATAAAATGGACTGCCCCTAGAAAATAATGAGCTCTCAGTCTCTAGAGGGCGAAGGATAATTTGTCAGGAATGTTACAGATGGAATTAATAATTTGGATAGGAGTTGGACTGGATGAACTCCGAGGACTATTTGACATTTTAAAATCTTTGGTTCCATTACAATAATACTATAGTTGAAGCAAAGTTTCCAATCTTAAAATACATTAAAAAACAAATATGTAGAATTCACCAGAAAGAACTCTGTCAATCACTTTATGAGGAAAATTACAACTTAAGAAAATATAAAATTCAAAACTGTGAGGATCAGGTGTTAACGCTGATGTCTGTTAGCAAACAAAACAGAAAAAGCATACTTAGAAGTAATTTAACATGACATCCATGTTATTTATTGATTTATTTGGGAATCCATTCTTTTTTTTTAAAGTTAATTTTTTTAAGTCCCAGAAAAATGGGAACTTAAATTAAGTAAAGACATCAACTTTAGAATCGTTTTCCAAGAAGTTTAAGCAAAGCAAAATAGTAAAAAGGATGCCTAAGAGTTCTTAACTAATAAACAATTTCCTCGCCAAACAGAGACATGACAACCAAGGGCAATGAGAGGTTAGAATACAAACTACCATGAAGGATAGCGAACATACTACTACCTCACAAAATAGCAAGTACAGTGAGCCAAAAGTTGGTGTCAGTTTCCTCGAAACAAAATTCCTTCATTAGACCAATAGGAGAGGAAACAGATGCCACCTTTAGAAAGTCATTTAACCTACCTGGCCTTCAGTTTCCTTATGTGTAAAACAAGGAAGCTGCCCTCGATGATTTCTTGGCTCCCTTCTAACTATAAATCCTAGGATTCGCTTTCACAGGACTAGATCTTGAGCTGGAAGAGACCTCAAAGGCCGTCTAAATCCAATACCCTTATTTTACTGATGAAGAAACTGAGGCCCAAGGTGGTTAAATGATTTGTCCAGGACCATGAAGGGTAATAAGCATCAGAGGTAGGATTTGAACCTAGGGATCCAGACTTCAAAGTCCTCACTCACTTTATATGTCACTCTTGTTCTCTTCCCTTGAATTTGGCTTTCTTAGTCTTTTTCATAGTTAGTCTTTGCAGCATCGAATTTCATTTTAAAGATTTCAGAGATAATACAGGTAGGTTCTCATGACCTAACACTTTATTAAGAAAGTCAAAAGTGATGATACATTAATTTATTATTATTATTATATATTATTATAAAGAAGAGATGGAAGCAAGAGGTTAAGTGAAGATGACTATAAAAGAGCACTTAAAATGCTATAAGAATGTCAGCAAAGTGAAACCCAAATGTGAGCTGAGGCTTTTGAAAAATTCTAAAAAACAATGAGAGCTTATTAATTATTATTTAAAATGCTGGATCTAAGAAGTATTCTGGTGAAGGAACTGACACCTGGGGATGGACAAGTGCTAGATCCATTTTTAAAAAGAGGAAAAAAGTGGATTCTTCAAACTCGTGAACTTAACTCCTGATAAAATTATAAAACAGACTATGTAAGGGTACTGAGCACTTAGAAGAGGAATCGGTGAAGGGATTGAGGGGATTAGAATAGCAAGGGGGTTGATTGTGGGAACTGGGTGAACCACACTGACTCCATCTTGTGACTCAATTCTGGAGCTAGCTCAGTTCTCTTTCTATTTAATTATGGGTTTAGTCCAAATTCTGTCCCATGGAAAAATTTTATTCAATTGTGGAAATTGGGAGAAAATCATATTACACTGTTTGAACCTAGCCCTGTGTGGCTAGGAAGCTGGACCACCTCTAGCTGCTCCTTAGAGTCCCTTAGCTAAGGACCTAGGTTATGTTGACCAGAAAACTGATCAGATCCTAAAACTGATGCGTGGTATTTTCTCACAACAGTGTATCTCAAGTAATCCATGTCTTATTTGAAAACTGGCTCTATACTGACCAATCAGTTATTGTTTCCATGATCCTTTGATTGTTCACAGATATTTAGGGGGGACTGGGGTACTCCTTTTTTTGATTTCAAGGAATTGTACCTGTTCACTCTACCGCCTTCCCCCGCAAACTTGGAAAGTTCCTAATCTTTCCTCCAATTAGAAATCAGAGTACCTAATGTTGCATTGTTTCCTTTTAATTAACTGGCCTTATTTTATTGTTTTTAAAATATAAAGTCTGTCTCCCCTTACATTCAGAGTCTAGCTCTAAGGTGAGGAGGTCTGGTCCTGGTTTGTTGGCCAATTGCCATGCATTACTTAATAAATCAATATGCTCAGAAGACTGAACCTTTATTTCCTCAGTCATTTCATCTTTCATCCTCCACATAGGCAACCATGACTTAAGAATAGACTTTTAAAAAAAGGTAAAGGCATATTAGATAAACCTGATTTTATTCCTTGACGTGGAAGGTACATCATATTAGGTAAATGTCTTAAACACAGTACATCAAGATTTCAACAAAGCATTGACAAATGCCTCTCACACTACCCTTGTGAACACTATTGAAAGATGTGAACCTGATGGTAACACAACTATGTGGGTTTGGAAGAACTGGTTTAATGACTAGACTCAGAGTATTGATTAATAGGCTAAATTCTAAGAAGGCAGGGCCTTTTTCTTATCTAAACTTTTTAAATACCCTTGGATTTAATTTATTTAATAAATTAAATTGACATCAAGCATCCTCTTCTACATACAGGTTTGGTTAAGTCACTGAGTGATGCCTGAAAGCTAACACTAAACAAAACTCACATTCTGGGCCCTTCACGATCTCTTACTATTTTGCTTTTCCAGATTTAATTCGTATCAGTTATTTCTATGCATTATACCTTCCAGTCAGACTAGACTACACTGTTTCCTCAAACAGACCCTGAACTATTCAGCGGCTGTGCCTTGGTTCCTGGGGGTTTAGAAACTAGGGGGAGCTGGTAAATACTTTCACAGTTTTCTGAAAAGAGAAAAAATATACACAGGACACACTTTAAAATTTAATCTGCAGTACTAACATTTCCTTCATTACTTCCTGAAGACTAGAAAATCAACAAAACAATAAATCAAGCTCCAATATGTAGAGTTTGCCAATTTCCAAGGTGTTAATAAATGCTGCTCACACTAAAACTTTAACAATGAGCTGGCTCCAGTATACTATCGCTTTGTTCCTAGGCATCCTTATACCTGGAGTGTCCTTTCCTCCTTCCATTCATCTACTGAATTCCTACTTATTCTTTGGAACCCAATTCAAAAGCAAACATTACTATGAATTTTTCCCCTGTATCTCCTTCACTCGGGAATTTTAACACTATGCCTTGTTTTGTACTTCCTGGGACAGCAGATAGAGCACCAGGCCTGGAGTCAGGAAGACCTGAGTTCAAATCTGTCCTCAGACACTTACTAGTTGTGTGACCCTGGGCCAGTCACTTGACCCTGTTTGCCTCAGTTGGTTCATCTGCAAAATGAGCAGGAGAAGGAAATGGCAAAGTGCTCCAGGATCTTTGCCAAGAAAGGTCAAAATGAAATGACTGAACAGCAACAATACATTCCTTAGGCAATACAGTAGACTTGGTGGCAGCTAGGTGGCACACTGGATAGAGGGCTAAGGGCTGGAGTCAGGAAGCCCTGAGTTCAAGTCTGGCCTCAGACTTTTCCTAGCTGTGTGACGTAACATGTTCGTCTCAGTTTCCTCAACTGTAAAACAGGAATACTAATAATAGCAGCACCTACCTCCCATCTGTAAAGTGCTTAGCACATGTACTGCCTGGCACAAGTAGGCAAGGTGCTGTATGAATGCTATTACCAACATTACCATTACCATCATAATTCTATATATTGGTGCATTAACATTAGAAGGACTGTCCTACCTAAACTCCCTCACCTTTCATCTTTTTGTCTAGTACAATGAATGCTCTGCAAACAGAAGGCACTTAATTGAATGAATGAACCTGAAAAAAGACAGAATACCCAAAGCCTCTGTCCTTGGCCCAGTTTGGTACAATATTTTTATCAATAAGCTAGATGAAGACAGAGATTACATATTAAACTGTGGACTATAAGAAACTGGGAAGCACAGCTAATACACCATATAAAAATTTCCAATTAACAAGCCAAATTGGTAGAATAAAGCTAACAGAAAAAATTTAATAGGGATAAATGTGAAGTCCAATACTTAGTTTAGAAAAAATCATTTGCATAAGTATATGAGTGGAAGATAATCCTATATGGCTAGAAAACAGTTTATCAGGAAAAGTGGTCTTTAACTTGACTGACAGAAAGTCCAAGTCAGCATTGTGTAGCAGCTTCCAAAAGCTAACAGGTTCTCTTACATAGAATTAATAGAAAATGTCCAAAGTCTGGGAGTTAATTGTACCACTGTGATGTCTTGGGAAGATCACATCTGGAACTCTGTGTCCACTTCTAGGATACCCAGTTTCAGAAGAGCTATTGACAAAATGAAGTACACCCAAAAGGTGGGCACCAGGATAAAGAGACAGAACTAGGACATATTCAAAGAATACATTATTATATAGAGTAAGGAGTAAACTTACAGAAATCTTTATCAACAGAACTGATACAAATTAAAAAACACTTAAATTAAGTCACATAAATCCATAAATTACAGGGCCATAATATGTTTTCAAGAGAAGCTAGGGCCTCCTGAAGCTGATACAGGGAAAATAATGATGCTCTTAGTTAGAAAGAGAATCTCCAAAAACAATTTTATATTCTTATTTACTCACAGCCTCATAAAAATACATTAGCATACTATTTTTCAAAAAGGTTTATTTCATTTTTTATAAATAATAAAAATGGACAAAATGAGATATTTTCCATTCTAAATTCCTTATTTAATCAGCAAGGCCTAAGAAACAAAATCGCTAAAGATTTCAGGTGTATTAATGACAATCTCAAGAGTGCTCCACATCATTCCTAATTTAGTATAATCATCTACACATCATAATACTACATGAAATTAATTCTTTGGATATCAATGAAACTATCACAGAAAGATCACTTAGTCATATGTATCCCTAAAATATAACTTCAGCAACGAGTTTCCAAGAATTGGAAGGTGAAATGTGTTGAGGATGGAGTTTAAATTGCTTTTTGCTGAAGCAGACAGTTGGTCTCTGCACACAAATCAGAAAAGCTATAGATTTGAATTTACTGGGTTGTTGACCATAGGCAGTTAATCTTTTGGGCCAGTTTTTCAAATCTGTAAAATAGGAGTAATACTTGCAACTATTTACCTCCTTGAGTTGTGAGGAAAACACTTTAAATTTTAAAGCATTATTTAAATATGAATAATCTCTAAGCTTGCTCAGCCTCTGCTCCAAACAATGATTTGCAGGACCACTCCACTGACTTGTTATTACCTCCAGGATCAAATACAAAATTCTCTGACACTTGAAGCCCTTCAAAGCCTGGCCTTTTCCTCCCTTTCTGACACACTTTCCTCCTGTCCATATGTTCTACAATTCAGCTCTTCTGGCCTCCTCACTCATTTTCCCGTAGGGTATTCTGTGCCTTTTAAGGGGGTGTCTCCCACGCATGCAATGTTCTCTGGCCTCCCCTCTGCCTAATGGCTACCTTGGCTCCCTTCGAGCCTCAGCTCAAGTTCTGCTTTGTGTATATGGCCTGTCCCAGGTCCCTCCCCTGCTAGTGCCTTTTCTTAGATGGTCCTTTTCATCTACTCTGCTGCATATACATTGTATGTACAGAGTTGTTGTATGTCTGTTTTCTTCGTCATTAGAAAGTGAGCTCATATGAGGGCAGGGACTGTGTGTTTGACTTTCTCTGTATCCCCAACCCCAAGCACAGATTAAGTGCTTGGTGACTATTACCCACTTTTCCTATTAAATTCCTTGAAACCACCTGTCATGGGCCTCTGACAAGTATACAGAAGTCTTCCTCTCCCAGATCAGAGATCCCTGGATTAAGAATCAGTAGAACTTGTTCCTCTTTCTACATGAACTTGGTAAAATTTTAACTTAATTCACAACAGTCTGGCATTCAATTCATCCCCTGCATGTCCACTCCCACTGATAGCACTGGACTACCGAAGAATCTCTAATCAGTCACAGGGCTTCAGTGTCTGCCTCCCAAGTCTGTCCCTCACAAATGACCCAATGCAAAGGCCTGAGGGCATCAGCTTCTAGCTCATAAACCTTCAGTGGCTCCCAAACTCACCCAATTACACACAAACTGGAAGCCTGACATAGAAGGCTTTTCACAACCTGGTTCAGACCCTAATTAACCTATTTTCATGCTCTTCCCTTCAGGCTGAATAAGTAGTTCTTCACTTGCCATCATTTCCCAGACACTCTCAAAGCCTTTGTCCTCAGTTTCAGAATAGACTTATTTCCCTCAATTTCTGCCTATTTCTTACCTTTCCGTTTCAGGGTTATCCAGCCAACTTTTCCATGATACTTTCACTAATCTTGCCTCCCTTTTCCCCTTCCCCCAAATTCAACCAAAATAGAATTCTCTCTCCCTTCAATTTCTCAGGTCACTGTTTGACTTCTTTTATGCATATCATCACTTGCATTATACTTATTTGTGCACATCTCATCTCCATAAATTTTGTCATTTTTAACTTTGAATTCCCAGTCTCTGGCAGAGCACCTTGTACATAAGTATTTACTAAATGTTTAACTGAATTAATTTCCTTAAAATCTCAGTTCATTTTCTTTTGGAAAATACTGATTTTGCTAGCCTCGCCCACCTCTTAGAAAGTGCTTGAAGAACCTAGATGGCATAGTGGTTAAAGTATGGAACTTGTCAGAAAACCAGAGTTAAAATCTTGCCTCACCAAAAATTAATAGTTTTGTGATCCATGGGCATATCAATTAAAGCCTGTCAGCCTCAGTTTCTTCATAGGTAAAATGGGGTTAATAATAGCACCTTCCACAAAGGTTTGTAAAGCTCAAATGAGATAACAAATAATACACTTTATAAATCACTCAGTACTATACAAATGCTATTATTAGCTAATATTATTTTAAGGATCAAATGATATAAAATATATAGAAGTTCTTAGAAAGCTGGAATGTTACAAAGATTTGGTTGGGTAGGTAAGCGGAAGAAATTTTTCAAACTAATGGTTAAAAAATACAGTTCAGAGTCTATGACCAATTTTCCTTGGAATCAGTGCCTATCAACCAAGACTTAACAAAGTCTTGATAGCACCTGAACTACAAATAATATGTGTATATAAACAACTGCTCCTCCACTGTACTCTATCCTTCTGTCACAACTCTGAAAAGCAGAAATAGCTTAGGGCGTGTAAAGGGACAGACTCTTAAGTAGTCTGTCTTATAACCCTTATTTTCCAAAAATAGATACCTTCCTCTATATTGCCTGAAATTTTGTAGTTTACTTCTGTCAAAATACCGGATACTCCAGGGGGACTCACAACAATGTTCCTTTAAAAATTCCATTTTCTCTAGGTTAGGAATTCTTAGCCTGGGGTCCAGGAACTTAAAAAAAAAAATTTCTTAATTAACTATGTTTCACTACAATTGGTTTCTTTTGTAGTCCTCTGTGTTTTGCTTTATGTATTTTAAAGACATTATTTTGAGAAAGGATCCATGGATATCACGAGACTGTCACCAAAGTCGGTTTTCATATACCTGAAGATAGGGCCTGACCAGATGACCTTAAAGTCCCTTCTAGTTTCCCCCAAATTCAATACATGCAGAGCTATGCAAAAGTTAACATAACGGGGTCTGTTGAGGGAGAAGCAGGACTATGTTGCCCTTTCTAATTAGGAAATACAATAATAAAGTACATGACATATTAGAAAAACAATAAGGGGACCATTGAGCCTTTTCAACTCCAAAATGATAAACCTGAAAGGTTAAAATGAACTGTACAGTTTACTGAATTGTTATTGATAAGGTAGAAATGGCTGAAAGCACTCAGTAATCTTTACATCTAGACATACTTAGCAAATATTTCCATCAATGATACCATCCTCGACTTACTAAAAAATAAACTGCAAATAACTCTAAAACTATGAAAACAAATTTAGATTTAACAATTTAAAACAATGTTCTAATATTTACCTATCTGAAACAGTGATTGCATATTCAGTTAGATAGTCTTCCTCATGAAGGCTGTACACAAGGCAGTAGGAACATTTTTATTGAGGATGCGGAATTTTGATTATTAAACTTTTCAGGCAGACTTTTCTTTCTCCTGCAGCTTTTATTTTTTGAAGGCAGCTCCCCATTAAACTATGACAAAGACCTTAAAGTTCTTTTGGTTAAAGTGGAGGTCTGCTTCTAGAATCACTTTTTCCAAGAGTCCCTTGAAAAGTCTTTTCTTGGAGGACTTGAAGAGGTCTTCATTAATTGTTCAGCTTATAAATCTATCTTCCAGGTTCATAGACACAGGTAGAAACTGAATAATGAGCCAATATTCCTTTTCTCTGTGATCATAAATATAATTTCATGATAAAAATGGGCTTCCTGTAAGAAACAGTACTTAATGGACAAATTTTTTTTTCTCTATAGATTACAGTAGGGAAGGAAAGTAGCCTAGTTTGTTTACCATTTTATTAAACTTAGAAAATTGTAAAGTTTTAAAAGCAAACATATATACTTAAATGCTTTACAAATACTTGTTAGTAATATTATATAAATTTATGAAGAGTTAAGATTTTAAGAGTTTAACATCTAGTCCAGAATTTGACCACAGACCTCACACTGCCATGCAAGAGTGGGTATATATTGCATGAGATGCTATAAAAACAAACTTTTATGTCTTTACCTTATATTTTTTCTGTGCAGTTACCCTTATGACTTCCTATTCCTCTGCTTTCCTCCTTTTCTCTTCACCACATATACTATGGTGAAGACAGTCAAATTCTTTAACTGACTTAACTTGTACTTGTATCCCTTCAGCCTGTTCACTTTTATTAAGGCAGATAGGTGTGTGAAAAGGCCCTGTGATTCCAGAGAATAGTTTGTACATTAATTCAGTGGGCTATAATGGGATATGGAGGACTAACTACATTATAGAATTAGTCACTTCCCCTCCTAACTTCCTCTTCTGTCCAAGCACAGTGGCCCAGAAAATGTGCGTGAGACAGAAATGAAACAGTCATCAGACTTGTTACAGCACTCAACAGGGATACAAGTGACTCCTCTCTCCTATATGCTGCTGATGGTTCTACTATACTCACTACTCTTCTACCTTCACTATTTGTTTCAACAACACAATTATCTTTCCTAGTTCACAAACCTGAAGTTAGACTCAACTCTTCACTCTTCCCCACCCCTCCACTCCTAGAATCCCATATCTGCTGCCAAGTTTTAACAACTTTACTCACATATCATGTGCGATATTTCTACCTAGCCTGTTCCTGCCCACTCACATAGTTCAGGCCTTCACTCCTGAATTTCTATAATACCCTCCTAATTAGTCTCCCTACATCTAGTCTCTTTCCTTTCTTTTTTTTTTGGGGGGGGAGGGCAATTTGAGGTTAAGTGACTTGCCCAAGGTCACACAGCTAATACATGTGTCAAGTGTCTGAGGCTGTATTTGAACTCAGGTCCCCCTGACTCCAGGGCCAGTGCTCTACTCACTGCGCCACCTAGCTGCCCCTTTCCTTTCTAGTGTATCTTGCAAACAGCCATACTGACATTCCTAAAACACAGTTCTGACCACATTCAGTCACCTGCCAAGAACTTTCAACACCTCTCTATTGCTTTTAGGATAAAATATAAACTCCTGTTTGGCATTTGAAATCTTTCACAATCTGGTTCCAGTCTATCTTTCCAGACTTACTGCATATTACACACCTTCATTCACTCTATATTCCCACTAAACTGGCTTATTTGCTATTTTCCCTACATGACACTCTACTGTCTTCATGTCTCTGTACAACAACCTGAACCCCAGGCTGAGACTACAAGTGTCTTCTAAGTCCCTACAAAGCTCAGCTCAATGCCACCCATTCCATGAGGCCTTTCTTAACCCCTCTAGTGGTTAGTTCCAAACCCCAGAAATTATGCCACATATATGCAGACTGACTTCATTATATATTGTGGTGTTTTTTTTTTAATCTCCTTTGAGGGCAGAAATAATTCTTCCTTGTTTTTGCATGCCCAGTGCACAGTACTATACTTGACACACAGCAGGTACTAAATAAATGCTTGTTGAATTGAACTGCCTCAACAATCACTTTTATGGAAAATAATGAAAATGTTTTGTCTGACCTATATGTTAAGGAAGCAAAAAAAAAATCTGCTTGCTTTCCTCATATATATTGCTTTCCTATTAGAAAAAAATATGAATGACTTCTAGGTTAAACGAATAATTCATATGGTTGTAAAGGGGGGAAGGAGCGACAGATATTCAAATTTTCAATAAGAAGTAAAAAAATAGAATATAATGAGAGAAAAGACCTATTGCAATGTAAGTATAAGTATAAACCTAAACAGAAATGAAATGAGGCAGCTAGGTGGTGCAGTGGATAGTGACTGGGCCTACAGTCAGGAAGATTCCTCTTCCTGAGTTCAAATCTTGTTTCAAACACTTACTAGCTGTGTGATCCTGGACAAATCATTTAATTCCGTGCCTCAGTTTCCTCATCTGTAAAATTAGCTGAAGAAAGAAATGGCATGCCCCTCCAGTACCTCTGCCAAGAAAACTCCAAAAGGATTCACAAAGAGTCAGACAAGACTGAAAACGACTAAACAACAACAATCATAGATAAAAAAAGTTAAGCTAGTCAATTTTCTTATCTCATCCTGGAACCTTCCTTGGTACAGAAAAATAAGCTAACAAAATACTTCAAGAATGAGAAGTGTGTGTCCAAAGCCTGAAACTCAAATTAGCAAAGCTTAGCAGACATGACTTGTGGATAAAACTGCTTCGAAAACTAAAAATGTGTTCTTGGACTGTATTATGTTTTGTAACAACAGAGTATGACAAAAGCAGCATGACAGGGGCAATTACAAAAATCACATTAAGTAGCGAACTGAGTTTCATATTTTACCACTGAGTGGTCTTTGTTGTAGCCTAGAGATTTTTAAAATAAAGAAATGCCTCTTGCCATTATAATGCAAAACTCAAGTATTTTACTTTAAAAGAAAACAAATGGTATTTTAAAGTATTTGGTTCAAGATGTCTTCATTAAATATGATTAAGAATTAACTGCAAATTAGACAAAAACAACAATTTTGCCAACAATAATATGAGGATATTATGAAGTGCTAAATAAAATGAGTCAAACCTGCTAATTTAATCTCCTCATATCCTGATCATTACCAATACTGCTTACATATACTAAGGATGACAGAAATGGCGAATAAGTTTTACTTCATGTATTAAATGATCTCTAGTTGTATTTTCAGCTTAACAGGATTCTAAAAAATTATCTGAAATGACTTATTTCATCATAAAAAAAAAAAACCAAATTGCCTGAATTTAGTATCTTTGGCTTTAATGTAATCTTAAGTTCAAAGATACCTCCCCCCGCCCCAAGCAAGTGGTCCTTGAACAGACTTGTCTCCTAAAACTTAATGTAAAATATCAAAGTTTATTTCAAATAGTTAAGACTTTTAAGAGTACAATAAAAAGAATCCAGAAATATCATTAGTAACAAAAGAATCTATAGGTTCAGAATTTAAAATATAGATATAGATACCTATATTAAACAAGTTTTCATGAGCTAGCTTTAAAATATGGTTAAACCCCAATAACTTAGATGAACTAAGGCAACAAGGAATTCCAGGGTATTTTAAATGTTTATTATCACATGGAAGTGACGGCTGGTGGATTCTCCAAGATCATGCTAGTAGAATACAAATTCTAGCAGGTCTTGCATGAAGCTGGAAAGATAACTGAATATGAGCTGGACAAAACCTTGTGAATTGTTAGTTAGAAGACCAAACTAGGTAAATTGGAAGGGAGCCAACCCTAGAAGATCAGTAATTGAGTATATTAAGCTAAATAGAAGAACACTATTCACTATGTTAAATAACTTCAATACTTGAAAATTTAAAAATATAGAAGTCAGACTAATTATATAGTTGGGGAATTGGGATATTCTAGTTAACTCAGAGGTAACCAGCTACCTGGGGCAAAGATGTTCCTGAATATGCTTCAAGAACATGCCTATGTAACTGACAGGTGTACAACTATATTGGCTGTTCTCTTATAATTAGGAACAGGGCAATCTTCACCAAGAAAAAAGTCTTTTACTATATTCATTGACCCATCCAATACCACTCATTCACAGAGACCTGTGCTAGATACTGAAGTAGATACAAATTTTAGATTAAACCTGGTCCTTATTTAAGTCATGCTCATGGAACTTATATTCTATCGATGGAACAGGACTTACATACATACCTACATACATGAAAACAAAATGACATGAACAGAGGTACAAAGTGCTATGTGAAGTTTGCCAGGCTAGATGAATCAAAAGCTGGAATGAAGGTTGAGGGGAGAAATACCAACAATCTCAGATATGCAGATGATACCACTCTGGTGACAGAGAAGGAAGAGAAATTAAGAAGCCTCTTGATGAGGGTGAAAGAGGACAGTGAAAAGCTGGCTTAAAGCGTGACATCAAAAACCTGAGATCTTGGCAACTGGTTCCATCATTTCCTGAGAAACAGAGGGAAAAGAAGCAGAAGCAGTGTCAGATTTTATATTCTTGGGCTCAAAGATCACTGCAGATGACAGCATTAGCCACGAAATTAAAAGACTCTTGCTTCTTGGAAGGAAAGCCACAGCATACTAAAAAGCAGATATCCCCTTCCCGACAAAGGTCCATATAGTCAAAGCTATGGTATTTCCAGTGAGAGCTGCACTATGAGGAAAAGCTAAACACCACAGAATTGACACTTTCAAACTGTGATGCTGGAAAAGAGTTTTAAAAGTCCCTTGGACAGCAAGGAGACCTAATCAGTCAATACCAAAAAGAAATTAATTCAGGCTATTCACCAGTAGCTGAAGCTTAAATACTTTGGGCCCTATAATGAGATGACAGGATTCATTTGAAAAGACTCTGATGTTGGGAAAGACTGAAGGCAAAAGGAAAAGGGAACAGCGAAGGATTAGATGGATAGATAGCATCATGGAAACAATAATCATGAACTTGTACAGACTTCAAGAAACAGTGGAAGATAAAGGGCTGGTGTGTTATGGTCCATGAAGTCACAAAGAGTTGGACATGACTGAATGACTGGACAACATGTGGAAAAGAGAAAAATATGATAACTGTTTTCAAATATGTGACAGTCTGGGAGAGGGAAGGGAACAGACTTGTTCTGCTTGGCCTCATGGGTAGAAGTTGGAGGGAGGCAGATTCAGGGACAATGAAAGGAAAAATACTCTAACAATGAAAGCTTTCTAAAAGGCGAAGGAACTATCTAGGGAGGTTAAGTGGGTTCTCTCTCACTGGGAGGCCTTCAAGGAGAGGGAAGACAAATACTGCTTGGGCATGATGTAGAGAGGATTCTTGTGTGGGTAAGGGCTACTTGGACAAGATGGCCAATGAGTGATATTCAGACCTTGAGATTCTTTGTTAAGGAAGATAATCTTCCAAAAGAGAACAGTCAAGGCTATATCCTGAAGAGCACCCACCCTGACTAAGGTGGTCAGGAAATGGAAGGAGTCAACGAAAGAAAAAGAGAAGGAAATGTTAGAAAGGTAGCAGAACCAAGAAAGATGGATATCTCTGATAAAGGGAGGCTAAGACTATCCAGAAGAAAGGCATGATCGGTAATGTCAAAAGCTGTTTAAAAAAAAAAAGTCAGGAAAAATATAAATGAAACTAAAGCCATCGCTAATTTTTAAGACTACTTACTTCCTACCTCACCTTTAGAATGTTAACTCCTGAAGGAGAAGTCACTTTTTTCTTTATATTTGCAGCACTTACAATAGCATGAAGCACAAAGGCAGTGCCTAATGAATGCTTACTGATTAATCTAAGAGAGCAAGAGATTTGTGAGAAGTTACAAAGACAGTAGGTTATGAAGAAGTGGTGACTCTGCAGGGCCTAGTGAAGCAGACCACACAGGGAATCCTCCTCCACTCCCCCTCCACTAGCCTGACTCCTGCCAAGATCCCACTGGACCCTGAAGGGTTAAATGGAGTATACTGTAGGAGCACTTAGTCTTTGCCCCACTATGACTCCTACCCAGAGACCATTGAGATATCTTCTTCCCCACAATCTTCCTGCCAATGCACTTTCCCCTTTCCTGCTTCAGCCTGAAAAGCAACTCCCAGATCCACAGTCCCTCCCCACTGTTTGTGAGCAGGGCCCCACCAGCACCCCAACCATGGATGTGAGATGGATGTGGCTGTTCGCACTGATTCTATGAGCAGGGTGTCAAGAACAACTGTTCCAGTGATGCTATGGATCACCAGGCCTTATCAACTTCCTGTTGCTGCATACTCCAGAACATCATGCATTACCATCTGCACTGTTGCTACACCCCAAAGACCACAGGATCTTTCCATTCACCCTGCAGCTGAACCCTTCTATGTGTTATCTTCCTCAACTAAAATGTGAGCTCTTTGAAAAGAGCCTTCTGGATTTTCTATGTATCTCCAGCAGGTAGCACAATGTTTGGTACATAGTAAGAACTTAATTAATGCTTTTAAAATTCCTTTATTCATACCAGGTAGACAACATTTCAAGAATTTTGGGCTTGAACCAAAATGGAAAGAAGTCATACAGTTCGATGAGAGAAGGGTTAAACGATGATATTAGGTTGATGAAAATGAACTGACACAGAGAGAGAGAGAGAGAGAGAGAGTAATTAGAGATACATGAAAGGAGAGGTGACAGATGGAGTAAGAGAGGGTATGGGCTCAAAAACACAAGGAGTGTTTCATTTTACTGAGGGGAGGACAAAAGAATGGGTGACAATTCTGAAAAGTTTTGAGCAGTGAAGGAAAAGAATTGAGGGAAATCTCTTTTGGAAGACAATATGCTCAGTAAACTAGAAGGCCAAATCATGTGTTACAAATTATTGGCGGGGTCAAGAAGAGACCAATTAGCAGTATTTCCACAGCGAATGACTTAGCTCAAAAGAGTAGAGTGGTGGTGAAAAAGTGGGGCAAAAGCCTTCTCTCACCTTTATGAGTGGAGAGATTTGTGGGTAAGGAAATTCTTCCCTTAGTGGAGATCAGTACTACTGGAGTTACCTGTAACAATAAGTTTAAATGATGTGTCCAGAGTCACAAAGGGGTGTCTGAGGCAAGATTATCCCTCTGACCCCGAGGAAAGCTTTCTATCCACTATGCTACACTGCCTCTCTTCTTTGCCACTTTAGAAGATTTTACCTGGGGGATGGTAAGGAAAGGCAGACAAACAAAAATGGTAAAAACATACAGGTTCATTTATTTACACTGTGGCTGTTATTAATGAGATGAAGCAGAAGATCACAAATTCTCTCATTGCCAGTGGCACTTTCAAAGAACTTGGTCAATTTAATTAACTGACATTCACATCTCTTTAAACACATTTACTTTTTTTTTTTTTAAAGCAAACATGAGGATTCTAATTTCTTCAATTTCTCTAATCATGTCTTTTTTTTTCTTTTTTGGAGGGAGAAAGGCAGGGCAATTGGGGTTAAGTGACTTGCCCAAGGTCACACAGCTAGTAAGTGTGTCAAATGTCTGAGGCCAAATTTGAATTCGGGTCCTCCTGACTCCATGGCCAGTGCTCTACTCACTGCGCCACCTAGCTGCCCCTACTCTAATCATTTCTTAAGAACAAATCCAACTAACTACAAACAAAGAAACAGTTTCAGGAAGCAATACAGTGGGAGTTAAAAAAAAAATTTTCCTTCTCTGGGGGGCTGGAGGGAGTAACACCATGAAGGTCAATATGTTTCATTACAACCTTCCTTATATTATTTATGCCATTCATTTTCTTAATTAAACATTTTTCCTACTGCTACACAAAGCACTCCTCCAATGCCTTGTGTCAAAGAGTGAGGATAATCTGGGATTCCTGAAGGTTATGCCAATAGAAGAAAGGAAGACTGACTACAGTCCCAGGAACAGAGCGCTTTGCAGGATGGACACTTAGTATATCAGTTGGTGATGGCTACTCATAAACAAAGACAACACAGAATTCTATTTCTGTAATGACAGCAGCAGAGTGGCAGAAAAGAGGGAAGAGGGTAGTAGGAATCACAATGTTTTAGCCCATCTATAAACACTAGGTTAGCTGTTAGAACTTTATATAGGAGCTCCTTGTCCAGTGATCAAAGAGAGGATATACTCTGAAAAGAACTGAATCAAATGAATCATGACATACTTGATACAAACAAAAACCAGACAACAAAGGGAAGCTGAAGCTAAGTGGAAGAATGCTCACAGATTCTCTTTGGAGGTGCGAATAATGAAATTGGCAGAGATGGTTCTATCATAAACCCAAAAAGCACCCAGAAATATCATTTCATGGTGTATTTGGTCATCTTTTATCACAGGACTCATTAAGTAATTGCCAAAAGACCACCGACTACAGCTTATGTAAATATCTACTGCTAAGGAAGATGATATAAAGAAATTCTATGAAGTGTCTGATAAGATGCTCTAAATTAAATCAATGCATGCTTCTAATATTCAATAATTTCAATGCTCTGGAACAGAAATCAGGACAGTAAAGTCAGATAGAAAATACAGTTCAGAACTAAGGAATGAGAGAGATGAAAATGCTCAAGACTACCCAGAATCCTGAAAGCTCTATACCATACATATCAGAAAAAAGGATTGGGAAGGCACTGGACATCATAAGTATCCAAACTGACATGAGTCAAAGTCAGGACTATGTGCAGATTGCTGACTCGTGAGAAAAAAAGTATCAAAATGAATAGAAAACTAGAAGAATAAAAGTGACAAAAAAAAGATACAGTATACAAATGGAACACGATCAATTTAAATAATGTTATTGATCTGAGGGTAAAAGTGGCATGGAAGGCAAGAGAGAATGGCTGGAGGAAAACGACACTGACGCCAATTACGGCAATTTCATATAAAAGTGTAACTGATGCAAGTCAGCTCCTATAGTGAGTAAATCAAAAGACCTTAAACGTCACTTTAGTCAGTAACACTTGATCTACTTGTCAAACAGAAAAAGAAAGCAGCAATACTCTTTTAAATTGTAAAAACGTTTATAAAGTGCTATGGAAAAGGATGGTGAAGGATTATCAGCAGAATCAGCTCATAAAATAACAGAAGCAGTGTAAGGAAAAACAAATTTAAAAAAAAAAAGCTGGGAAGAGAACCATCTAAACAAAATCATTCTAAGGGCATTTAAGAATGAAGTTGTAAGAATGACAAATTAAAGACCAAAAAAAAGGTTTTTATAAAGATTTTTAAAAGAATAAAACCTCTTTTCACCGCTGTGGAGCTAACACATCTGGATTGTATCCTAACAATCCCAGATATACTTCTCAAGAAGCAGTGGGAGTTGGGGGCACTAAGGGATCAATTCTCAAAGTACCTAAAAGAAAGAAAGATAACAAAGGGGTGTGTGTAGAATCAGACTTTTTTTTTAAAAAAAAAGGTGACTAGACAAAAGAACATAAGATAGCATAACTCACACATCTACTTTCCATTCTATATAAAAATTTCATGGGAATAAACTACCTATGTATTGGGGGCATCCCTAACAAAAGTAGAAAAGGGGAACAGACAGGCCTTCTAGATGAAAGACCATATCTTCAATATCACAACTGAATGAAATATAAAAAACTTAAATCTTGTTCAAAGCCCCTGTTATTATTAATATCAAGTAAGGTAAAAAAACCAGGGAGACAAACATACTTGTCACTGACATCTGTTTGCTACTTTCAGAAAGGCAACCCCATCCAAGTTTATGCTGAAGAGATAGCCTCTCTAGATGGTGAGGTCCTCCAGTTTGAGAATGATATTGTGCTGATTCATCAAGTCCTAAAACAGAGGTGTCAAACTCCTGGGATGGAACAATGCCTGGACCAGATTAATTGAGAAATATTTAACAAGATAAATAAAAGTCCAATACAAATAGATAGTGGTACTTTGTGGTTTTCTAAATCAAAGCCCACAGAATTCCAGTTCTACTTTAGTTTGACACCACTGTCCCAGAATATTGCATAGCCCACTAAATTAGTTTCATAATCATTCTTAAGGTTAGTTTAACTATTTACAAGAAAAAACTACATAGATGAAGAATATTCATTATTTAGATTATGATATACAATTGGAGAGATAGCCTAAAGAGACTATTCATTAGCACATACATTGTGGACAAAAAAGGGACAAAGAGCTGGGCCTAAAAATGTAAGAGGAAAATGAGCTGTACTGCCTTTGGGAATTCCAGAGCTTTAAAGACACTGAAGAAACACCTTGAAACACAGGTCTAAATTCTTGAAAACCAACACTCATCTGGTAATGTGTACAGCTGTAAATCATGGGATGCTATTTGGTCTCTGAAGAACTGAAGCTGACCATCAAAAGGGAAATGGGAGAGGTCTGTGGTGGGCATAAACAGATTGCAACACATTACAAATAAGGAATTATGCAAGAAAAGTGTTGTAAATGATGTCATCAAAGAAATAATTTAAAAAGCAGGGACGGTGAGAATGAAGGATAGCTAAAGGATAGTCCAGCTGCTGCTTGACCTGATCTCCACAATGTCAAAAGACAGGAGGAAGATTGTGTGGACCTATCCTTCACAGTTATGTGTGACAACACATGAATAGGATGGGCAAAAATTAGAAACATTGCAATATAATACACAATTTGCCAAAATGATAAGATCACAGATTCATTGGACTACTGGGAGAAGGGGGGGAGAAGAAAGAAAGAAGGGAGGGAGGTGGGGGAGGGGAAGGAGGGAGAGAGGTGGGGAGGGGGGGGGAGAGAGAGAGAGAGAAAGAAGATAGAAAAAGAAAAACGGGTATAAAAGTTCAACCTGGACTAACTACATTACAAGACGAAATTATAAATAAAACCATATGAATTAACAAGATTTTGCTATACATAAGTGACTCGAGTGCTTATGCTGACATGGCAACAAATAACAGCTTTAGAAACCTAGGCCTCTTCTCTACCATCAAAAAAATGAAAATGAAAAAATTTTTTAAAGAGGTACTCATATTTCTTCGATTTAAACAGTTAATATTTCAAAGCAAGCTTATCACTTTGTAATCTTAAAACAGTAAATAAAGACGTTAGGAAATATCATTATTGAATAGCATGGTTGAAGCATAATACATTTTGCCTTCTGAAGCATGTGACTTCTACTTTCTAGTATATTCCTTCTCAAAACTGGCAAGATAAGCATTCTAAGATGTTTAAAAACATTATCAACTAACCTAAAGTACATAAAGAGAACTAATGTGATGTTTGTTGTTCTTTCCACTGGACTAGATCAATACCATGGACAATCAATCTACTAGTTGAACATCATCAACTTTTTTTTACCCAATTTGTTAAATCATGTTGCAATGTAATTTCCTAAAAATATCCTTTTAAATTTTTTTTTTCATTGTTAAACTTTATTATTTATTCTGATGCTATCTTGTGACCTTCTGGGTATGGGTTGATTTCTCCCTAGTATATCATTACATGATTTGTATGATTTTTTTATTTATTCAATAGTTTACACATTAGCTGCATCTTATTTAATTTCATTTATCTAGATCATGTTTAAATGATTTCTCATAGTCTATGAATCACAATCATATACTTCTTTCCCATAGCTTTCTCTATCTTATTTTCCTCTTCTTGTCCTATTTTCACACTATTGTGAACTGTTTCATTATTGTCACTATTCTCTTTCCCTACTTTAGTGAAAACAGATAGTGAAAAACAGGATAGCAGAAAAAACTTTAAAGATCAAGGGGTTAGTGGCCCTACTGGACTATACTTAGTTGCATCATTACTATACAATAAAGGGACTTTTCTGCTAAATGTGAAAGAAAAAAAAGGGCAATTTTAACTTTAGTTCTTATACAGAGCTGGGAAGAAAGTCAACTGAAAAAAAAAATCTGAGAAAAAACAAAGTCAAGGAATAAATTAAAAATAGAAACAACTCAATTCCAATGGGCAAAGCCACATCAAGCTAGTCAAATATTAAACTTGTCTGTAGCTAAAGAAAATCTTTTAAACAGAAGCCTAGTAGCCTCAATATAACTGCAACCTCAATATAACACTGTCTTTAGGGTCTATAATGTAAGAATGCTTGGATTTTGTACTTAATTCCACTCTTAAGTGTTACACAGCCAGGCTATAATAATTAAATTCCTGGAAATGACTTTGCAGCTTGACATCTAGTAAATTATTTTTCCCCATTCTTTGCTGCTTGGAACTTGGCGGTTTAACCCCACAAACTATGCTATTTAACTATGGGAAAATGGGACTTAGGTTTAAAACATTATCTCTACAAGACTGTTCAAAGTAGGTACTTAACATGTGGTTGTTGAACTGAAATGAGTTTCTATCCAAATTCAGGGAAACTGGCATGGGTATCCCACAATTGAAATTTCTTCAAAATTCCTCTAACTTGTTAGGGGGAACTGGATACTAAAGGAAAGGCTATTCAACTTTGAGTATAGCAGCACACATTTTTCTAAGAGGTAAGTACTGAAATTTAACTCGAGATCAGATTGAAAAATATTTCTCATATTCTCAAAAAGCTTGAACAGAACACTTGTCATTTGTCTGAGATTATGGAAACCGGAGTTTAAGTGAGGTTCTGCTACTATATTAACTAATGAACTACGTGATCTTCTGTGGGTCTCAGTTTCCCCAACCATAAAAGGGGAAATCTGGACAAGACATTCCTGATACCCACTTTCAGCACTTTTCAAGCTTTTGTCAAGCCAGTAAACATTAGTAGAAAGTAAAGTAAGAAGAATTCTTTGAGTAACTGGGGGAGGGGAAGATGGAAAGAAGAGCAAAGGAGGTACAAAATATTTTTGTTTCTGGCCAAAGTAAAATTTTTTTCTTTTTTGTAAATTGTGGAAATACTGTGTATTTCACTTATTACACAGATTTGGAAACATGAGAAGTAAAAACATGACCTTAGAAATATGCTAGTAGTCATTCCTTTATTCACTGTAGTTACAACAAATGGCCTCTGCATACAAATGGTTCTGGCTATCATGAAAACAATTATTAAAAAAAGTAACTTGGACTTAATAGATAATCTACGTAATTTATAGGTAAAGAAGTAGAAGGGAAGAAGCCACGAAAAGTAGATAGGTAAGGATGACTTGCCTATAGGAAAGACTACTAGCTTTTTAAAAGTTTCCACATGCAACCTAAAATTTTTCATTTTATTGTTTTATCCCATCAAATTGAGATTCATTTGGGTTAGTAAGCATTCTTTAATGAAAATAAAATATTTCTAGGAGAGTTGACTCTTTAAGATTGGCAGAGACTGTTTATCTAGAGGTAATGCAAAGAAAGTCTGGGGGTTTGGGAACAAAGTGAGTAATTCTAGAGAAGAAAACACTTTTGTGAGGTAGGATCTGAGCTACTGGGCTAAAGATCATAAGGATGTGGAAAAAGAGGTACGAGAAGGCAAAGGAGAGGGTGCTAAACTTCATTTCTTTGAAATTCTGCTTAAGGCAAACCCCAAAAAGGGGGAAGAACACATCTTCCTGTATCATGTGGCTCTCTACTCATAGGATTATAACTAAGAGTACAGTTGAAGAATTATAATTTGGGTACAACACAGGTTAAATAAATTCATGTGGGCCTGCCTGGTAACCTAACTACCATTTATAATATTGGTTCTATGGGAAATATGTACTGAAAAATTTGGAGAATAATAATTATAAAAGCTTGAAACAATAGTTAGCTTGTAACATGGATGCTTGTGCTATCCTTCAAAACTGGCTATATTATAAAGGAAGGTTCACATTATACCATCATTTCTTAATAATGTAACAATATTTCTATTATCACTTTCAAAAAATAAATTTGAATTAAAATAAAAGTTTTAGAATATCTTACCTTTAAAGTCATCTCTAGGGCCTTGTACTTCCTTCTTGTTCATTTTCCTATCAGTGCAGGAGTTGTTATGGGCACCTTTAGAGTTGTTTTCAAGGTAAGCTGAGCTGGTTCCTTTCTTGGAGGGATGAGGATCACAGAGTTTTGCATTAATCTTATAAAGCTCGAGGGCCTTAATAGCTGCTGCATTGTTATCCATACGAAGAAAAGTTGGACAGGAAGCACAAAACTCATTCGTGCAGACCTCATTTCCACAGCCCTCAGTTAACTGGTGGTAGTAGCGTTCTATTAGATGCTTTGCAGCTGCTCGCTTCCTGTACCAAACATTCAAACAGTAAGCATAAAGATTAGTATGGCGCTCATATACAAAGCTCATTCAGATCTTCAGCAAAGCAAAAATTAGTCAAGCACAATGTGTGTAATATTAAAAAGAAAATAAGAATATTCAAGATTCCTATTTTCATCAAAATCTTGATTGCCACTGACAACACATTTGATCTGTCATCAGTAAGGTTAAATAAAAACTTACTAGCTTTTAAGATATTTAAGTAAAACATTTTATGCTTTATTTCATTCTTGTGTAAAATGGTTTGGAGAAATATAAATTAAAAATACTTAATGAAAATTACATGGATTCTACCTTACCGAGAATGCTTTTATACTTTTAACATACATTTCTAATGGGTCTGTAATTAAAATTGTTTAGACTTCATAATAAACCATTTTCTAAAATTTTAAAAACTCACCTCTGATTTCCCTTTATCTAGAGACCATATTTTGACTGCAACAGTTTGTAAAAAACCACATCTACTACTGGCTAAAAACTTATAACCATTTAAACTTAATTTTTCATCATATTTATTTACTACCTTTGCCTATTTGCTAATTGCCTATGCAATTCCTACTCTGAAAAGAACTGGTTACGTTTCAAAATCCAAACCATGAAACAGGACCATGAAGGCTATTACTAATATTTTTATAAATTCTTCTCTTATTATCTTCTTAGTTTATGAAAGTATACTATGAGCTCAAAAAGAATAAGGACTATATATTCTACACACTTTGTAACCTTCTTTGTAACTAGGCACTTAACACTGGTGTTCAAACAAAGACTGGATGATCATCTAACCCTGGGGTTATAGAAGGGATTCCTGAATGGGATAGTTATTTGGCCTATGAGGTCAGTTCTAACTCTAAAATTCTGTGACCTTATGATTCTGGCAGAATAAGGCTAATACAGGAGACCACTGAATAAAGAGAGACATTTTTTTTTACAGCCTGCATACTTTCCACATTTGTGGAAAAGAACAGGGTACAATATCCTAAGAGAGATACAGAGCCAAAACTGAATATAAAATATGTACAGTGATGTGTTGGCCCTCTAAGACTCAGTTTTTTGATTTGGTTTGGTTTCTCCATGAGAAGGAATGTAGGGAGGATGTATATGGGAAGAGGGAATAAGGCAGTAAAGTTTGAATATACAGGTACCCACACAAAACAGTAGAGATGCAAGTATACTGAATAAGTGAATAACATATTGAATAAAGGGCATATGAAAAAAAACATGCACTTCAAAGCAGGATTTTATTGTAAAGCTTACAAGACATCTTATCTCACAGGCAGGTGACAAAACATCCAAAAACAAATCCGATTGATTCTTCTGCTCTATCTTGAAAAATACATGCAGATTTGTAACCTATGACTCATGCCAAAACAGTTAACGAAAAGCAAGGGCAATGCACAATAAAATGGGATCAACAGATACTCTCACTTTCTGGAGATAAAAACCCAGATGTATAGCCATACACATTGTACTGATCCCATTTAAAATCAAGAGTAAAAGTAAAATAACAAAACAAATCCCATTTGTGTACCTCTCCATTAAAATTCATCACAAAGGTTGGAGAAGAAACACACTAAATAACAAAGGTATTTTTCTTACTAAAGAAAAGGTGTTTTGTTCTATGTTCACCAAAATATCCTTTGAATACAGAGTAGTACCAAACATCAATTTTATATAATTTGCTTAAAGTATAACTCATTCTTAAATTAGTTGTGCCAAGGAAACCTTATGAAAAATCTCAAGAATTATTATTTTCCAGTAATAGTGGGTCCTCGGAAGACTTTTCCGTTTTATACTGGCAAAATTTTATCACAAGCCATAGTGATCATTTTGAGAATGCCCTTTATCCAGAGCAACATGAGACAAATTAACTATCTGACAGGTAGAATGTAACTCCCTGGAAGGCAAAGTTTTAGCAAATGTTATATTATATAGATATGTTATGTACCAATAATCTTTCAACAGAATTATTATCATGATCCAGAACAGCAATTCTTAAACCATGAGCCAAGATCAACTCATTAATACATAAGCCTTTTTTTTCCTTTCTAATAATGGTCCCTGATTTCATAAGCAGTGTGGTATAGTAGAAAGAAAACTTAAAAAAAGGAGACACCTTGGTTCAAATCCATATGTGGCCCTGGGTCAATCGCTAATCACTGAACCTCTCTGAGCTTCAGTTTCTTCAATTGTAAAAAGGGAAATACCTGCAGCACTGATCTCAGAAGATGTCTCTGAAGAAACAGGATAATGTATGAGAAACAACCCTAACCCTAACTCTCTCATTCTTCCTTGTAAACTTTAAACACTACACAAATAGCAGCTATTATTATTAACTTAGAGAAAAAAGGGAGAAAGTAAAATGCCAAAGAAATAATCATATTCAAAAAGTCAGAACAGCATAGCCTAATTTCAGATTTTCTTACAATGCTAATTTATCTAGAAAAAAATTAACATCTATTTTCAGAAAACAAATTACAACAGACTACTCTAAAATTTAATGTGGAACTCATTTAACATTTGCAATAACTTGGACAGGTTTAAATTGATTTATCTTTGTACTCGTTATGAAAAAATTTTATTAAGTTACTAACCTAGATTGTATATAACCTAGATTGTTTGAAGAATAAAACTAAAACCTTGGTTTCACTAAAAAACATGTTGTAGCCAATCTGCTTAACCAGCTAGAAATCTGTAAGATATTAAGAGAGCATCATTTTTCATAAAAATTTCAAGTATAAATCTGACAAAAATTTGTTTAAAATTATATAATACTTCTCACCTAGCCCTAAAGCTAAATGCTAAAATTAGCATGTTAAAATTATAAAGCTCTCTCAAATGATTCTCTCTAAAACATTAACACAAAATTTCCTTTGTTAAAAACTTCTTTTATTACAGTTATCTGATCATATGAAATTTTAAATAAAAGAATAGCTTATGCAAAAGTTATTAAATAGAAAAAATTTTCAATTCTAATCATCCATCCCTACATATTCTTTAAAAAACACACGATTTTAATATAGGGTACCTGCACCATTAACTTTTAATAATTTAAAATGAACAAAACTACTCATTTTTGTACTTAATCTGACTCTAAGATACAGTTGATAATGTAGCACCAAGAGGAAGGAAAAACAAAAAAGAATTATAGAATGACATAAAATTGATCTGGGTAATATATATTTCCCTTTTAATAAAGCTGGTTTTCACATATGTCTCGTGATGTTGTGACTGCCTGTTGACAATCTTCCGGGCAGCTAGGTGAAGCAGTGGATAGAGTTCTGGGCCTAGAATTAGGCAGACTCATCTAAGTTCATATCCAGCCTCAGAAGCTTACCAGCTGTGAAACCCTGGGCAAATCACTTAACTCTGTTTCCTCATATGCAAAATGAACTGGAGAAGGAAATGACAAACACTCCAGCACCTTTGCCAAGAAAACCCCAAATGGGGGTCATAAAGTCAGACACAACCGAAATGAATAAATTACAACGTATATTCTTCATCTACTTAGCTTTTTCTTGTCTGGACGACAAAGCAAATTTCTTTTGAATGATTAGGGAAGTCACTGAGAAGTCTCCAAAGTATTATAGGTCTTAATGTAATCATCATAAGGTTATCTCTAAACAAGAGCATTTGAGAATCTTAAGCAGCCAAAAGAAATAACTTTTCTATTTGAAAATTGCCCAGTATGTCTTCCATGACACTATAGCATTTGATACAGGTTCACTCTTCTAGACACTAGCTCCCTCCCTGGGCTTAATGACACTTCTGTTCCTGAGTCTTCTCATGGCTGTCTGGTCATTCTTATTAATCTCCTTTGCTGGATCAAAATGCATGCCCCATCCTTTTCCTGTGGGTATATCCCCATGCCTCTATCCAGGGCCCACTCCTCTTTTCCCTGCACATTCTCTGAATGATCTCATCAGCTCTCATAGATTTAGCTACCAACTCTATGCAGACAACTCCCACATCTACATATTCAGCCCTAGGCACTCTCCTGTATTTTAGTCCCATATAATCAATCTCTTTCTGGACATTCCATGTGGGTGTCCCATAGACATCTCAAGCTCAACATGTACAAAACAGAACTCATCGTCTCTGCCCAACTCCACCACCCCACCCCACTGCCACCAAACCTCCCCTCTTTCTACTAAGAGCAACATCAGTCAGTTCCAGTCATTAAGGCTCATAACCTAGGTCATCCTCAACTTGTCACTCACTCACAACCCATATCCCATCAATTACCAAGTCTTGTTGATGCTACCTCCAGTCCTTCTCTTATGTGTATCTATTCCTCTTTTTTCCTGATCTTCCTTAAACCTCAGCGCGTTCTTTCTGAAATTATCTCTAATTTAGTGTGTGTATATGTATGTGTATGTGCGTACATATATGAATGCACTTGGGGGAATGTATATGCATAGGCGTAAGTGTCTTGTTTGTTTAGTTGTTTGCATGTTATCTCACCCATTAGACTGTGAGCTCCTTAAGAGCAGGTACTGTCTTTTGCCTTCTTTGTGTCCATTGGCACTTAGCACAGTACCTGGCACAGAGAAGGCATTTAATAAATGCTTGTTGATTTGTATGGCCATCACCTTAGTTTAAGCTAGGGCTGTCCAAAATGCAGCCACAGGCCCATGAGGCAACAGTGCGATTTATGCAGCCTGCCTATAAGCACAGAAATTTACATAAATGCGTTAGTAAACGAAGCAAATCAAAATATATTGTCTATTGTTTCAATAAAAACCTAAGGTTGGAGAGCCGGGATTTAAGCTCTTGTTACTTCTCACCTAGAATACTGCAATATCATCCTAATTAGTCTCTGAGTCTCAAGTCTTTTCTTCTTTCCAAGCAAACCTCCATACAGTTACTAAACTGATATTCCTAAAACTAAAGTTAATCCATGTCACTTCTCCATAAGACATAATTTCCTTTTAGTGGCTTTTAAAGCCCTTTGTGGTCTGGCTCCAGCCTATTTTTTCAGGCTCATTACACATCACTTTCAACAAAAGTGGCCTGATTGCTATTCCCAGTATGTGACATTCCATTTCCCATCTCTGTGTTTTGGCAATGGCTGGTGTCCTCATGCCTAGCATGTACTTCCTCACTCCAGCTCACAGAATCCCCAGATTTTCAGAAAGTTCAAATCGAATGCTACTTGATACAAGAATATTGCCCTGATCTTCGGTTGCATACTCTGTCCAGAAACTACCCTGCATGTATTTGTATTTAATTTTCTCAGGACATGTTGTTGTCTTCTCTCTTCCCCCAACACAAACAAAAGGTAAACTCCTTGAGGGCAGAGACTGTTTATTTTATACCTTTGTACCCCTACCCTCTGGTAGAGTACCTGGCATATAATTGGTAGTTAATAAATGCTTATTGAATGAATGATTCAATCTCCTCATCTTTTCAGTATCAAATGCTTAAATAGGCTGAGTTGGAGTAGTTACTGTATTCATATCTTTTCATCTTTATTCTTCCTTTTAATTTAATATTGACTTTGATTTTGTTCTATGATCTAACTGCACACAGGAGCTGCTAAATGAAGTGACTCTCACATAAACCACTGAACTCTTAACTGGTCTCTGCATCAAGTCTCTCCCCACTTCAGTCCTTCACACTTTTGTAAAAGTGATTTTCATTAAGTACAATTCTGACAATGTAACTCCCTTACTTAATAACTTCCTATTACTTCTAGAAGCAAACATAAACTCATCCATTTAGCCCCTCATACCCGGGTCCTAATGCATCTTTCCAGCCTCACTGTATGTTATTTTCCATCCTGTGCTCAGCGGTCTTTCCAAATTGGCCTTCTTTGTTCCTCAACTACAAAATTCCATTTCTTACTTCCATGACTATAATGTCTTCCTTCCTCACCTGCACCTCACAGAATCCCTCTCTTCCTTCATGATGTAGGTCAAACCCTACCTTTCTATAAAGCCTTTCCTGATTCCCTCAACTGCTAGTGTTTTATTTTACCTACATATGCATAAACAAATAAATACATACACAGACACACACTCTTGTTGTTTTCTACATTAGAATTGTAAGTAAAGTCAAGGATGATTTCCCAGTGAATTCTGTAACATGAACTGATCCTTGAAGGAACCTAGGAATTCTAAAAGGAAATGAGTATAAAGTTCATTGCATGCACAAGTGACAATCTGTGCAAAGGTATAAAGGTAGGAGACAGAATGCTGAGTTTGCTATTTTTATTGTGGAAGCATAATAGGGAACTAAGGGTAATTTTATATTTTTAGTTATTTCATGGGTTGCTACAACCAAATCCCGTTGGGACACTTGCTGGCAATGAGCTTCTCAGGATTTAGGTAAGCTGGGCCTATATATTTAGCTAGACTAGGACAGTCTTTCTAATTTAATATAACCTAGCAGAAGGCATTGCTAGGATAGTCTTCAAGAACTATTACGTCCAAGCCACAGTGAGGCAACAGAGTAAGATTCTTCTTAAGGGAATTTAGTAACTACCTACTACAAATGGAGATAACATATTTCCTAATTATTTCTTCACTGGATCACAATGGAATACCTAGTTAATTTCATATAATTTTGCCAAACATAAGCTAAAGATCAGATAGCCAGAATAAAACATCATTTAACAGGTACATGCACTGCTAAATGAGTAGATGGCTTAACACAGAATATGTATGGAAAGTCAACATAAGGTATTGGTTTAAAGCAGAAGTTTATCATTGGAAGAGTGCTGAAGCAGTCAAGCAGAATAGCACATTATTAGATAAACTGAAGGATCTTAGTTACTGAGTAAGGAATTCCTATTTGACAAAACAGCTGGGGAAATCTGAACTGGGTTCAGAACAATGCATCAATTTTGAAATTCATACCTCCTCAGCGTGCCCCTCTCTCCCCCCATGATTAGAGAGAGTAGAGGGTACACTGCAGAGCTCCCCTCAGATCCTCCATCATTTCAGGAGAGTAGCCAGAGAATTCACCTCATCTTTTTCCCACCCTGCTACTTTCTAAAAACTCATTATTCAGCATGATGAAATAAACTTCGAAACTCACACCTCCTCAGCACTCCTTGCCCCTGGGGTCCCTCTCTCCCTCTGGAGAAGGTGGGGTGGGGTAGGGTGGGGGGCAATATCTAGGAGCTCCTCCCAGATTCTCAGTTTGAGGAAGGCACCCCAGGAATTTGTTTCAGCGTTTTCCACCTGGCTACTTTCTTAGATTTCATGATCTTTAGAAACTCATAATTCTGCAATATGGAATCAACTCTGAAACTCTTATTTCCTCAGATCATTTCCTGCCCCAGCTGCAGGACTTCACCATGCCCCCTCAATGAGTAATCTCCCCTCTCCCCCCACGTGCTTTTCAGTTTCTTTTTATGTGCTGTCTTCTCCCATGGGAAGGCCGGACTGTCTTACGCCTTTCTTTGTATCACAAAATACTCACTACATTGCCTGGCACATAGTATATGCTTTATGGTATTAACTATAGGCTCTCTGATGTCCCACCATATACCTCACTAAGTTCCAAATGGCTACATGACCTACATATGAAAGGTGATAAAATAAACAAATTAGAAGGGTAAGCAAGGAGACACCTTCCAAACTACAGATAGGAAAAGAGTTCATGACCAAATAGAGGAAAGGATCATAGGAGACAAAGTGAATGATTTTGATTTGCATAAAATAAATGCAGTTTGATCAATGCCGAATTGGAAATTAGACAGACAGAAAAAATTTGTTTTGGAAATTTCCCTGAAAAAATCTTAAATCTAAGATATCCAGGGAATTAATTTAAATACCTAAGGACAGCAGACATTTCACAATAGGGTCAAAAAATATGAACAATCTATTCAAAAAAGAAAGCAAGCTATGAATAACCATGAAAAATGGTTCAAATCATTAAGAAGAGAAATACAAAATAAAACTCTGATTTTCATCTCTCAGCCATCAGACTGGCAGATTAAAAAAAAGAAAAAGAAAATGACAACTGTCAGTAAGACATGGAATGAAGAGAATACCAACATACTACTGGTGGCAATAAGAATTTCTCCAACCATTTTGGAAAGAAATTTGGAACTATCATCCAAAAGTTACTACTTAACTTTATCCAGCAATACCATTACTAGGTATGTACTCTGAGGAAATCATCATATCCAAAAAAATTTATAGCAGTATTTTTGTTGTAACAAAGAATCTGAAACAAGTGAATTCCTACCAAATGGAATGGCTAAACAAATTATGGTACATGAATGGAATAAAAGTGTGCTATGAGAAATGAAAGGGAGAGATTCAGAGAACCCTAAGAAGATTTGTATGAACTGATACAATACAAGGTGGAGTAAGCAGAACCAAAGGAACAATTTATATGACTCCAACATTATAGAGGAAAACAATTTTTGAAAAATTCAAGAACTCCGATTAATGCAATGACCAATCACTCCAAAAGACCGATGATGAATCATGTCTCTCACTTCTTGAAAGAGAGGTGATGGACTCGAGATACAAGATGAGACACTGCCATATTTTCAGGCATGGCCAATGCATGAATCTATTTTACTAAACTATATTTAGTTGTTTTAAAGAAGGGCTTTCTCTCTCTCTCCCTTTTTTGGTGGGAGTAGAGAGTAATGAAGTGAGAGTTATGAGTAAAGAATTATAAAAGAAGAGCAGAGGTAACAAAAATGATGCCAAAAACAGAAGACAAATGAAACATTTAAAAAAGCACAGAAGAAAATCATCAGAAGAGGATATAGACAAGCAAGGTTAGTACTGGATTACCACAGTAACTTAATATATAAGGTATCCCAAAATCTTAGTGCAGTTTTAACCTTTAATAGCTTAAAACTGCAATAAGACCTTAGAGATAGGTCCTACATACTTAAAAAAAACAAGCTGAGCAGATTCACAGGATAATAGAGGTTCTTCTTTTTTATTTTCTCTGTACACAGAAATGATCATTTTTGTTCAAGTTTCTCAAGTTCATAATTTAAATATTTAAAGAAAATAAGAAAAAGAAAGTTGACACAATATACTGGTTAAAAAATAGCAAAGTTATCAATGCAAGAGATGGGCCAAACAAACTGCAGAAGCAATCAAACACCGTGGACATATTACTTGAAAAAACAAAAACTGCTTGGAAAATAGGAAAGCAGTCTAGCAGAAATTAAGTTTAGACCGACATTTTATGCCATATACTACAATAATATTACAAAAATAAATACGATATATGATCTAAAAAAGTCATATTACAAACAAAGTAGAGGAGAAAGAAAGAAGATACCTTTCATACATGGCTAGGGGAACAATTCTTACCTAACCAAGGAGGAGAGAAGATCATAAAAGACAAAATGAATAATTCTGATTACATAAAACTGAAAAGCTTCTGACCAAGCTAAGTGAATATAGTTAGAATCAGAAGGGGAAAAAACTGCGTATATCCTTTGATCCAGTAATACCACAGCTAGGTCTGTATATCGAAGGAATTTAATAGGGGGTGGAGGGAGGAGGACATATTTGTACAAAAATATTTTAGCAGCTCTTTTTGTGGTGACTAAGAATTAGAAATTAAGGGGATAGCCATTAACTAGTGAATGGTTAAACAAGCTGTAGTATATGATTGTGATGGAAAACTATTGTGCTACAAGAAATGATAAGCAGGATGATTTCAGAAAAACCTGGGAAGATTTACATGGAATGATACAAAGTAAAGTGAGCAGAACCAAGAGAACACTGTACACAATAACAGCACTACACTATGAACAATTGTGAATGACTTAGCTAGTCTCAGCAATACAATGATCTAACACAATCCCAAAGGACTCATGATGAAAAATGCTATCCACATACAGAGGAAGAACTGATGTCCTCTGAATACAGGCCAAAGAATACTACTTTTCATTTTCTTTTTTTTGTCTAAGTTTTCTTGAACAAAATGACTAATTATGGGAATGTTTTACAGGATTGCACATATCAGACTGCTTACAGTTTAAGGGATGAGAGGAAGGGATAGAATTTGGAACTCAAAACAAACCAACCAAAAATGTTAAAAATTGTTTTTATGTGTAATCAGAGAAAAAATAAAATATTTATACAAATATATGAGCCATGCCCCAATAGATAAGTAGTCTAAGCTATTAACATGTTGCTTTCCAATGAAGCAATACAAGCTTTCAACCACCATGAGGGGGAAAAAAAATGGTGCAAATAATAAGACAGATAAAAATTTTAAAAATTCAGAGGTTGCACCTTATACCCATCAGATTATTTAAAAATGATGGAAGAATAAATTGGTGATAACTATTAAGGAAGTTATGGGAGATCAGGAACACAAGTACACTGTTAGCAGCATTGTAAACTGGTTCAACCATTAAGGAAAACGATTTGGAATTATCCCACAAAACCTACTAAAACGTATACACCCTCTGACCCAGTAGCAATAACACCACTACTAGGCATGTACTGCCAAAGAGACCAAAGAAGGAAAATAACAAAAATGTTTAAAGCAGCTCTTTTCTGTAGTGGCAAAGATCTGACTGGCCTCAGCGCTCACTTCACCATCACCCTCTACCTCTTTGATTGAAGTTGTGAAACCTAAAAACTCCCCTTAAGGAGGGAACTCGGCTCAGATATCTTATTTCTCACCTAGGTGAACTACTATGGGACTTCTCAGACTTCTCTACCATGCATATGCGTTAGGTACTACCAGATAGCCTTTGGTGTGTGTGTTGGTCTTCCCCCATCAGACTATAAGCTCAAGGCAACTAGGTGGTAGAGTGGATAGAGCACTAGCCTTAAAGTCAAGAGGACCTGAGTTCAAACCCTGCTTCAGACACTTAGTAGCTGTGTGACCCTAGGCAAATCACTTAACCCTGATTGCCTCAAATTAAAAAAAAAAAGTAAGCTCCTTGACGGTGCTGTCTTTTTTTCCGCATTTATATCCCCAGTGCTTGGCACACATCGGGAGCTTAATATATATTTACTGACAATTGAACTTATTTAGCTTGATATATAAAGTTCTTTGAAATACAACACTAACAGTTCATAATTTCTTATACAATGTGTTTTCTTGTTCTTTTATCTTAAAATGTTTGTATTTAAGTTCTTAAAAAAGAAAATAAAAATTTTAAAGAAAATCAACACAAGCTGACAGAAAAAAATTACTTCTCACTGTTACCTTTAAATAGTGACTAGACTACAAAACATGAAAAGATTTCATTGTATTATCAAACAAATTCAAGAAAAAATCTTTTTAAACTATGCTATTTGCTATTTTGTTTAAAAGAAAACTGCACAAAATGACTAGGTGTAAAATTAAACCACTTATGCCTATTCAAAAATCTGAATATGTTAAAATCGGAAGTCTTTGCTAGTTCACTTAGCATTGCTACAGATGTGGTAGATGCTACAGATGTACAAATATATGTCAATTTTTCATAACTATTATGCTATCTCTTACTGTTTACTCTTTAGTAGTATTTAAACATATGTTACCTATTATAAACATTACTTACATACAAATACTGTAAGATGGGAATATAATTATTAAGCCTTGCAAAGATGGCATAACCCATACACCTAAGATTAATTATGATCTTATAAGAACTCCTCTTAGTAATATGTCTCTACTACCCTCTATTGGAAAAGAGAGGTATTATTACTCCTGTTTTCTAGGACTTGTGCTTGGACCACTTTCTTTTCTATATTCCATTAAATGTAGAAAGCTTTTATACATAGATAGTCATGCTGATAATTATACTAATGAAGAACAGTACTGAAACATCCAATGTTGAAAAACTACACATGAATTCTATTTTGCCTGGGAATATGTATTTGTAGTGACATTCAATCAATCTATAAGCATTTACTATGTGTACTATTGGCTAGGTACTGTGCAAGGTGCTAGAAATCCAAAGAAAAAAATGGAATGACCTTTGACTTCGTATGAGCTCCTAGAAATGCTCAATGCTTCAAACAAACCAATGAAGTCACATTACCTATACTGATCTCAGAAAAAAAAAATGGGGCTACTTTTCTTCCACATTATAGAAATCTCCTTGGGCTACAGACACAGCAAAAAGAAAATTATACCAAAAAAGTATTTATGCAAAGCAAAAAACATTATCAACAAGAAGTTGGACCCTGTCTTATGTTACTTGCTTGTTCATAAGCCTTAATTTTTTCCTAGATTAAGGTAATTCCTTCATGAAGAAAAATAAGCATTTTCTTACTTTACTGAAATGTAGGCATTCACAGTTGCAAAGCTTATTAGGCCAAGTTATTCTGGATTAATAACTTGAAAACCTAAGTTCAAAAAATGATACCAGAAGCATATGAACAGCTCTAATTAATGTGTTAATAGTTCTTCTAATTGGCTCCTCCTCATCCACCCTGCACCCATGTTTGGAATGCACTCCTCTGAATCTTCTTATCCTTAGCCAAGACTCATATCTCTGTGAAGCCTTTACAGATCTCCCTAAATATCTATTTTGCTTGTCCCTCTTCAAATCACCTTGTATTTACTGGTACAAGAGTGCCGAACCTGGGGAGAGAAGGACCTCAGCTCAAAATTCGGCTTCAGATGCTACTAGATGTGTGACCCAGAGCAAGTCACTAAAGTGCTTTCAGCCTCAGTTTCCTCATCTGTAAAACGGGGATAATAATAGCACTTATCTCCAACGATGGTTGTGAGGATAAAATGAGATAATATTTGTAAAGTAAACCTTAATGCTTTATGTAAATTCTAGCTATGATGATGATGATCTCTCTGAGAGCTAAGACAGCCTTTTTGTCTTTGTATTTCCACCACATACTTGGGGCTTTCCAACAGTAGGTACTTAGTAAATGTTTGCTGAGCTGAAATGAACTTATTAAGCATGGGATATTTCTCCCACTTTCCATAAAATACTGATTTTAGAAGAGATAAAATACTTTCAAGATTCTGAAATAACTAATAAAGCTCTGAATATAAGTGTTTCTATCTAGCAAAGTCATAAAAATGCTATGTATCAGGATTTCACAAAGGAATTGGGATTTCTGGATGAAAATTACTTAAAACTATACTTTAGGGAGTAATTTTTACATTACTTTCTTTTCAGCAAAAGGTCTGTGTACCTTAATAGCTCAAGTTTTATATGGTATTTAGAAGAGTATCATTTACATACTAAACATTAAAAACTCTGAATGTCTTATTATGATAACAAAAACCTGGTTTCCTTGATACATTTAAATTTGACAGAAACTTCATCTCTTTCCCATCTAATTTTTTACATAAATGATATAAAGTAATGATGGACACAAAGTACTCTAGCAACTAAATATTTGTGGGGAAGGATTATCTTTTAAATATATTTATAGCCATTATGACTACTTATCCAAGGGTATATAAAAAAGGAATGCATGTTTTCATAGACAAAGGTAGTTGAGATCTAAAATGAGCCTCTGTGTGAATGGCTCAGTGATTCTAACTAGGAGTTTCTAAAGTATAGTCTAATAACAGCTCTGACAGTGATTTGCTATGTCATGCCTCATCATTAAGACTTTGATCTAACCTCCAATTTTAGAAACTGAGTTAAGAAACTTGAAAAGAATGTGTGTTGGGAAAAGGAAGACCTTTGTACTACTTCCATTACTTTTTTCAGGATATATACTAGGGGTGTTCTGATAAATGTTTAACAGGTCTGAGAAAACACATGACATGCTTTTACATTTAAACTGTATTACTAACATTTTCTCCATCATTTTAAGTCTAGACAATCAACAAAACAATATATCAAGCCCTTATTTTTAGCATTTACTAATTTCAAAAGTATAAATATACTAATAATTAAAATGATAGATTCTAGTAAAGTGATAGGAACTGGCTCCAGCAAACCCCTGCTTTATACCTAATTTATGGATGATAATCACTAAGTGACAGGAGGGAAAATATTCATACTAATTCTAAATTATTTTCCATTAACTTTGCTATTACTGCCACATTAATATTATTCATTTAATAAAATATTATCTATTTGGCTCACCTCCTGTTCATCCACTCCTATAATCCTACTATCTACCAGACATTTACACATGAATGTTGCGATAATAGTTCAAATTCATTTCCAAAACAGAACATGCTTGCCTATGAAACTTAATCCCCCTGTTGATTTCTCTACTTGTCAACTGTCATCATTATTCACCCATTAAAACTTCAGTTATATCTGACATTTTTTCTCTTCCCCATCTCTCACATTCAGAAATTTAACAAGTCTTCTCAATTATATTTCCATATTTTGCCCACCTACCCCACTGAATACCTGTCTGAATCTTTCTCAAATGTGCCCTTCCCCTTCAATTTCAACACCACCACGGTGGAAACTCTCATTACCTAATTCCTGCTCTACTGAAAGAGCTTCTTAAAAGGTCTGCCCCTTTCCAAGCTAAAGAGCACTACTGTCCTTTAGCTATAGACTCACAGATTCCTGTAAGTTCAAATGGGACTCAAGAAATCAAATAGTCCAGTCCCCAGGTGACATCTGCATCCTGTGGAAAGCAGTCTTAAAAAGTGACCATTCAGCTTATTGAGCTAATGCTAGTTATACCAAGATCTGATCATTTCATTCTTCTGTTCAAAATCCTTCAATGACTCCCTATTGACTGGTTAAGTCTCACTCCATAGCTAAGGTACCCTCTATACCACTAAGAATTTCACATTATTTTCCTTCATGTATTTTCATGCCTCACGAGTTTCTCTCTCTCTCTCTCTCTCTCTCTCTCTCTCTCTCTCTCTCTCTCTGACCTATCCTCTAAATAACTACCAGCATAATATTTCTAAAGTATAAAAAGTCAGACCATGTCACTCCACCTTTCAATAAACTCCAGTGACTTCCTAACATCTTTAGGATCAAAAAACTTCTCTACTTAGCATTTAATGCCTTTCATAAGATGACTCTAACTTACTTTTTCATTCTCCTTCATGTGTTCTATGATCCACTCAAACCATACACTTGTTGGTGTTCCTCAAAATACTCCTGTCTCTATGATGGATGATGACCACCCACCCCCAACTTGGGGTGCATGCTTCCTTATCTCTCTCTCTGACTCCTTCAAAGTTTAGATCAAGCATCACCTTCTACATGAAGCTTTTCTGATCCTGCTGCTTCCCTCTCTTTACTATCTTGTATGTATGTAGTCATGTAAATATACTTTTATGCATATACATGTCATCTCCCATTGTGAAAGGCAAGCTCCCTGAGGGCAGAGATTCTTTTTTTTAATCTTTTTATCTCCAGTACCTCACAGTGCCTACATCATTGCTGGTACTTGTTCAAGTTATGACCGACTTACTGATATATGCTACACTATAAACAAACCAAGTTAGTTCCCATCTCTGTACAAATGCACATTCCATGCCTTCGCTTATGTTAATTCCTAGACTCACAATACCTCCTCTGGCCATCCTTCTTCTATTAAGATCTTATCTATCTTTCAAAACCTTTCTTAAATGCCTTTTCCTCCCACAAACTTCCACTAATCACCCCAATTAGAAATATTTCCTTCCTCCAACCTCAAATCCATTTCGCCTGTTCTTATATTCTATTATATACTACTACATAATGATATAGTATTTTACATTTAAAAAAAGTGTTATTGCCCTCTTGCTAGATAATATATTACATGAAGGCCAGGATCATGCTGTATCTCAAACTACCTCAGTACTTGGCACAATGCCTTATACAGTTTAATAAATTTTAATAAATAGGTACTTACTGAATATTTCTTCAGTTTTCAAAGTAAAAAGCATTATTATTGTTTAACTCTAAAATCACAGATTCCTGGGAATTCAAATGGAAATTCAGAAATCAGATGGTCCAGGCCCCAGGTGATACATGGATTCCATTTGAAAACAGCCCTAACAAGTAACCATTCCGAGTGTGACAATCTCTACTGGTGGGAACTCATTACACCTCACAAGGCAATCTTTTCCATTTTTGAATTGTGATATTAGCAAATATTTTCTTTCCACTAAACCAAAACCTGCAATTTTGTAAATTAAACATAATGGTCCTAATCTTGCTATCCAAGACCAAGCACAGCAAGTTTAATTTCTCTTCCACATGAAGATTTATATTTTACAGGAGTTGGAAATAGCCTTAGAGGTTATCTAGCTCATCTCCCTCATTTCACAAATGTGGTAACTGTGCATGTCTTTTGATACAAGAAGACTAGTTCTTTTTTTAAAAATTTGATCTTAAAAGAGTCAGCTGACTAACAAGGATAGGAAGTGTATGAAAAAACAAGCTGAAATTAAATGAACCAGAGGAATATGATGTAAGAAGGCATGGGAAAGGTCTTAGAAAACATGGGGTCCTTTTTGTTTCAGAAAGCTAGTAATTTAGGGATATTCTTCAATCTATAATAATCACTGAATGTGTGATATAAAAGCCACAACCAAAAAGTAATGGACTCAATATAATTTTATAATGCCTAGACTGACTGAAGAGAACGGCCTCTAATTTGGACAGCTCTAACTATTCATGTTTACCCAGCACTTAAAATAACCTGGACTTGGACATTTTTTCTTCCTACATTTTCTTACGGGAAAGAAAAAAACTGAGAAGCTAAAAAAAAGTTTTGAATAAATTTAATAACTAAGTAAAGCAGTGTACAAGAAAAATAAAGCATATATTCAAATAGCCATGCTGAGCATTCAAATGAAACATTAAGTCAATTGCTTAAAAACTTAGAAATCAGACAATCTTAAAATTGGAGGGACCTTAGAAATCATCTAGTCCAACACCTACCTGAAGCATGAATCTCTCAGTCTCATGGCACATTTTACATGTGTCTCATCTACTTTTCAGGATATATTAAAAGCTATGTCGCCAGAAGTATGCTTGCTTAAGCTTATGAGAAAGAAAAGAACAAGCAAAAAACTCTTCAACTTTCTTCAGAGACCAAACATAGAAAATTTTATTTGACAAAGAATTCTTTTTTTTGAAGTTAAAGCAACTGATGGGGTTTAAATACTTATAAAAAATTTGTACCCCCTGCTGTGTTTAAAGTTGATTCTGTCATAAAGAAAAAATTAAATGCAACGAACACAGGACCAGGAGTCAGGCCAGCTCATTTTAGTCCTGGGCTGGATATTTCAGCAGCTGGGATTTTATAGATGTATCTTCACTAGGCCTCATTTTCCTTGATGGTAAAATGAGGGTGTGGGGGAAGGAGGAAGAGGGGTTGGATTAAACGATCTCTAAGGTCCCATCCAGATTCCAAATTCTATACTCTAAGTCCAACCCGACCTTCCCCCCACCCCCTCCTGCAAGGTACAGGTACTACTGTAACAGTAATTATCTCACTTTACATAGCAGTTGTGTTCCTAGAAAGGGATATAAGTCAAATCATATGAGATATACTCAAGAAGCTCATTACTTAAAAGCTACAATATAGATTAAAGTGCTTTGAATACTATAAAGCACTATGCAAATGCAAGAAAGCATAATCAATGTTGCTGGTTATAATAATTGAACTCTGTGGTAAATCCTTTTTATAAAGTCAAGAATCTTTTTTCTGATACAATTATTCCCCCTTCATTTATTTTATGAGTTTAAATTTTCATATACAGGTATTCGGTTCTTATATAGCACACCTGTACTGAATAAAAAATTTTGCCTACCTACCCACTGAATAGCTGTCAGATTCCAGTCTCTCCAGTGGAAGTGGGACTGAAAAGCTGGAAGAGAGAGATGTGAAGAGCTAGAACTACACTTCCACATTTCTGCATTTCTCCCTTCCACCATACAAGTAGGAGGCTTTAGAGACAATAATATTCAGGCCACAGAGGAATGAAATGTTATTAAACCAACTACTATCTCTAATTATGAAAAAGTGGAAGGCTCTAGGGGTATCCTAACATCTAGAAGAGGAAGACTTCAGGAAACTTAATGACTTGCAGCTAGAGCTAAGAAGTACAAAGTAGGTAAGCATGTTTCTGCTCAGGGCTATTTTAAGAGCTCATATAAAGTCAATTAATTTTGAAAAGAATACATTTTATATTTGCTATATTTAAAAAAATGTAATAGCCATCTGATACGGTCTATATAAAAATAAACTAATTCTACTAAATTTACCAAATAATTACTACCAATTTTACTTACATTCGGCTAGCTTCAATGTCGTCAGAGTGAGGTTCTCCTGGTGATCTGTAAAATGTAAGCGAAAAAAATTAAACAAAACATACCACTTTCCGAAATATCTACATATAATTATTTTGGAAGATAACATTTCTCTTAAATTTGGTAATACATTAAACTCTTTGGGTCACAACATACTACTAAAAGCCAAAATTTTCAAATTTGTAATACATACTGAAAAAACTCCAACACGTGGGAAAAATAAATAAAAGAGGCTGCATACTACAGATTTTTTAAATATAGAGTACCTAATAAAAGCTAGTGTATTATCTTTCTATATTGGCATAAGGAATCCTATACTGGAATAAGGAATCAAAATTTGAGTGAGAAATCAAGATTATGCCTGCAGAACAAAAATTTTCACTAAAAATATGCAACTGCAAAGTTTGCTAGGGTCAAGCCATGACTAACAGCTCTTATAGAATGATTCGCTTTTGCATAACCCAAAACTGCAAGTCACTCTAAAAGGAATCCCAGCTGACATGGTAAGTTATCAGCTAATAATAGTTTGATCATTCTTATTTTCATTCTTATTGACCATTCAATATTGACATTACTTTGGTTTCCTTGTACACATACTAACTAGAGGTGCTAGGAGATACTATTGGCCAGAAGTAAATTTGAATGATAAGAGAAACTAAACCTTGGATTAAAACTTTGCTGTAGATAGTTGAGAATTTCCCAGAGGTATTGCCAACCGGTGTTTTTTTCTTATTTTGTTTGTTCAATAGAAGTTATATATACATATATCCTTATTTTAACTAGTTATACTCAGAAAGCCAAGTCTACTAAATCAATCCTCTCTAATTCATTTCTAGAGTGCATGAACCTTCCTTATCCTATATATGTTGCTGTTAGAAATCAGGCTGAGTTCCAGGAAGTATATTCGCTTTATTAGCAGTTTTAAACCATGTTATAGTATAGTATAATATAAACATTGATTTCCAATACTGGCAAACTCAAAAAAAAATTTTTATAGCAAAGACTAAGTTTTCAAAGGGGCATCAAGTCTTGACCTAGGAATTAACCAGAAAATGAGGAATTGAACTTCAAAATTTTAAAGACATCAGAAGAATCTTAAAATCAGAGCCACCAGAAAAAAAGGATAATTCTGCATTTTCCACTTTTCTTAAAACTATTTTAAAATTACCTCTTTAGTTGACTTTCGAAACTTTTGTTTTCCCTTGTTTGTTCATACTACTGCTAAGAGCAAGAATGAATAAATAGGTCCCAGTTCAATAATTCATTTCAGAATCTTTATACAGTATTATTAAAATTTGAAGTTTAATTAAAAATCACTTTGAGAACTAAACTAATAGCCTGCTGGAGGTGGCAGTGACTTGGCTGTGACACATATGCAAAAATTTCACTCCACCCTCTCCCCCAGGGAGCAAGCAAATCACCTTCGTGACACACCTGGTCTCCACCAGCCTTGTGGGTAAGAACCCCAAGATTGCTTCCAAACTTGTATCTCCCAGACAGAAGTGCTAAAAACTGATGATAACCCCATGTACCAGCTGACTCATTTTTGAAAGTGCGACCCTCCAGCATCAGGTGTCATATTGTAAGGAGGCAGAGCAGGCTTGCAAAACAAAAAATAAACCTGCTGGCACTAAGGGAAGAGAGGCAGATTAGAAGCTTTCAAACACTTAGGCAGCAAAACTTTCAAAATTAACAGGAAAGATAAAGGAATAAAGGAAAAGGAGAGGACCCAGAGAGAACACAGAAAAGGGGAAAAAAAACTGCAAAGGTATAAAGACACAAGCAAAGAGGGAAACAAATCCAAGTCTTAGAAGCAAAGATATTTAAGTGCTGCAGAGATGTGAGACTCATCTACAAGAGGATGGATGCTATGTCAATTACCATATAACAAGAACATTCCAATCTAGCTTTAGTGTCTAGCTTTTCCCATTTCTGTTGGCTCCACTGAGGAAAAGGGTGACTAACATCTAAATAAAACTACTAGATTGTTCTATTTAATTTGATCTTGGAAACCGACCACTTCACTAATTTATAACATCAAAGTGAAATGCTTAATACCATTTACAAGTGACGAATAATTTAAAATCAATCCAAACTGGGGAAAAGACAAAAAGAGATGAGTAAGGAAGAACAGATTAATGCCAGTTTCAGTTTCCTAAACTGCCAGCTTCAGAGACTTGGTTTAAATCTTTCATCTAAATGGTTATCCTATATGTCTTTCTAGTCAATATTATAAATGTGATTGTTTTTAATTAAAAGTGAGTATCCACAAAACAAACAGAAAAACTTTCCTTGTAAAAATTTAAGTAAATGGTTTGAGTCAGATACATATTAAGTTTCTAGTAGTACTGCTTACATTACATTTTATAAATTAATTTTCTAACCCAATAGCAAGAAAGGACAGGAAACGAAATTAGCAAATTTCCAAGTCAGGTCCAACTTTCAAAAACTGGAGTATCAAGCACCTTGCAATGATATTAAATAATATTCAAAGTGTTGTTCATTCAATAGGAAGCTATTCCTTTCATGTCCAGCATTTACAATTGTTAAAGAGTACAACAAAAAAATTTATATATATATAGATAGATGTATGTATATATTTTTTTTACCAAACTTAGAAAATATGAACAAAGGACAAAAATTACTTTTGGGGCACTCTCTTACTAAAAATGTTAAGTGAAAAATTATGAAAGAGTTTTATTTTAAAAATTTAACAATAAGCAAATTATTTTAGAAATAAAAAATCTCAGAGCAAATGCTCATAACTTTCAGCCTTGATTTGGATTGCAGAAAATGTGATCACAAGACACCCATTAATCTGAATACTGCAGCATGAGCTAGCAAATTCAAATGGTGGCTCACTTCCAATAATACTGGGTGCAGCTTCTCCATCCTGCAAGCCACTCCTTCTACCTCCACTGTAACTCTCTAGGAGAGAAAAGTACACTGGTTTTATTAAAGCTGTAAAATATGCTAGAGTAGTCTTTCAATAAAAAGTTCACCAAATAAAAGCCACATTTTAAAGTTTAAACTTCTAATAAGTCTTCTAATATTATTTTTCATAACATTCAGAATTAAACTTTTACTGAGGCATAAACCTGGAATCATTTCCCTACCCAAATACTTTGCTCTGTTGTTTATCCATACAGCCATATAGCAATGGCTGCTACCAACATTTTTCAAGAACGGAAAAGGTAATGATAATTTTTGGAAAGACATGAAAAAAGTAAGTCGTGTTAGGCCCAACACTCTTGACTGTATTTCTACCAACTTTATTTTATTTGTACAACTATCAATAATCATTGCATAATCTTACTGTTTAAGAAGATAGCCCACCAAAGACCGTGAAATAACATTCAAAGTTACCTTTTACAAGCTGTGGCCATTCGGTGACATCGAGGTGATCACAGCTTTGAGTCACTGATTAAAAACAGGTTGTCACACCAGTCTAGTTGCTAACTTGAGCTGAGCGTAGGCTTAATAACTCTAATAAAAACAAACTTTCAGTTAGAATTCCTCAGAAGTTAGCATTTCAATCCAATCCAATGTTCAGAGTACTCCTCTTTAAAACTTCTATCAATTTCTAAATACAGAGTACACCAATTACAATCTTCAGTTTTTCAGACACAATGATTTATTAAGTATCTGTTAACTAAAGTACTGTAATAAGCATGGAGACAGAAAGTTTGCTACAACAAAAATCCTGCTTTCAAAGAAATTCCAGTTGAGTGGAAGGGGGAAGGGGAGCCAGGGATGTAGGTGTTAGAGGTAGGAGTGGTAGTGGTGGAACCTAAACAAACAACTACAAAAAACCAGTATGATAAGCTGACAAATGCAAGGGAGAGGTTCAGGTAAAATGCTAGGAGGTATCTGAGAACAGAAAGAACATTTTTAGTTCAAGGAAATCAGAAGATAAAACTTACTGGAGGAGGTGGCAACTGAGCTGGGCTTCAAAGGAAGGGAGATAGATATGGGGCTTTTGAGGAGAGGGGGATCCATCCTAGCCATGGGGAAAAGCCATATGCATACATACAGAGATCAAAGAGGGCAGGAGCTGAATGGGAAATGGAGAACAGTTTAGTTTGTCTGAAATAGCATACATAAAGGAGAATAATATGAGATAAGGTTGGAAATGTGGACTGAAGCCATACTGAAGGGTCCTGAATGTAAGGAAAAGAAGGCTCAAATACTTAGCACTCAATGGAAGATTTTTCAGTAAGGTGAACAAAATGATATAACAGGTGAAGGACAGACTGAAGAGGAGGGAGATCACAGGCAGGAATTGCTGAAAGGAATAGATAATAGTTTAGGTAAGAAGAAATAAGGGCTTGAACTTACCCTCAGCAGGATGGGAAATAATGTAAAGAATGGGAGAGACTGCAGAGGTAGAACCGATAGCATTTAGCAACTAACGATGTTAGAGGTGAAAGAGAAACAATGTTTAATAATGATTCCAGTGATTCTGGTTATGACCAGGAAAATGGTTGATACTGCCAACAGAAATGGGTAAATTAGAGGAAGTGCAGGTTTTTGAGGAAAAGCTACTGAGTTCAGTTTGGGACATGTTGCATCTGGGGTGGGCTGGGATATATATATGAAAGGGAATTGGAAATATGGGTCTGGAATTTTGGGGAAGTGAGGGCAGAGATATAGATTTAGAAAATATATGTATAGAGGTGATAATTCAAGCTATGGTTTTTAAAACTTCTTTTCTTACATTTCTTTTTAATTAAACTTGTCAGTTTATAATTTGCTTACGGCCTGTACATATGAATATGAACACAGGTTCAAAGAACAGGAGATAAGATACAAGCAAAACTCATAGTAGTAGATTAATGAGACCATCACGAACAATGAGATTTTGAAAAAAGTCAATATACCTATGGGAAAAATATAAACATAAATGAATACTGAGGACACATTTGGGAGCCCTTACAGACTATCTTGGTTATTTTATGTGGCCTGGACTAGCAAAACTCTTTAGGAAACACTAATTTTGCAAACTATAAAACTTATTGTCCAAAAGCTATACAATTTTCTAAAAAGAGACATCAAAATAAACCTGTGTACACACACACACACACCCTCCCTATATACACTGACCTTCTTTCCCAAACTGACTGTTCACTAACACAGCTGGCCTTATTAGTAACCTTTCAATGGATGTCATGTCAGAGCTCACAACTACCAGGAGTCCTCATTATACTAGTTCAGGTAGCATACACAATTCCAAAATACTACTTGAATATGTACCTTAACTGTTTTCTAGTTTCTAGTAGCCTCACCAAGCTACAGCAGGCCTATCAGAAAACAGCTCTATAAAGAGCCAACACCCCTAGCCAACCTGGAATTGACACGAAGAGTTTGAGAGAAGTTTATGGTATGGGCCTCAGGGTAAAATGATAAAGCACCTCACTCATGAAATATGAAGGGAGGAAAAATGGTAGCACTGTACCATTAATATTTCAAGAGGGTTTTGGATTCTGAATGTAAGACTTGTAGACTACAATTATATAAGAGAGGTCACAAGGTCATTCCTAGGTCCCCAAGGAATCTAAGCCTAAGAATCATTATAGATTTAGAACTATAAAGAAATTTCCAATCAAATTTAATATACCTATTCAGGCAAGAAATAGGTATATACACCCAGAAAGAACTGAGTCTCCTAAGGTTTATAGGGTTCTTATCATACCTACCTCAACAGCAGCTGAAGTCTACAGAAAATCTCCAATCAAAACCCTAAGAATTTTCAAGGGTACCTTGTAGTCAAACATTTTTTAGGGACTTGAGCACTTGAGGAATAATATACTCCTTTCCAATCTTTACTCAAGTAGCTATCAGGATCCACTGAGTGGTACCAAAAAGACAACAACATTTTAGATTTAGGAGTTTCAAGTATTTTTCAGTCTGGATTACCTTAACAATGGATATACATTAAAATGACAAAAATAATTTACTAAAGCGTAAATGGTTTTGTAATAGCTACAAACATTTCGGGTATTACTGACAATTACCTGTTACATCTCCCTTCTCATTTTATAGGTTTGGGTTTTTTTTTTAATTAAAGAAACTACTCTGTTCCTGTCCCCTAAGAGTCTGAGCATACAATATGAAATAGGTATAATAAATATTTTATTTCTATGTCCCATTATAATTGTGACAATCTTCAAATACTGACACAAACGTAGTTGAGAGCTGATACTGAGATGTTATTTTCATAAGAATATAAAAAATAAAACAAACATACCATATTTCTCTAGTACTTCAGGTGATCTTGTGAATTCTAAAATCAGGCTCCTACAGAATCCTGACCTATAATACAAAAACATGCCTTATTTAAATTTTTGAATCAATAAATCGTGATCTTTATTTTCATTATATAAAATGTTTTAAAGTAAAATTATCAATACCCATTTATTGTATGCAATATGCATTAGTATGACTACCATATATTCTATTATTTCTTAAGTTGTCAAATCAGTGTGGTGATAAAACTGAAGTTATAATTCTGGTTGTTGCTCCTGCTGAATGAAAATACACAAGGCCTTAAATATACTACCTAAATCATCACTATGAATTATTTTTAAAATTTATGGTTAAAGTATTTAAAGACTCCGTAATATCTAATACTTCAAATTTAGTTGTTTCAGAAATGTTCTTAATTTCTTTTATTCTCAATTTCTTACAATGGTTAGAGTTCATACACAGAAACTTATCCATTTGCAATTTAGAAAGAATATTTATCTCTAAGTGGCCAGATGGGCCACAAGAAACAATATTTATGGGCACTAGCTTATGTATCATTTGAAGAAAAAAAATTCAGGTCCAAATAGAAACCGTTTTTCTTCCTGTCTTTCAAAATGAATGCCATTGGTTTTTAAGCTCATTAAAGCAAACTTCTCAGAGCTTAAATGTCTCAAAAGTTCATCGATCTGGGGTTTTTCTCCCCTTTACATTTATTTGTATCACGGAATGTTCTGTTCTTCTAAAGTGAGACTCTGCTTTTGAATGAACCTAAAATTATTTTTTTTGTGTTGGGGCAGGGATTACCTGGCCCTTTAGAAAAAATACTTAATGGAAGAAAATAACTGTCTGATCTATAAATAAGGAATAGTTCTTGACTAAATAAGAGAGAGAAGTTCACAGGAGATAAAATGGACAATTTTCATAATGTAAAATTAAAACGGGTTTGCACGAACCATACCAATGTAGCTAAAATTAGAAGAAAAACAGCTAACTGGAGGAAAATCTTTGTAGCAGTTTCTCTGTTAAAGGTTTCATTTCCTAACCTATAGACAGAATATAGTCAAATTTATAAGAATAACAGCCACTTCCCAATTGATAACTGGTCAAAGGATATGAATAGGCATTTTTCAGAGGAAGAAATCCATGCTATCCCTAGCAACAGAATTTTTTAATACTTAAAGATATGTAAATTAAAACAATACTACGGTACTACCTCAAATCCAAAAGATTGGCCAAAAAAAAAAAAGGAAAATTACAAATGCTGGAGGGCCTGTCTGTGGGAAACTGATACAATGATTAAATGATGGCACTGTGAACTGATTCAGCCATTTTGGAAAGCAATTTGTAACTATGCCCCCAAAGCTATTAAACTGTGTGTAACCTTTGACCCAGCAATACTGCTAGGTAGGTATGTACCTCAGAGATCAAAGAAAGGGGGAAAGGATCCATGTGCACAAAAATATTTATAGCTGCTATTTGTGGTATCAAAGAACTGGAATCTGAGAGGGTACCCATCAATTTGAGAATGGTTGAACAAGCTATGGTAGATGAATGTGATGGAATATGATTGTGCTATAAAAGATAAAAAGGATGCTTTCAGAGAAGTCTGGGAAGGACTTTGTATGGACTGATATAATGTGAAATAAGAGTAACCAGAAGCACAATTTTGCAATAACGACAACATTATAACTTTGGAAGATTTAGGAACTCCAAGCAACACAATAACCAACCATAATTCCAGAGGACATATGATGAAACATGCTATCCACCTCTAGAGAGGCGAAGGGCTTAGAGTGCAGACTGATTCATTTTTGAGACATGTCTAACAGAGAAGCTTGCTTTGCTTGACTTATACATATTTGTGGTGGCTCTTCTTTTTCTCGTCTTCTCAGTGGGTAGGGGAAGTGAAGATAGGAGAGGGAGAATTCAGAACTAAAAAATGAATTATAAAAAAATGTTTAAAAAAATTTTAAACCAAAAATAATGCTTACCTATTTGCAAATAAACATGGTTTTGAAATGTGGACTGTATTAGTGGCAAATTAAAGTAATGACGATTTGAAAACTATGGTGTACACTTGACCTGCAAAGACTTCCAGCATTTCAAATGATCAAATTATCAAATGCTAAGTTTACTGAAATGTCTTTGGGAGTCTTTTTTTTAAAAAAATCTTTTAAAAATTACTCCTCTGGTAACAACTGTTTTATATTGCTCTTTAAAAATGTTTCAGTTCTGTTTAATTAAGGGTGTGTGTGTGTGTGTGTGTGTGTGTGTGTGTGTGTGTGTGTTTAATGTTCTGGTAAAAATGGAGATTTTTGTTAATTAAATGTATTGAGAAAGAAAGAAAAGTCTTTCAAAAAAGGAAAAGAAAAACCAACTTTACCTAATCTTGTAAGTAAAGGGGTAGCTATAGTAACAAATTAATGTAAATTTCATTTCATATAACTGCCAACTAAAGTATTCAGAAGAAAGGAGGAAGAAGGGCTGAGAAATCATCTAAGGAAAAAATAATCACAGGGTTCTGACAGACATGTCAGTAGCTTTTAACTACTGCTCAACAAACTCATAGCAGCAACTGTATAGATAGAGAAAACATTAGAAGTCTAAATGAAACTCTCCTCATTTGTCAATTTCTTCCTCACTATACTAACTAGTCAAATGTGGAAAGAACAAAATTTTGAAAAAGCAAAGTAATGCCTACCTTTCTGATCTCCTAATGAGAAAAAAAAGGCTTACTCATACCAGACTGGCTTTGAACCACAGATTTCGTCTAACCCTTCTTTCTACAGATGGGTAAAATTAAGGCTCGGGGATACTAGCTACCTGTCCAGGGTATCTCTGCAGGGATACCAGGAGAAGTCCTCCGACAAGAGACAACACTACAAACTATACTGCATCATTCAAAGTCTAAAGACCCAGTATCTTGTTTAAAGCAGGAGAAAATCCAGGAATAACTTAAATGATGAATGAAAACAATTAGGACTAGTGAAAAAGGTATGTTGGTATTTGTTTTCTATGTAACAGTTTATTCTTAAGATCATTTATATCATTATCTAATGATGACTTAGATGTTTTAAATAAAGCCTTAACCTCATTTTTAAAAAGCAAAATCGACTGGAAAAAACATTCTCAACATTCCTTTGAATTAACCACATCTATAGATCTAACAACTCAGACTATAAACAAGCCTCATTTGGTGAAGCTTAGCCAAACTACAGATAAAGTATCTAATGGCTCCTGTGGGCTTTACACACATGAATTTATGACAATCAACATAACTCTATGATTTCACATACATCTGTGTGTAAACAGATATATGCAAATGAGTGTTACTCATACCAAGTTATACCAAAAAAGATGTTTCTTTCTCTCCCTCACAGTGTACAAAAGTCCATTTTTGCTAATTAATGTATGAAAGCAAAGTGAAGTTTTCATTACAATTTAAAATAATTATAAAATAAATTAATTTTATAATATACCTGGGCCTAATAAAACTAAATCTCTTACCAATGAAATGGGATAAAAATATGGATTGGGTTTCTTTTATGTCTTAGTTAAAGGCACCCAGAAAAATAAGCAGACTAGTAAGACTGTAAGAGTGAGGGATAATAATGGACAATCCATAGTGGTTTCCCAATTTTTCTGATCACACAACCCACGAGTAAAAAAAAAAAAAACAAAAACAAGGATGTCCTCCCTAAAACTTCCCTTAAGTGATATTCTTTTTTTTGATGGGAAATAAAGCATAGGATATGGGAAGCAAGGTAATGCAGAAGTAGAAAATACAGAAGACAAATAGATGGCAGTGCCCTTAGGGAAATATAACAAAGTTCAGAAGATGAATGAGCTTTGAGAGAAAGACAATATAATCCCAACCTATCCATGCCTGCATATCCCATGCTATATTTCCCATCACAGAAAGAACACCACTTGGGGGAAGTTGAGGGAGGACACCTGCAGATCACTCACCTAGAAGAGACTCAAAATAATGAGCCCATCCATTGGATGGACTTCCACAGCCAGAGGAAGACAGGAATACAAAAGTGGGGGGGGGAACCTAAGGAAAGAGCAAAAGGGGTGATCTATGTGTATAGTACTTGTACAGCTAGGTGATGCAGTAGTTAAGAGAGCTGAATGTGGAGTTAGGAAGACTCATCTTCCTGAGATCAAATCTGTGACCTCTGATACGTGACTATGGGCAAGTCATGGAACTCTGTTGGCCTCAATTTCCTCATCTGTAAAATGAGCTGGAGAAGGAAATAGCAAACCACTCCAGTATCTTTGCCAAGAAAACTCCAAATGGAGTCATGAAGAGTCAGATACGACTAAAAACCAACTGAACACCAACACTTATGTTGGCTATGGGCTGAGGGAAGAAAAGGGGGGGGGGGGGG
>CM053622.1:498803074-498823511 GCA_028646595.1 Phalanger gymnotis | reverse complement strand
AGACAAAAAAATCAGAAGACATCCTCTACCCTTGAGGAGCTTGTATTGTAAGGGAAGACAACAGATAAACATATAGAGAAATAGCAGCCAAGGAAGAGAGCTTTGATCTAGGTGGCCCCAAGGATGGTAAGCTATTACACACCCTTTCCAGAAGTAATGTTACTACTGATTGGATTGCTGTGCCTAGAGCAAGGGGTAGAGAAGAGGGAGAGACACAGTCTGAGTGGAAAGATAGGCTATGGTTAGGGTTCTTACTTTCCTTTTTCTTTATGAATTTCACAATCATCAACTAACATTCCAGCACATGAAGAAAAACAAAACGAGGAGTCTATTAAATTGTTATCTTGCATTTATATTGCGCAAAACTTTTTTAAAAGCATATATTAAGCTTAATTATTGTATCCCTTTCTGAATTTGCTTTCTTCTGTATATTTTTAAAATGTTTTGATACTCATCTCTTTTTTTTTTGTATCTTTATTACTACTATGCTAGTCCCACTCCCCTCCTCCACCAACAGAAGGCTTCCTTGACAAATAAGTATAATCAAGCAAAACACACCAAAACATTATCTATTGTGAATTCTTAAGGAAACAACAGATGGGAGAATGGCATTTTAGGAAAACAGATGTAGCAGTAGTGTGAAATACGGACTGGAGTGGATAAAGAATGGAGATAGGGAAACCAAGACCAGATGATTACAGTAGTCCTCGGTGCACTGACCAGAAATATATACTTGTTTCTTTTTTTGAGGGGGGAAGGCAGGGCAACTGGCATTAAGTGATTTGCCCAGGGTCACACAGCTAGTGTGTCAAGTGTCTGAAGCCGAATTTGAACTCGGGTCCTCCTGACTCCGTGGCCAATGCTCTACTCACTGTGCCACCTAGCTGCCCCCCAGAAATATATACTTGTGAAGTGAGTTAAGAATATTACAAACAACATGTTCTCAATAGGTGAAGTAGACTCTTATTGGGCATTCTTTCAAATTGAATGTTTTATCAATTAGAATGTTTGTAATTCACCAACACTACACCTAAACACTAACTTAAATTTTTAAAATATGGATGTCACTTCACTGGTGTGAGGAGCTCATAGTAAAGAACTTCCTTTACCAAAGCTGATCGGAAACTTCTGCCATTTGTAGTCTTACAGAATTGGTTGGGGCACGAGAGGTTAAGTAACATGTCCAAGGTCACATGGCCAGTAAATGTCAGAAGTGGAACTTGAATACAAGTTGGTCTATTTGACTTGCAGGCCAGTTGCTTATTATCTCATGATGAACCATGAACATTCACTTATTGCTAATAAAACATATGTATTTGATTATAGGTTGATTCTTTGAAAACTGGAAATCTGCTTATTTCCCTGTTAATCAGCCCACTTGATGAAATCAAATGTACTATTCCTTGACCACGCTCAATGACAGTTCATTATATAATAAAGTATAAACTAAGTGGTGAGGAATATAAAAGTAAATGTAGAATTGGTTTGATGGGATTTAACACAGAAGGCATTTAAGAAAAGTAAAATCAATTTTAAACTAGGTTTTGAAGCTGAAGGCCAAAGGATTAGTAAAGAAGAGTGTGGGGATGATTCCAGATTTTAGAATGATGTATCTGTATAGTCAGAGTTAGAAACTGGAATGGAAGGGATTTAGTGGACATTTGGTTAAGTCCTGAAACTGGAAATAGTGGCGGTTGTAGTGAAGATGGATGTTTGATAGAGTTCTCTTCAATGTTAGGCAAAGGAGGAAAGAACTGACAAAACATAAAGCCATCACAGGTTCCTGAGCAGTAAGTGATCTTTCATGTTGAAATCTTTTAGTAGGAAGCAAGATCACGTGCTCTTTAGTCAGAGAACCTGGGTTTATAATCCCACCTTGAACACTGAGTGAGCTGGGGCAAGTACTTAAACCTCTCTGAGACTCAGTCTCCTTATTTTTAACATGAGAGGGTTAGGCTAGAGTTTTCCTCCTGCTCTAGGATTTATGATCCTGTAATTCTCTGACCACCAGAATCTTTCACTATTTTAATTCTTCTCCATTCAGAAATATGCTGATTTATAAGTTACTATTTGTTCCCTTTCCATGACAAAACACTAGTCCTCTTTCAATTCAACTGCAAGGCTCTTAAAACAAACACAATAGCCATGGGTGTGGAAACTTGTCAAAGGTCTTTTGGAAGTACATATAAATCAGATTCACTGACCTTTCCCCTTATTCATATCTTCATTTATACCCTTCAAGGAATTTAACAGATTGACATGCCTTCCCCTCATTACAACATTATCCACTGGTTAAAGCTGGCTTAAGTGCTCAGTAGTATTAGTCTTTGTTATAAAAGCTTGTTCTACATGGTAATATACTTTGAGGGTCTAGTGGGTTAACTTTTTTTTCCAGAAATGGGAATTATTTTGGCAATATGACAATTTTCTGGTACAGTGACAGTGTATAATGACAACTTATATGTTCTGGCTAGCAAGTTCTACAATTTCATCCTCCAATGCCTTCAAAATTATTGCGTGGATGCCATCTGGTCACAATGATGAATGATTTTTTGAGATAATCCTCTGGGCATTTTAGTGTTAGAATTCAAATTAGTTTAGGCTCTTTTCACCTGATGTTACATGAGTTTCAACTCTTATACCCAAAATTATGCCAATTTTTTGTCCACTTTAAGCAAATCTGTCTTCTGGTTTTGCCATGTAAAAATTAAATTTCTTGCAAAATATCTGGGGAGACATTTAAGTCTTCAATTTATAAAAACAGACCTTATAATGTCACAAAATCCATTTAAATTTCTGCCTCCAGCAGACATCCTTTGAAAATAAATATCCTTTTGGAAAATCTATTTACAATTACTATTAATCTCCAAGAAATTGAAGATAATGATTTAAAATAATTAATTGTAGGTGAACTCTGTTGTTTCTGCTAAAAGATTAGAAAATGTCTTACCAAAAAATTGTATTTAAGATACTTGCAAACATTTCATTTTTTCCTCACATTTAGTTTTAACCTGTTAGGTACTTACACTTGATTATTCAAAAATATTATTTGTTTTAATTATTCTGATCACACTTATCCAATCCTTAATTTTAATCCTATTAATAGAGATAATGCAAGAAAAAAAGGAAAACAAAGGGTAAAGAATTTCATACAAGGAAAAATTTTCTAGAAACGTTCAAATATGTCTTATTAGTTTATGTTTTGTGGACCTTTGGTATTGTTCAAACTCATTTTTCCAGAGTCCTGCAAATGTTTAATGAAGTAATTTTATTAAAAATTATACTTCCCCAAACTTCGCACATTTCTGCTAGATCCTGTATGAAATAAACTCACGTAATAAATTTAGAATATAATTTTTGAGACTATTGTCTTCTGATTCCAACTTTCCTGGAAGCAATTACAAAAAAGAGGCAAATTTTAAAAATCAAAAATTATTATTACTATTAATCTACGTTAACTGGCCAGGGGCATTCTTCCCCATTGGAAAAGATAACTCCAATCCAACAAAATCCAGTAACAATCACTCTCCATTTTTGAATACACTTTTTATCATTGCTCTGTATGTATTGATATAAGTCTCATAGACTGGGTAAGCATGGATTAGTTCAATTGTAGGAGCAGGATGAACCTCCTATACCAAGGTGAGCTGAAATAAATCAAAATTAAAACCTCAGCATCATCTACTTAGCCTAATTTATAACTAAACTGGAACCCTATCTATCTTTTACTACCTATGTTAACCTTTGGAAAGACACTTAACTTCTCTGGGCCTCAGTTTCATCATCTGTAAAATGAGGGAGCTAGACGATACGCCCTGTAAGTTTTGTCCATGCAGCTATAAATCTGCGATCCTGTGTGACCATTTGCAATGAGTATTCATTCAGTCTCTGAGACAAGATCCTGAGTAATGGAAATCCATTTACTTCTTGAAACAGCTCATTCCATTTTTTGGGCAGCTTTAACTACAAGGATTTTTTCTGTCCTAAACATTAAAACATTATGTGAACTATTACTATTTCTCCTCAAATCAATGCTTTGTGAAAAACCATATAAATACGCATGCTTTAATTATTTAAGAAAAGTACTTTTGAACAATTACTTTCTCACTCAGTTTTGGTAATGTTTTTTTTTCCTTTAACATTACCATAATTTCTGGAAATAACACTTGTAATGTTAACGGGAATGGGAAGATCTTTTCCATCCATTAATAGGCCTGTGTGACCTGTTTGAGTCACATGAAGTCTGGGTCATATGGAGTTGGTGGTGGGAGGAGTAGAAAGGGGTGGAGCAGGAAGATGGAGAGAGTTGGACCTTGGAAAAGAGACAGCAGAGCAGCAGTGTGAGGGCTAGATTTTGCTTAAGGGAGCTTGTTTGTGGGGAAACCTGATAGAGGGAAGGCTTGGGGATGGAGATGCCCCCTTCATTGATAATGTGTATACATTTCTTTGTTGCTATGATGGCTTCCTGGTGTCTAAATAAATGTTTTGGTTTCGTCACCAATGAAGAGAGTCTGTTGTATCTTGCTATTCAAACCTGGAAATACACTGGCTATTGCATTGGCCATATAACACTACACCCCCTCTCCCCTCCACACACACACCCTGAAGAGCAAGCCTCTTGTAAAAAAGAGTAATTGTCAAGCAAAAACAATAACCTGGTAATATCTGACCACACATGCAACAACTCCCATGCCAAGTCCCCTGGACTTTACTGAAAAGTTGTACATCATCATCTACTCTCCAACTGAGATATTATAAATACTCAGTGTTAAGCTTTGTTTAATGTTTCTTTTCATTTGACATTATTGTCAAATATATATCAACCTTCTTTGGGGAGGGGGAGGTGTCACCCCCACAAGATTAACTTAATACTAAAGCAACCAAGTATCAAGATATGTATGTTGACTCAGTTTGGACGATCTTTCAAATTCTTCATAGAATTTCTGCTTCTTCATTCTCTGCAACATATGACATCACGTAAGATGCAACCAGATTCATGCTATCTTCACACCTGTGCTCATTATTAGCAATGCAGAGAGGATTATGAAATGCTGTTTCTTGTTCCCTTAACAAACAAAATGAAATCTTTTTTTTCAACTATAAAAACATGTGAGCCATTCTTCCATTTAGCTAAAACTCCTTTGGCTTTTTTCTTGTGCAGTAAGCTGGCACATAGTAGGCACTTAACAAGTGTTTTCCATTCCACTTACATGAGAAGAGCAGTACTACATCAACTTAGTGTGTCCTAGACAAGAAGCTGATATTTTACATACCAGTAGTCGGTTTCCCTCAATGTCTTAAATCTGTGTGATTCTTAGTATCTTGTGGCCCCTCTTCTACCTTATGTCACTGAAGAGGCAGAAGAGGACTAGAAAATGACAGCATTTTTATGTTTCGTATAGTACCACGGCTGAGGGATTCATTTGCTACTGCCCAATTTGCTGATGCTGAGCCTTTCCATGCAAAGGTAGGCTGGTCCTTGGAGTTCAGACAGTCTATTTCTGGGACCACAGTCAAAATGCCTCTCTAGCTAGGCACAACTTGCCAGAGCCTGTAATCTGCTGTTACAACCTTTGAAAACTTGGGGTCATTTCAAGGCTATGATAACGCACAGGAGTTAGGGCTTTGCTAGAGGTTTATGGATTCTTTCATACATTACAAGATGTGATGATTTTCATATGGCAGTATTTTCTCTTATTTGTTACCAAGTGGGGAAAAGAAAGGATATGGTGTTTATAGTACACACACACACACACACACACACACACACTCTCTCTCTCTCTCTCTCTCTATTTTGGATCAAATATCCCAAAATAAATGTGGACTCCTTTATGGCACTTTATATAGCATAGGAAGTTCTTTATAATTTTAAATTGTTTGCTACTTGGAACAGTCCCATGAGAAGGAACCAAATGAAGTATTATTATCACCAAATTATAGAACAGATTGAAGTTTAAAAAGTTTGTGACTTACCCAAAATCATAAGATTAGAAAGTGGTAAAACCAAGCCTGGAAACCAGGTCATGAGATTTCAGAGCCTTTTCCACATGCTGCCCACCCTAATCTTACAACAGTTAACAGCCTTTATGCAAACTTAAGAAATATCTTAAGTCTATAAAACAAATTGCATCTTAAAGAGCGACTGCTTCAACTTTATTCATTTTTCTTTTGTATCTCCTTAGTCTAGTTACAAGGGTCTATCAAATGAGATAATATTTGTAGAACACTTAGCACAGTGCCTCACACACGGAAGCACTTAAGAAACATTTGCTCTCTTAGTCCTTTGTTTATCTGATAAGGACATTTTCTTATGTTATAAAAAACTGTAAGTTAAAAGACGATGTATACTGCTTATTACACAGTTGAATTGCTTCATAAAAGTCATATGTAAATCAAATACTGGTCAAACAAATAAGAAACATTTACTACATAAAAAATCCATAACGTTAACCTTTTTTTTTCAAAACAAAGAATTCATTAATAATATGAATAATCACCCCATTTTCAATGGTAAATATAGTTTTGTATATCAAGTTTTCTTAAATTAGAGGTTATCTATAACCCAACAATATTTTAATTTTAAACTATGAATGTCTATGATTTCTCAGAATATTATTTTGCTACAAATACAGAACATAAGTTATTATCTGTCCTCTTCAGGGATTCAGAAAAAAAGATTAAATGAATGAAACCTATGTTTAAGACAGTATCATCATACATAAAAGGCAGAATAAAGACAAAGGCTAATGCATAAAAGGTAAATATTTAATTTACATTTAGGTCCAGAGGAATCCTTAGGGATCATTTGTAGAAACTTTTCATTTTACAAAGAAACTGAGGCCCAGAAAGGAATCCAAATAATAGTATATATACACACATAAAAGTGGGAACATAATCATTTTCCATAAAATTCCCATGGCCTGAAAAGCCATTCAATAAAGTATGATCAGGTATACTTATTAATCTCATTAACAATAAACTTCTCTCCGCAAAATCTACACCCATGACACTTCAACCCAAATAAAGATAACAGTATCCTGGACTTCTGTAAATGCAAAAAGCAAAATAATAATTTGTCTTTTTGGATGGCTCACAAACTAGAGATTAAGGCAACAGTTTCAAAAGCATCCCAAAAAATATTGAGCATTGGCAGCATTGCTGCAAACTATGCCAGTAGTTTGCTGAATTCAGAACAAGTTTTTGAACCCAGTTTTTAACTTAGCATCTCAGATAGGAGAGGCCTCAGAAGTCATCTAGTTTAATGTGCACTGGAATTTAAAAACTCAGCTACAACATACCCGAGAAGCAGTCAGACAGCCTTTGTGAGAACTTTTTGAGTAGGTGCAATCGTTATGCTTTTCCCTCCATATTTTAGTTCACAGGATCCAAACTATCTTTTCTCTGTACCCTTTGAAAACCACTACATGTCAGGCTATGGTCAACTTTCTTTTCTGCTACCACGAATTTTAAGACGGAGCAGGCATTTCCACCCCAATGTTGCCATCATTTCTACTTCAGCAATCAGTGATTCCTTGTTTATAAGAATAAGAGCCAGAATTGCAATTTCAATTGTTGGTTCTTCTACCTTTGGAAGAATGAAATTATCAGTGAGACAAACTAGGCTATTATTAGCTCTTCTCCTTCTGACAGAGAGCTCCAGCAGATGTCCAGAAAATTGAAACATAAAATAATGACTGTTATCATGCCTCTGGGTCAGGTCAGAAACCTATTTCCCGACTTTATCTTTCTGTCCAGGGTTTCTACAGCATATACCACTGATAATACTGCTTACGTTTCTACCACAATTTATTTTCACCCAAATGGTCTCCCCCTCTGGTTTTCCTCTCTCAGTGTATATGACTAAGGAACTGTGATGTTTGTCAGCACAAAGAACTCCTGATCAATAAAACACAACTATCCAAGTATAAACTATGACTTTTATAAATAAATTCTAGGGAGTTGCTTGAATTGCAAAAAGGTTAAATGACTCATCCAAAGTCATATACAGCTAGTAGGTGTCTGAAAGTAATTTCTAAACCCAGGTTTTTCTAATGCCAGCCCCAGTACGCTATTCATCATAACAAGCTACTACTTAAAAATCTTCCTAATTATTGTACATACAATGTTGGTTTGAACAAGATATACTCTTCCTGAACAATACTGCAGCCATAGGTCTCATCCCATCAAATTTCAGTGATAGTTCTGAGGGATAATTAGCCCTCTTGTGCTAAGATCTCTAGTTCTTCAAGCTGATCAATCAATCTCTAAAATTTTATTAATTGCAAGATGCCAGGGCTTGTACTAATCATTGGGGATACAAAGATAAAAGTAAAATGGGTCCTAACTTCAAGGAGCTGATATTCTTTCACAGAAAACAATATGTACAGGTACATATATACAAGCATATACAAAAGAGACACAAGATGATGTGGGGGGGGGCGGTTTGAAGGGAGAGATAAGGCACCTAGGGACTAGTAAAGGCTTCATGTAGAAGTACTTTAGGTCAATTTTGAAACTAAGTATTTCAACAAGTGAAAGTGAAGGGGGTGTGCATTCCAGGCACAGACAAGGGTAAAGAAATGGCAAAGGGTGGAATGAACAAGAAACAGTAAGAAGGCCAGGTTGAGTGGACTGACTGTAAATTGCCTGAAAGGAAGTAATAAGGCTGGAAATAGGTTGGAGCCAGGTAGTGAGGGCTTCAAAACTTGTGAAAGTATGTAAACCATAGACCGAGTCAGAGGGCCAAATCCACCTTGGCCTGTTTCTGAAGGATGTGCAGGCTAAGAATGATTTTTACATTTTAAAATGCAATAAAACTTTAAATATAATACAAAACCTTTAAATACAACAAAACAATAAACTTTTAAAGGTTCCTATAAATTTAGCAATATTGATGGGACTAGAAACCAGTTTGCAAAAGATAAGCAGAAAGAGTATAAGACCAGAGTTGCAGAATAAGATATTTTTTCAGACACAGATAATATGTTGATTATTTTGCTTACTTACCTATACGTTATACGATACTTTTAAGTTTCCACATGTGATTCCAGGCAAGTCACACCCTCCCTCAGTCCCAGTTTCCTCATTCCCAGTAATATGAGGATAATGGTATCATCATCTACCTTACAGGTTTGTTGTGAGGATCAAGATTTTAAGGTTTGCTCTGTGCAAACACTATGAAAACTTATAACACAATAAAAACACTAAAAGCAGTACAAATTTAGCTGGCTATGAAGGAAATTCTGTATGTTAAGCTATGGGCATCAGGAAGCGACCGAAGCATATTTTAAATTTAATTTTTTTCCAAACTTAAACATCAAAATAAAAAGAATATTTCCATTTACATAGACCATAAAAAGAAAACTATAATGAAACAATGCACCTCTATTTCATACTTCTTGGTTTTTAAAATATATATATAAAATAAATTCTATACTTTCAACTCTATCTTCCTTATCTGTGCATCTTTCTGAATTTCTGTTCTCTTCTGCTCATTTTTTAAAAATGCTTTGGTCTTTTTTTGTCTTTCTGATTGTCCTCACTACCACTGCTAACCCCATTCTGCTCCAACACCCCCCCACACCCCCATTAAAAACTGTGAGATAGAAGAAAAAAAGACCCTGGTAACAAATAACTGAGCAAAATGAACCCACATCATGGCCATGACCAAGAAGAATGTACCATAAGTTCTCTACTTCTCTCATCAGGAAGTAACATGCTTCATTGCAGGTCCTCTGACCATGGTTGTTTGTGGCTGCATTAATCAGAGTTCTTAAATCTTTCAAAGTAGGTTTTCCTTTACAATGTTGTTGACTTTGTATAAACCGTTCTAGCTCCTCTCAGTTCACTCTGAATCAGTTCATACTACTAAGAATTCTGAAATTTTCTCTTTCATTCGGAACAATAATGTACCATTACATTCATAACACCACAATTTTTCAGCCATTTTCCAATCACCTAAGAGGCAATCTGAGGCAACCCCTTAGATACTACTTGCTATTCTGTTCTTTTTCAAAGCCCTTTTAATCCTCCCACTAGTATCAGGAAGTCTGTTTTGGTTGCAAAACAGAAGTATAAATGCCATACCCAGGATCATTCATTCTTTCTCCTCTCCCCTTCTATCTCAGTTTGTCTCCCATCTAGGCCAAACAGTGGCTGTATGAATGAGTGAGTGAGTGAGTGAGTGAGTGTGTGTCTATGTATGTTTTTTTCCAGTCAGGGTAAGATTCACCTGACAACCACTATCCCTTCCTTCATGTCTGTATATTCTTCTCATGTACTCCAATTACGAGATACATCAAGCTCCACTTTCTTCCTCCTTTCTACACCACTATATCCTTTTACTCATTCATCCCCTTCCCTTTCTAGTGCCCCTTTTACTACTCTCAGAACAGAAACAACCCAGTGCTAAGATATCTTTTTTTTTCTCACTTAATGGCCTCAATATTCTTTGAAAATATTAAAGTTCTGATGGGACAGTCACTTCTTCCCCTTCTAGAACATTAATACTATATCATCATGAAATTCTCCTAAACGCTGGAATAAACGGTTTTTCTAGCTGGGTTTCAAAGTTCCTATTCAGCTCACTTTTTTTCAAAATTTTGCTCTGAATAGGAGATTAAATTTAGGCCATGACACTGATGGAATTTTTCCTTTTGAGGTTTCTTTCAAGTGTTGACCAGTGCATTCTTTCCATCTTTACCTTGCCTTCTGATTTAAATAGTTATGGCCAGTTTTCACTCATGATTTCTCAAAATATAACATATGTACTTTTTTATTATCAAGGTTTTCAGAGGTTCCAAAGATTTTTAAATTAATTATTCTTAAAATGCTTTCCAGTTCAGTTTTTAGTATCAGTTTTCTTACTTCTTAAAATCTATTTTTTTTAGTCTTTTGATTTTTCAGGGAGTCCTTACTTGGGTAAGGTTTATCATTTTCTTTTCTAATTTACTTTCTTTTCAATTATTTCCTTCAGATTTACAATTTCTTTTTATCTCCTGCTTCATTTCTTCTAAGTATTTATGTAGTCCTTATGGAAATTTTTTTTTTCCTTTGAGGTATTCTGCTTGCAATTATTAAGAGTTACTTCCTCCTTCTAGACAATATTTTGAGGCATCTCTAGTTCTACAATAATTTTATGAGTTACTATCTTCTTTGGTTTAAGTTTCTCTCCAGCTTTAGTTCTTCAACTTGGGCTTTGAGCTAGGAGGTACAGTAGGTTCTACCTCCCTGCAGTGGTTTTGGATGGGGTGCTTGGTCCTGCTTGGTCTCATTTTGGGTTGCCTGAATTACTGAACTGAATGCTATTTCTTGGGGTTAGAGACCGCCCCACCCCTCGAATCTTTGAGGTTAAAAAACTGCATCTTCAGGGCCTTCTAATGCATCTCAGAAAGCAATAGGAAGCTCTTCGATCCTGGGCACTTGTACTTTCCCAGTTTGACTGCTGGGGCTCTCTAGGAGGCTATATTCTTGCTGTGTACAAAGAGACCTACAGGCTTTACGTATCTGTTGCTGATCATGCTAGGCAGCTGTGGGCTTATCTGCCTATGCTGTCACTAGCTTTGCTGACCACCCCCCTTTTCTACTAACAGTTCGATGACTTTCGGCCAGTTCTGGGGTAGAAGTCATTTATTGTAGTTTCTTAGTTGGATTTACTGCTCATTACTTTGTGTGGCACAGATTTTTAACTTTTGTTGGAGTACATATATGGGAGCTGGGTGATCTGCTCTTGTTCTAAAGACATAATTATGCTAATAGTACAGAGAAATAATTCTTGAAGTGGTATCTAGAAGGTGAAAAGGTATGGTGTGTTAGAGGGGAGGGGGAGAAGAAGAGGAAATAGATAAGTTTTATTAAGAAGTATATGTATTGCTGTGTGATCCTGGGCAAGTCACTTAAACGTGACTACCTTTAAAAAAATTATATGTACATATGTGCCCAATGAAACAGCATGTCTGCCTGCCTTCCAAGTACAAGCCTAACTACGTTCAGAAGTTCATTCACCATCAAGTTGATAATATCTTCAATTACAGAAACACAAAAAAAAATGAAGACAACGGCAACGACTTAATTGAAAAAGAAAAAACAAAACTTAACACTGCGTAATTATAACTATCAAGTCTGCTTCTAGAGAAGTTGAGAAAACGTACCTCCCTCCCTTCACTGATGTGGAATATGGATATGGAACTTTAATTTTGCATATGCACTAAGACTTAATTTTGCTGAACTATATTTTTCTTTAAAAGGTGAAGGTCAGAAAGGTGATCAGGGTGAGAAGTAGTGGAGTAAGGAGACAGGAAATAATAAATCAACATCATGTTAAAAAAATATCAATTATAATAAGTACTGTGGTACAGTGGATACAGTGTTAGGCCTGGAGCAGCGGTGGGATTCTGCCACTTAGCTAGAACCAGTACCTAATTTTAGGTAGGGTTCAATGAATGGGTTGTTGCGGGGAGGATGGGGCCCGCACCCGACCCGTCGCTGAGGGGACAGTGCCTCGGTTCAGAACCATTAATTCATTTGAATCCTACCACTAGCCTGGAGTCAGAAAGACTCATCTTTATAAGTTCAAATCTGACCTCAGATATTTACTAGCTGTGTGACCATGGACAAGTCACTTCATTCTGTATGCTCAGTTTCCTCATTTGTAAAATGAGCTGGAGAAGAAAATGGCAAAGCACTCCAGCATCTTTGCCAAGAAACCCCAAATGAGATCGCAAAGGGCTCAGTTCTGAAACGACTCAACAACCACGACAGCAAAGGTAGAATCTGTTGTAAACCCAGTAAAATGTGGAAATCTGCAGAGGTATGGGGAAGTGAGTATGAGAATAACTAAACACCACTACACAAGAGTTAATCAGATCAAGTCCCCTTTATGCATTTAGAGAATGCTGATGCAGCACTTCTTAAACTGTAGGTTGCAACTGAAGCACTGAAGGGGTCAAGAGTGGAAAAAGTTTAAGAAGCCCAGCTACAGAGATCCCATGGTGGTTTGCTTTGATGATTTAACTACCCCATCTAGTGGAAAAACGCAGCAGGTTCATCAATTTCAAAGTAATTAAGCTGAAGGGTAGGGTTTTGGGAAGAGTGAGCTTTACTTAGCTTGTGTAGAACCACCTGCCTCTTTGGTCCTGATAAGAGTGATGGCTTTTCTGAAAGAGAAGCAAATGCACAGCCATTCTGGAGTTTCTCCCAGAAATGGAACTTCGACCAACAGCCTACACAGAGTCAGTTCAATGAAGTACCTATTAATTGATAATGCTCTCTAACTTACTGAATTACTAGGAGAAATTCTGTGTCAGCCTGGACCCAACATATTTAAGGAGGTAGAGGCTGAACTATAACAATTTCAGAATACATTGAGCTGTTAGAAATACCAATGGGCTCCACAATGGATATTCTCACTGGCTAAAGGAATAAGCAGCTCAGAAACACTCCATATTTTCCAACATTAATCTATTTCATGTTTACTTCATAACCTAATTCAAAACATTGACTCTATAAACAATTTCATAACCTAATTCAAAATGTTGACTCTAAACAACAAAGTCTTACATACAGCCTGCTTCCTCTGGGTAGCATTTGAAACATAATAAATTCCTCTTCAAAGGTCCTAGAAATGAAGTCTGGAAATGGGGCCATTGCCTTTTTTTTACAAGAGGTTCTATGCCTCTTTAAGTCTATCAGTTCAATAAGTATCCACTTGCTATTTTTCTAAAATATGATAGGCCAAGGAGGGTAAATTATAAATAGGATGAACTCAGCTCATGTTAACAGTTCAAGTGATCCTAAAAAACTGGGGGCCTATTGCTAATCCATGAAACATGATGTATTATTTGTTCATTAATCTAAGTCTTTCAAATAATCCAAATTTAGATGGAAGGTTAATGTATAAAAGCAATGTTTTAGTAAGTAAAATTCCTAGAAAATGTTAACATATACAACCTAGCATTTGAGTGTCAGTTCTAGTCACACTAACTAGATGCATGACTGGACAAGTCACTTAATGACTTAGTTTTCTCATATCACATAAAATGAGGAGGGAGTTCTAGCTTATCCTTTAAAATCCCTTCTAGTCCTCAAATTCCATGTCATATGTGCATTTTCATTGCAAGATTAAGTAAACCTCTCAAAAGCAACCAAAATCACGGATAACAAAAGCAGCTTCTTTAAAGAAGGTAGAAACAATCGCATTCATTTCAAGGGAAAAGGAGTTTCAATTAACTTTTTTAGTATCTTTGTTCACTATAAGGAAGCAAATAATGAAAACCAGATTGTGAAACATTGTTTTATAGCCAGAAGTACAAATGTATAATATTTTTTAACAAGTTTGAATCAGTCTTATTTTAAACAAATTGTCTCTAAGATTTATAAGAGATACTTCTCTATTAAAAAGTCACTCTTAAATTTTATTTATTTTTTTATTTCTTGTAGAACTAATATATTTTAAATGTTTAGCCAGTCCATCAACTAGCATCTACTACGCGCCAGGCTCTGGGGATATGAAAATAAAAATTAAAGTCCTTACCTTCAAGGAGCTTACATTAGGAAAACCAGCATGCACAAAGATTTGACCAAAAAAGGGGATGGAAAAATCGAATTTTAATACATTAGGACAACTGAAATTTAATTTTTATTATAACTTTGGAAAAACTCCATCATACACAGATTCCCTAATTCCCTCCAGTTGTTTGCAGGCCCTTCTCCCCAAGTTCCACAAATTACATTATCTTTTTTTATTTGCTTATCTTTGTGTATGTCATACCCTTCCCCTCCAAATTGCTCTCTTGTTGAGAGCAAGGACTGATTTCATCTGTGAACACTTAGCAGCATACTTGGTACATGTTAGGCACCTAACAAATGTTGCACTGAATATTTCAAATCCTATCATGAATAAGAAGCAGTAAAATCAGCAGAAATAACACTGAATTTGGAGGCGGAGGACCTCATTTCAAAACTTGGCTCTGCTATTTGCTATCTGTGTGGCCTTGAGCAAAACAATCTTTTTACCTGCCTTGGCTTCAGGTTCCACATCTGCACAATGAAAGCGACGACCTCTGTCACTTCTAAGGTCCTTTCCAGATCTAAGTTTGATTCTATAGTCTGTGCACCTATGTATGCTGAACACATATAAGCGTACAAGTAGAAATGTCAAAGAACAATTCCCATAGACAAATGAATTGTTGTGGTTTAGTCCTTTTAGTCATAACCAACTCTTCATAGCCCCATCTGGGGGTCTCTTGGCAGAGATACTGGAGTGGTTTTGCCATTTCCTTCTCCAGCTCATTTTACAGATGAGGAAACTGAGGCAAACAGGGTAAAGTGACTTGCCCATGGTCACAGAGCTAGTAAGTTTCTGAGGCCAGATTTGAACTTACAAAGATGAATCTTCCTGACTCTAGGCCCAGCACTTTATCCACTATGCCACCTAGCTGCTGCCCTGCAGATAAATGAATAGGAATATCAAAAAGCAGATCAATCAGTTAAGTGCCTATGGAAAAAGAATGAGTCTAAACATTTAAGAACCCCACCTATAATATGCTAATTCTAAATGTGTGGTATGTGTGGTATAAAGGGTGCTCCATCCACATTAGTTCTCAAAGTGACAGAAAACTGAAGTTATGGACATGCTAACTAAATTACCTTGGGGTTACTTTGTAGAGCTAGATAAAATAATTACAAAAGTCATCTGATGGCACAAAAAGTCAAGAACTTAAAGGGAAACAATTTAAAAAGAATGATGATGGGGATGTAGCACCATTGGACTTCAAACTATACTAATAAAGCACTGTTCAAAAACTACTTGTTACTGGTTAAAAGAAAATGTTTAAATCTGATCTTTGGAACAGATTAGGAGAGAAGACAATAGGAATCCTGGAACATTGTGGTCTACTGTTTGATAAACCCAAGGACATCACTGGATACTCACTTTCTAGTTCCTTGGTATAGCAAAAAAAAATAAATTAAATTAAATTAAAAACAAAAAATAAAAATGCTGGATTAAGAACTCCCTACAATATTCAGCAAAAGCTAATGGGAAAACTGGAAAGTAGTTTATAAAGCCAAAAGAAAAAGAAGAAAAGGGGTACATCATTAAGAAAAGAAGAAAACAGAAGGCAGTACCTTGCAGACAAGGGATAAGTATTAACTAAACAAGACATAGAAAATAATCACAAAGAGTAAAACACAATTTTAATTATATAAAATTTAAAAAGTTTTGCATGAGAAAATTATTGCAACTAGAATTGGAAGGGAAATTTGTTGACTGGAAAAAATCTTTATAGCAACTAATTCTGATGAAGACCATCTCTAAAGAAGAGCCATTATCTAAAATAGACTAAGTAGCCAAAGAAGATGAACAGTTTCCAAAGGAAAACATGCAAGCTATGAAAGAATGCTCACCAATAAGAATGTATCCCCAGTAAGAAAATGCAAATTAAAATACCACTGAGGTTTCACCTCACAGTCATTAAATTGACAAAAATTACAAAAAAATTAAAATGGTGAAGTGTTTAAGGAGATATGGGAAGATAGACACACTAATGAACTCTTTATGGTGCATCTGTGAATTAGTCAGTCAACTAGCATTTATTAAGCACCTAATATGAGCCAGGCACTGTGTTAAGCACTGAGAATAAAAAGAAAGGCAAAAAAACAGTTCCTCCCTCCCAAAGAATTAGCTCATGGTCTAATGGAGGAGACAACATGCAAACAACTATGTACCAACAAGATATATGAATGTTAAACTCGAGATAATCACAGAGGGAAAGAACTAGAATTAAGGAGAACAGGGCTTCTTGTAGAAGGCAGGATGTTGTGTTTGTCCTTCATTTTCGAAGAGGACCACGGCATCAGGAAAATGATGACATGACTTGCAGTCGACTTTGATCTGAGTGGAGGAGGGCTGTGCAAGGTCACCAGTCTCACTTTCTCCTCCACAGCCATCAGGGTCCAGTGGCCAGATATCGATCAAAATGACCGTAGATGGCCCAGGATGCAATCAGAAGGTAGGATGTTAGCTGAGACTTGAAGGAAACCAGGAAAGCTAGGCTGTAAGATGAGGGAGAGCATTCTAGGAGTGGTAAATAGCCAGTGAAAATGCGCCCAAGTAGGGAAATGGGAGTATCTTGTGTGAAAAATAGCAAGGAGGGCAATTTCATTGAATTGCAGTGGGGTGAGGTTATGAAGTCCTGAATATTCTGGGAAACTATTTGGAACTATACTTAAAAAAAATTCAGAAGTAACATGGTATAGTGGATAGAAAGCCAGTCTAGAAGCCAAGAAAATCTGGGTTCAAACCTGGGTCACCTCTGACACATACTGGCTTTGGACAAGGTCCACATGGTGGTCCATGGACCACCAGCCACTTAATTTCTAAAGTGCTGACCAACATTGGTAGAGGAAGTTTTTCATCTGGCAAAAGATGTCTGTATATATGAAATCATGGGTCCAGTCTCTATCCCAACCTCAAATCACTAAACTTTGACCCTAAGAAGGAAGAGGAAAAGAAAGTACTCTAATATACTCAAACATAATAGCATTTTTACAGGAGCAAAGAACTAGGAAGTGGGTACCCAATCAATTGAGGAATAGTTAAGTAAATGATGGTATATAAACATAATGGAATATTGTATGAAATGATTCAGAAGGAAGTAAGAAGAACCAAGAGAACAATGAATATAACAATCACCCTAATGTAAAGAAAATAATATTCAAACACTTCAAAAATCTGATCAGCATAGGGCCAAATTATGTTTCAGGGACATGGCAAAGCGCACTCTCCTCCTTACTGCAAAGAGGTGGTATAATTTTCTTTGCTTATTTATTTGTTGACAAGATGAATAGAGGAGAGGAAGAAGACCTCTCAAGGTGTGTGAGGGGGAAATCAATGGGGAATATCAGTCCTTTCTTTTGGTTTAAAGAACATTAGTATTTAAAAAGAAAAAAATCCAAAGTATGAATATGCTACTTTCTGAGCAAGGTTATCACACAGAATTTACCAATTCCATCAAGAAAGTATTAGATTATGCTGCTTCCAGAACTGTCAATTAATAAATTGGTAGCACTGTTCTCAAAATCTCCAGATTTTGCCTCTGTAAAGATCTTATGCATTCAGTTCCTCCTCTCTAATCCTACACCTCTAAAGCCCTACTGCATAGCCCTTTATTACTATTCAACCAGTCTATGAGAATAGTTTCCTAATAAGTCTTGCCTCCTCCAACCATTTCCCATTCCAATCTATCCTTCATACTGTGGCCAAGCTAATTTTCCTAATGCAGAGAACTAATCATATTCCTCTGCTATAAGATTTAGGGCTAAAAGAGTACTTTGTAGTCATTTAGTCTTCATGTTAATTATAGCTAACATTTATATAGTGCTTTAAGGTATGAAAGGTACTTTACATCTCATTTAATCCTTATAATAACCTTCATCTACTTTATAGATAAAGGAACTGGGGCCCAGAGATTCACAAGGTCATACATGTAACTGTTACTTTCAATATCTACATATTGCCTATTACATGAAGAACTCTTCCAAGTAGCTCCTTTACCTGGCAATCCAGGCCTTCCACGATGAGGTGCCACACTACCTTTCCAACCTACTCTCATATTTTTAATACCCATTTGGTACTCTACATTCTACAAATTATACTACTTGACCCCTAGGATACACATTGTACTTTTTCGCCTGATGCTTTTGCTTATGCTGCTTCCTTTGCCTCCCCTTAAATTCATGGCCAATTCAAATACTAATTTCTCCAGTAAGTTTTCCTTGACCTAGCCCCTCCCAGCAAAGTACCATTTCCCTCTCAGACATCACAAAGGACTTTGTTTTGAACATATATATATATATATACACACATACATACATATATATGTATATAAAATGTACATGTCATTTTTCTATAGTATGCTGTGAGCCCCATGAAAGTAGACATTATACTATCTAAACTTACTCAGAGCATAACATAGTACTCTGTACCTACTGTAGGTGCATGATAAATGTTTAACTGAATTGAACTAACCACACTATTTTACAACTCTTTGATCAAGAGTAAGGTATGGAAAAACATAATGTCAGCAGGAAAAGTATTAAAAACCCTTGGCTGTAACTCAGACAAGACTAAAAGCCCCAAGCTCCAATCTCTACCTCTGAGGCCTCTTCTTCCACTGGGCAAAATGATATGGATCATATGACTAAGCCTAGAGTTAAATCAAAGCATATTGGCTGCCCTTAAAGGATTTTGTTTTTGATAGTAGCAAATAAGTCAAATAAGCAATCTGAATATAAGCTCTTCCAAGGCAGGGGCTGTCTTTCTCTTTGCTTCTATTTATATTTCAAGTACTTAGCACAATTCCTTGTGAGCCTGGCCAAGTAAGCAATTCATAAATGTTCTTTCTATGATTACAGATGTAGAGTTGGAAAAGACCTGCCAACACCTTCATGTCACAGATGAGGCAACTGAGGCACACAAGTGTTTAATGACTTGACCAACATCACACAACTAGTCGGAAGTTGAACCCAGGTTTTCCTGACCTCAAGCCCAGTACCACATTCACAACACCAAGCAACCTCAATTATTCCTTCAGACTGGAAAGTCTGAAAAGTACTGCTTCACGTCAAACTAACTGTAATCTCATTAAGTAGGGAGGATGGACTGGCATTGGCTAGAACTGTTTCATAGCATTTTTAGACTTATCACTAATATTAACATCTCTCACATAAAAACCTTTATTTCTAGATGTCCTAGTTCACTGAAAATATATTACATACTATATAACATTTTAGGCTTATAAAGTGTCAAGTGTGACAGGCTACTGCTTTTCTAACTAGTCTTCCAGCTCCTGGTAAGCAGAGATCGGTCTTATACTCTGTATTCCCTTTAGTATCTACGACTATGTCCTTCCGATAATATTAGGTAACCAATAAATTTACTGACTGAAAATTACGTATATGTAATTTTCTAAAGTATGGAGGAAAAAGGAAGATGCTATGAGTCTATGAAGACAAGACAGGCAACATGCACAAAGGGCTAGCTAGCTTGGAATCAAGAAAACCTAGGTTCAGATTCTGCTTAAAATTAACAGACGCTAATCATGTGACCTTAAATAAGTTGCTTTTCTTCTCAGTGTCCCAGGAGACTCTGTAAGCACATAAATTCAATGTTGGCTTTCCCCACAGGAATATGTAGCTGGTGAACTGAATTTAAGGAGTTTGTCACACATGGAGTTCCCCACATTGACCCACCTTTTCCCCCAAAAGAGGACAAAACAAAGTAGAAGGAAGAAAAAGCTTAACTTACAGTGTTGTCAAGTACAGATTCCTGAGTAGAAGGTAAGGAGATCTGGCATGACTGGCAAGAAGTCTCAAACACTTCTCCACTGTATATGGGTATAAAAGGTGGAAAGAATAAAATATTTGTTTTAAGATTTGC
>CM053622.1:498756421-498802574 GCA_028646595.1 Phalanger gymnotis | reverse complement strand
AAAAAAAAGCCTTTCATTTTAAAGGCGAGGGAACAAACTTTACAAGAAGAGTTACATGACCTGCCCATGGTCACACAGTAAGCTCAAGAAGAAGGGCATTTAAGGCATCAGGAAGAGCCTGGGCAAAGTCTCAGAGATGGGCAATAGAATCCTGCGTATGAGGAATAGCAAGTAAGCCTATTTGTCCAAAATTTAAAATTCATATTAATATTACTATATCTGTGATTGGTGTGGATGCTATGATTCCCTCTGCATAAGGAACCCCCAGTGTGGAAACCCTTTTCATCAATGGAGATCACATGGTCTGTAACTTGAGAGTTACAAAGAGTTGAATAATCAAGTGACTTGTACCTGGTCACAGAGTATATGTCAGAGACCCAAATCTATGATCCTATGACTTGAACAGAGCTCTCTGGGTCATCAAGGCCAGCCTTCTCTCTTATAACACAATGATGCCTCTCCAAAGAATGATCTTATGTAGAATATAGATTTAGCATTCAGGATCATATAAGTTTCAGCGTAGAAGGCAGCAGGGTACAGTGGAAAAGGCAGAGTTTATTTGGCTAGGAGGTGATAAGTGGCTTACCCAAAGTCACACGGCTGATCAAAGGAAGAGCCACAACTTCACTCTGTCTTCTGATCCTTACTGCTGTTATGATAATGTACCTGACAAGTGGTCATGCATCTTCTACTTAAAAACTATCTCAGCAGAGGTGCTAAACCAGTTTGAGGGTAACCTGCAGGCCTCCAACCCACCAGTGAATTAGCAGAATGTCTACCCCAAGCATGAAAAAGACTTCTGTCAGAATGAGCAGATGTGAACAATTTGTTCCAGTGGCCAAGGAGGTAGTGGTGGAGTGCTTCTAGCCTGATCAGACATCAAAGATGCCAAGGTCATCCACTGCATCCTGGGCTACTGCCAATCACCTTGACTTTTGTCACTGGATCTTGATGACCCTGGAAGAGAGAGTGAGGCTGATGACATCATGCAACTCTGCCTCACTTAAATCCAGTTCACGAGGCAAGTCAGCATCATCCCATGATATCATTGGTCCCCTTCAAAAACTAAGGACAAAAATTTTTTTTAAACCTGCATTGATTGGGAACCTACCACTTCTAGAATCTTTTAACTCTAATTATTAGTAATTTTTTTCCACTGTTACCAGGACACTTCACACTTTGCCATTTGGGGAATTAAATAGACCAAGCAAATTCAGGACAAATTTAGACCTAAGAAAAAAACTTCCTAATGGTTTATGCTGTTCCAAAGTGGAATAGTGTTATCTTTTTGTTACATGCTTTTTATTTTCCTGTGATTGATTCTCTGTCCCTCATCCCTTAATGGCTATTTCAGATATTCTCCTCTTAAACCCACCTTTTTCGGTCTTAACATAGATCCTTGTCTGCTACTTTATTAAGAAAATGGAGGCGATCTATAAATGGGATAGTTGTCACTCATTGGAAATCTTAAAGAATAAGTTAGAAAACCAGGGATTCTTGCTCAGCAACAGGTTCTACCATATAAAACCTACTCTTATTATATACCCTCTCAGATCCCTTTCTACTTGGAGTTAATGTGAAAAAAGTTTGAAGAAATTTAACCATGGCTGATCTTAAGCTGTTTTCTGATCAACCCATGACTTAGGAGATTAACAAGTGTTTTTCTGTAGCTTGTCCATTTTTACTCCTTTAAGGTGTTCTTATGGGCATTTTAAAAAATGAAGTAGAGTTAAAATCATAGTATACTCACCCCTTACCAAAGAAGGAAAATAGAATGTTTTTATAACCTTGATAAATTAAAATAAAAAATCTATCAAGATGAAAAAATAACAAAATAATAATCATTTTGCTTGTCACACTAATTGAAAGAATAATGCAGGAAAGTGGACTTCATTATTTTTTTTATTCCTCTAACAGGTTTTATCATACAGAGCAAGGTGTGACAGAAAGAACATTACTAGAAGTCTGAAGATAAAAATTTTAGCCCTAGAAGTACCACTTGAAACCCTAGCAAGTCACTGAGCAATGTTTGAAAAAAGTTTAAAAACAATGATTCTTAGCCATTCCAACACTGTCACTGCAGAAGTTGACCTCACCTCAAAGGCTTAAAGAAGGCATTTTATATTTTTCTCTTTTTTATGAGTGGCGATGGCCTCTGAACTTAGTTAAGCCGAACCTCAAACATTAGATACAATCTGTCACCAGGACCATATTAAGTCTTTGTAAAGTGGTAGATTCTGCCAGAGCTTGTGCTCTGCTGACATAGTCTTTGAAAACTCAAGCTCATCTCCATGTCTCAATGAGACCTAGAAACCATTTCCCAGTGGACAAGTGGTCCGAGGATATAAAGAGTTTTTAAAAGAAGAAAGACAAGCTACTATCTGGAAAATTGCTTAAAAGCACTAATAGAGAAATGCATATTAAATAAGTCTCATGCATTCCTTGACACCTATCAAATTAGTAAAGAGGAGAAAATTCATTGTTAGAATGATAATGGGGAGAAAGACATGCTAATTCTCTGTGAAGCTTTGAATTGGTCAGACTATTGTGGGAAACAATTTAAAATGCATAAGAAATGTTAATAAATTTCTCATGCCATGAGAATATGTTTTGCATGATTCCACGTGTAAAATTGGTATCATGTTGCTGGCCTTCCCAAGGAATGAGGGAAGGGAGGGGAGGAAGGGAGAGAATTTGGAACTCAAAATGTTTTTAGGTAGATGTTAAATTTTTTTTACATGTAACTGGGAAATATTTAATGAAATAAATATATATTTTTAAATTATTCATGCTCTTTGACCTACAGATAATACTACCGGAATTATACCCACATGGTGGTTATTTTTCACCCTCCTCATTCTTAGGAACTAAAATATATATACTTTAATGTCCCTTCAAGCATCCTAGTCTCCCAGTTCATCAGCTTCCTCAGTTCGCATGACCTATAACTTCACTCTCTTTAGCTGCTCACAGAGATGGTCATACTTTAAATCTTTTCTCCCTTCACAGTTTAGACTAGGGGTCTGGAATCTGGGGCCTCAAGGCCACATGTGGCCTTTTGACTAAGTCCAAGTTTTACAGAACTAATCCTTTTATTAAGGGGATCTGTTCTGTGAAGTTTGGATTCAGTCAAAGGGCCGTACTTGAGGACCTAGAGGGCCACACGTGGGCTCAAGGCTGCAGGTTCACCTGTAATAGACAGGTTAGCTATACACTGTCTTCGACAGAGAACTCACTTGCCCCCTTGTTTCACTGCCATTTAAGCCTTGCCAGTCCTTAGCCCTGGACTGCCCATCTACCCCCAATCTGCCTTCTCCACTTGGGTTCCCAGGCTTCTGAATGCTGCTGGGGCAACTCACCCTTGTGCCAGATGGGTCTAAATTAATGTTGCCTAATTTCAACTGAGCCCTCAATCCTGCTCTTTTTATTCTTCTGTGATAGATTCTTTTTCCTTCATCCCTCCAGATACTTTTTTTAAACCCACCTTTTGCTTTCTTAACATATGTCATTGTCTACTTTATTGAGAAAACAGAGGTCATCTGTAATGAGGTTCCTGTTTTTCCTTAACTCCATATCTCAAAAGCCTTCCACATCTTCTTCTTTGTTCCTGACTCAAAGAAAGAATTGGCCCTTCTCTTTGTCCAAGCTAACCTTTCTACTTATTTCCCTCAGCCCTATTTTCTTTTTCCTCTAGGAGCCTGGCTTAGAAATCATTCCCTATTTCAGTCTGATTTAAATCACTATACACTGGCTTTTTCCCGACAGCCTGCAAATGTTCTCAGGACTACTCCACTCTTCATATGACTATGTAATCCTTTCAGACTATCAGTTCTCTATCTCTCCAGTCCTGTATCTACTCCCTTCCATGCCAAACTCCCACAATCACTGACTCTACTTCCTCACCAGTCACTCACTTCTCATTCTCTTAGCCTCAGTTTTCATTGAACTAACACTACTCTCTTCCCAAGGTTAACTACAATCTCAACTGCTAAATGCTATGTCCTTTCCTCTGCCCTAATGTTCTCTGATTTTTCTATAGCTTTTAGTACTGGTGACTGCTATTCTCCTTTTGGATATTCTTTCTTCAGCTTCTGAGAGGAGCTCTCTCCTTCTCCTCCTGCCTTTCTCAATATGCTTTCCCTATTTCCCTGCTGGTATCAACCTCCATCCCATGTTCCCTCAGCATGAGTGTTCTCCAGGGCATTCTCTCAATAATCTCTTATAGAGATTTCTTTAGTTCATGTGAATTGAACTATCTCTGTGCAAATGACATATATATATATATATATGTATACATATATATACACATATATGTGTATAAATACGCATATATATGTGTATATATATACAAAATCAGTTAAATCAGTTTTAATATCTCTCCTAAACTCTATGTGTTTATTGCCAACAGCTTATTAAATATCTCCTCCCCACATATCCCATAGGTATGGCACACTCAGTATATCTGAGATGGAACTCATTATCTTCCTGCTCAAATCTCCAGACTTCCCCATTTATATTGAGGGCATGAGCATTAAACTAGTCACTTAAGTGCCATGGAATCATGTAATTTAAGAGTTGTAAGGAAACTCAGCAGCCATCTATTCCAGGCAAGGGATATCGGAGACATGAATTTAAGCTATCTTGTCTACTCTAAAAGAATCACTACTATACATGGTCATGCTGGGTTCTTGGTTTTATTCCTAGCTCCTTTGCCCTACAGAATATCATATTCCAAGCCCTTGGATTCTTTAATGTAGAAGCTGCTAAATCTTGTGTTATCCTGGGTATGGCTCCACAGTACTTAAACTGTTTCTTTCTGGTTGCTATCTTACCCTCTGATTCTAGGATATTGGGGCAATTTTCCTTTGTAATTTCTTGAAATATGATGTCTAGCCTCTTTTTTATAGCTTTCAGAAGGTCAAAAATTATCCAATTATCACTTTTCAATCTATTTTTCCAGGTCAGTTGTTTTTTTTCTGAGATATTTCACATTTTCTTCTCATTTTTCATTCTTTTGATTTTGTTTTAGTATTTCTTGATGCCCTGTGGAATCATTATCTTCCACTTGCCCAATTCTAATGTTTAAGAAATTATTTCCTTCAGTGAGTTTTTGCATCTCTTTTTCCTTTTGCCAATTCTGCTTTTTAAGGAGTTCTCTTCAAAGGTTTTTGATGCCTCTTTTACCAAGCTATTGACGCTCTTTTCATAATTTTCTTGTATCATTCTCATTTATTTTCCCATTTTTCCCTCTACCTCTCTTATTTGATTTTTTTAAAATCCTTTAAAAACAACAACAACAACAAACTCTTCCAGGAATTCTTTTTGGACTTCTATACAAACACATTTTTTCTTTGAGTCTTTGGATGTAGCTGCTTTGATTTCATTGTCTTCTTTTGGGTTTGTCTCTTGATTTTCCCTGTCTCCATATGGTCAGGTTTCTTTCTATGGTCAGGTTCTTTTTTGTTGTTTGCTCATTTTTCCAGCCTATTTCTTGACTTTTAACTTTATGTTAAAGTTCAGTTCTTCTCCTGGGATAAAAGGATCACTGTCCCAAGTTTCAGGGTTTTTGTGCTGCTATTTTTAGGGCTACTTCTGGGGGTCTAAAAGTTTTTGGTTCTTCCAAGGTGGTATGATCTAAGGAGAGGTAGGTTCACTACTCTCTTAGCCTGAGCTGTGAGCCCTCAACAATCCATTCCTCTAAGCCCAGGGCCCTTACTCCCCTGTGGCTGTGAGCACTTGCTCCTTCTGGCCCTTTAAATGCAGCTCAGGAAAACAATAATGCTCTTCTCCACCCTGGACCTGAGACTAGGTCTCCACTCTCCTTTGAGTGACCATAAGCACTCTTCTTTGCCTTGGAACTAAAAACAGGATTTCTGCTCCCCAGGGGCCACAAGAACCAGTATGCTAATGCTTCTTTTCACCCTGGGACCCCTACCTAGAATGGTAGATGGGCAATTCAACAGGGTCCTGCACCCAATGCCAGAACCCTGTAATCTCCTTTTGACAATTTATCTGTTCTCCCTACTCTCTGTGTATTGACAGCTCCCAAAGTGGCTGCCCTGCAACAGCCACCCCCAAGACCCCACCTTTACTGCCTACACTGAGCTCTCAGGGCCCATATATCTCCAGTGAAACAGATCTTTCTTGCTCACCTCCGAAATTGTTTTAGGCTGGAAAATTGTTTTCCCCCAACCTTTTGTTGCTTCTGCTGCACTAGAATTCGATTTGAGGCATTATTTTAAAGTTGTTTAGAAGGGAATTTGGGAGAGTTCAAATGTGTTCTTGTTACTTCACCATCTTGGTTCTGTGACCCAGGTCTTGATATCTTTCTAGGAAGCCTCTTTTTCCAGTCATACATACCACTTAAGGCTCCAACAGTATAGCAGCCCAATCTGAGCTGACTCCCTTAAACATCCCAGGCACTGGCAACTTGCATCCCAGAAAGGTGACTGCTACTACTTTTTGTATACTAGGAGAATTTATCTCCCTAACACCAGATCATGAGCCCCTAATGGCTGCTTTTAGCACTCTACCAATAGACTTTCTGGCTCTGATTCTGACTTTCTAACACTTACTCAAATGGTGTAGCAAGAACAGTGGTTAAAAAGCAAATTCCTACAAACCAGGGTCACACTTTACTACAAAAATATACAGAATACTTAAGAGGACATGTGGACACGAACCTAAAGTATAATTACAGTGAGACATATGTGCAGGGAACACATGTGACTAGACAACCAGAATGCAAGATCTCAATGTCCTTTTTTTCTTCAGAGAGAAGTTCTCTCATGGAGTTCTCTGTGGGACATGGAGCTGGTGTTGGATTTCTGCTTTCTGCTATGCCAGCTCCTCAGCTGCTAGGCTGTCAAAGCAGATCATTTAGCTGTTGTACTTCCTCCTCACCAGGACTGGATGCTTCTGAGTTGGACCAGGAAGTTGCTTGGACATTGGGCAGGACTGATTTTGGTATGGATCAGACAGGTCATTTGGCTTACTGCCCTTATGCTGGAATGGCTGTTGCTACTTACATATTGCTAGGATCTTGAATGAGTTGGAGTTTGTCCAAATCTGTGCTAATATAACAGGGATGTTTTTAGGTATGGATATACCAAAGCCAGAGTATTTACTTCCTGTCACTTCTTTAGCAAACTTTAGTCTCCTAATACAGCCTTAGTATTGATAGTCTTTGTTACTTACTCCATAGAGTTCTAACCCTTTCAAAGGCTGTAATGAGAATTTTCTTGTTTCCCTTTTAGAAGTGCTGGTACATAATAGTCAGATCCACTGTCCAATATAGAAAATTTGCAGTCTTTACTGTCACTTAAGGGGCAGGGTGGTTGTAGAGGGTTCCAATAAATCCAGGTCAAGGAATCAATATGCAACTGGTTGTTGAGTTCAAGCTTAGTGTCCATTGCTGACCTCATCTCCATGTCCTGACATTGATTCTTAGTAATTTAGCTTCTCACACACAAACTCTGCTTTCTTCTATTAGGTTTGCCCATCACTCCTATATCTATTGTGGTTATTATTTAAGCAGAATGCAGTTCTACCCATTCATCTGGTTTCTGTTAGTGATATCTTTCCATTAGGTAGTTATGTGCCCTGGTCCCTGGACCCCTGGCTTCTCCTAGTGTAATGGCACATCTACAATTCTTTTTCTCGCAGCTTTTCTATGAGTAATTGCCCTTGAATCTAGGTGATTAGAAATGGTCTCTTGCCCTGTTCCTAGGGTCCGCACACAAGAAGATGTCAAGGAGCTAGGCTGAGCTGAGTTTTTTCAAGTTAGATTATTCACTGTGGCTTAGAAATGATTTATAATTTGGTTTACTGTGTCCAGCAACTGATCACGTTTTGGCTGCTTTCACTTCAGCTCTTTGGAGTAAACTATACCCTGGCACGTTTGCTCATAGTCTAACTACATTTGCTTCTTAATTGCTCTTTGTAGTTGACTGTCCACTCAAATTACAAACTTGAAGGGCCTTTTTCCTTTTCACTGAATGAGCTCAATGTTTGCTTCTCGTGGTCTTATCACTACTACATTAGTTTTCACAAGCATCTTTGCAGTGTGACTTCATGTTGTGAAGTCTTCAGACTCTCTACAATTCGGGAAGCTAAGTAGCAATCACTCTCTTTGTTCTGCTTCATAAGCCTGCCAATGCTACAGTGCCTCAGTCCAATTTGTCACTGAGAAAAAGCAATATCTGTGCCTAAGATTGCCCTGTGGTACAACATTGTACATTGTGGAGCATGGATACTTATTGGCATCTATAGCTGCTTCTGCACTTCGGATGGCTTTCAATTGAAGTTCAGTTCCAATAACATGTCTGTAGATACTTCTTCATTGATTAACAGTCTTAACCTCGTGCAATATCCTCTCATTTTCTGGGAAAAGCCTGGTTAGCAGTCTCTAAGTTCTTTCTGAAACTCTCATCCTACCAAGAATTTTAGAAGAGTCCATAGCTTCGGGTAACTTATTGAAAAGACTGTTTTTATCATTTTTCTCTTATCACTTGGTGAATACCTGACATCCCAAAGTTTCAATACTATCTTGTAAAATGCTCTTGATATCCTTGTCTCTCAAGACCTGTGGTACTCCTATATTTCACTTAAAATTCTTATTTTTAGTTTCAAATTCTTTTCCTTAACCCCTCCCTCACCCAATAGAGAAGGCAAGAAATATGATCCCCATTACACATGTGAAGTCACACAAAACATTTTTCATACTAGTGATGTTGCAAAAAAAAAAAAGAAAAATAAAGTGAATACCCAAAAGGCTATAAAACTGTGCAAACCCTTTGATCCAGCAATGCAATTACTAGGTCTGTATCCCTAAGAGATAATAAAAAATGGAAAAAGACCCACCTGTACAAAAATATTTATGGCAGCTCTTTTTGTGGTAGCAAAGAATTAGAAATTAAGGGGATGCCCATCAATTGGGGAATAGCTGAGCAAGATGTGGTATATGAATAGAATGGAATACTATTGTGTTGTAAGAAATGATGAGCAAGCTGATTTCAGAAAAACGTGGACAGACTTACATGAACTGATGCTGACTGAAGTGAGCAGAACCAGGAATTGTACTCAGTACACAGCAACATTGTGTGATGATCAACTTTGGTAGATTTAGCTCTTCTTAGCAATACAAAGATCTAAGACAATTCCAAAAGACTCATGAGATGGAAAATGCTATTCAAATCCAGAGAAAGAACTATGGAGTCCGAATGCATATTATTTTCCTTGAAGCATATTATTTTCTCTTTTTTTGTTGTTTTTTTCCCTTTTGTTCTGGTTCTTCTTTCACAATATGACTAATGTAGAAATATGTTTAATATGATTGTACATGTATAGTTGATATCAGATTGCTTGCCATCTTGGGGAGGGGGGATAGAGGAAGAAAAAAATTTGGAACTCAAAATCTTATAAAAGTAAATGTTGAAAACTATCTTTACACGTAATTGGAAAAAATAAAATACTATTAAGTGGGGGAGGGGGAAATAAAGTGAAAAACATGCTTCAATCTTTACTGAGAGTTATCAGTTCTCTCTCTGTCTCTCTCGCTCTGTCTCTGTCTCTGTCTCTCTCTGTCTCTCTGTCTCTCTGTCTCTCTGTCTCTCTCTCTCTCTCTCTCTCTCTGTCTCTCTCTCTCTCTTTCTCTCGACAGTATTTTTCATCATAAGGCTTTTGGAACTGTCATGGATCATTATATCAGAAGAGTTAAATCTTGAACAGTTTGTTATCATTAAAATATATTGCTGTTACTGTGTACAATGTTCTCCTTGTTCTGCTCATTTCACTTTGCATCAATTCATATAAGTCTTTCCAGGTTTTTCTGAAACTATTCCCTTCATCAATTCTTACAGCAAAATAGTATACTATCACAATCATATATCACAACTTGTTCAACCCTCCTACAGTTGATAAGCATCTCCTTAATTTCCAATTCTTTGCCACCACAAAAAGAGCTGCTCTAAATATTTTTGCATAAGTGGGTCTTTTCCTTTTTCTTTGATCTCTTTTGGGATATAGACCTAGTAGCAGTACTTCTGGGTCAAAGGGTGAGCACAGATAGCCCTTTGGGCATAGTCACAAATTGCTCTCCAGAATGCTTCACAACTCCACCCATGGTGCATTACTATCCCTATTTTTCCACATCCCCTCCAATATTTGTCATTTTCCTTTTCTGTCATGTTATCCAATCTGATAGGTATGAGGTGGTACCTCAGAGAAATTTGCATTTTTCTAATTATTAGTGACTTAAAGCATTTTTTCATATAAATATAGATAACTTTGATTTCTTCTGAAAGCTGCCTGTTTCTATCTTCTGACCATTTATCAATTGAAAAATGGCACTTATTTTTATAAATTTGGCTCAGTTCCTTATAAATTCAAGAAATAAAGCCTTTAAAACAGAAACTTACTGTAAAAATTGTTTCCCAGTTTCCTGCTTTCCTTCTGATTTTGGCTGCATTGGTTTTGTTTGCTGTGGCAGTCCGTTAATGAGAACTTTTCTATGTGGCCCTATTTGCATTGCTACATACCAGTGTCTAGGAATCGCACATCCAGCCTCCGTACTTGTAATGTTGCAGTAATACCAAAATATTACTATAATACAATTATCGTGTTGCAGAAATAAAATTGTATCGCAATACAATCAGTACTTACATATTCAACTATGTAAAAGTTATCTCAAAAGAACTGGTCTTCTGACTTGTAAAGGAAATAACAGAAAAGGCTATCTAATTACAATCTGGAGCATTACAGAAAAATAATGCTAATTTTCTGTAATGAATCCCTTAAACTAGGGCATCCAAAAATAATATTCCTGGATAGAAAATGCCTTCAGTGGATCCCTGAAAATGCAAAAGATACCCAAATATATTTTGGTGTCTTTGACATCTTTTATATGAAACCTCTACATGTAGCATCCCCTCTGAACTGACTTTCTGAACTAAAGGACTGTGTTCCCTGAGGGCAACTGACTACTTTTCTCCTCAGAGGTCCATTGGCAAGTAATCCAGTGGTACTGAGACTAGCAAACTTTGTTGCTTATGAGCTTCTATTTGATTTGTTCCCCACCAATAACAATTAACCAGTTGTTATTAATAAGCTTCTCCAAAGGGACTTTTTTCTAAGGTTACCATAACTTAGGAAAGAAATTATAAAAATATCCCCCAAACAAGTCCCTGGAGAGAGCGGTCTCAAATCAAAGCATAACTATGTTGAAGGACACATGTTGGGAACAAGTGGGCTTAGGAGATGCCTCACAACTCCTGGGCCGGTAGAGTCTCTTTTTCCTCACCAAGTGTATTTCTGCATGTGGCGTCACAGACAGACAAATGGTACCCTTGCTCAGCTGGCTAGCAGCTTGCAAAAGCATCTCAACTAACAGGTCAGTCCTTTGCTGCTCTGGATCAGGATCTCCCAATAAGCATGCTCGATCCTCACCAGACTTCACTATGGCCTCCACCAGCTCTATGACCCTGCTTGTTGGTGGGACCCTGGATGGCTTTAACGGATCTCTTAGTAGACACTTATTTACCTATAATCAAGAAGAAAGTAACAAGAAGAAGAAGAGAGGTTTTAGATGTTCATAGATACATGGCTGGGTGGGAGATAGGTCATGCTGCCCCTCCACTTCCCAGTAGTTCATAGCAACAGTCTTCACAAGCTGACAAGCACGCACGCACGCGCACACACACACACACGCCACAAAGACAAAGGGAAGGCAATATCAGTCTTTTTTGTGATCAAACATAGTTCCAGCTCCATCATCAGTCCTTCCAGATCTGAAGCCAACTGAAAAACTGCAGACAAGCCCCTCAGTAATTCATGACTGAAGGAAGACTCCTCAAAGTTATATATGTTGAATTACAACCAGGCAGAGGATATTGAGCATTAAAAATAAGCCTTCTTTGACCATCTCTCTGTTACTCTGTTACAACAGATTACAGAACTATAGTTCAAAGGAAATCGTAAGTCTGCTTTAAAAAAATTAAAAGAAATATCAGTGGTTGTATCTCCATTTGTTTGCAGTCACACACACACAAATACACAGCTTTTTTTTTAAAGATAGTTTGAAAAATTAATCCTGGAATGCTTTTAAAATTAAAATGATGTAGTTCACAGATGTGTCATCTAGTCCTTCTCCCTCATTTTACAGGTGAGAAAACTGAGGCCCAGAGAGATGAAAAGGCTTTTTCTTTGATGATATCTTTTATGTTACATCTTGCATACAACTCATCATTGATTTTTTTCAAAAAAGTAACCTGCAATGTTTTTTCTTTGGTGATTGTGGCAGTATGTGATTTGTATACATATAACATCACCAAAAGAACCCAGAAACTAAAAAGAGATTTTAATTTTGTAGAGTAATTTGAGAACACGTAAAATGCTGCAATTTCCCAAATGCAATCCAGCCCTTTCTATTTGTTTAATCCGTGGCCCAGCTCATTATCCATCTGCAATATCTGACCAAGATAATGTGTTGATGGACCAGCAAAATAGGTTGCCCATCCAAATGCGAATTATAGTCAATAAGCATCCTTCTCAATAAGCGTTCTTATGCTTCAACTGCTTAATTTTCTGTGTGGATTGTAAGAACATAAATCTAAGAACTTGAAATTTGTTCATTAAAAATTAACTATAAGTGACTTCAGTTCAACCATCTAATAACCACAGATGGATAATACAAGTACCTCTTTGGTACCCATGGAGAATTAGAACTGGAGCGACCTCCAGGGTGTTGAATAGTTTATCCGAAAGATTTATGGGGAGGCTTGGACAAGAATGGAAGAAAAACACACTGGATGGGAAAGCATGGATAAGATTTAATCTGTACACTTGGAAGGAATCCTTCCATTAGAAGGATCTATTAATGTTTTGGAATAACAGTTTGCAGTTGCATAGTTCTGTGTTACAAAAACTCCACCTCTTATGAAACAGGTAGCGCAAGTTTTAAGGTCCTGCCTCCATCCCAATCAACAAAGTGGATATTAAGAAATTTTTCTATAACTCATGGTAAAGTGTGGATAAGCCCTTAATCAATCTTCCAACCTATTCTCATCACTGAAGACCGTGTGTGTGTGTGTGTGTGTGTGTGTGTGTGTGTGTGTGTGTGTGTGTGTGTATCCAGTGTGCTGTGTGAGGAAAAGAAACAACATTAAACAAAATGAAGTCTGGAAAAACAGTAGGAATTGATGAAATACATACAGAAGAAAGACAACACAGTTGTGGAAGCCCACAAGAATTGATTTTTCAAGATAACTAAATTGGGTAAAGATGCCATAAAAATGAGGAGGAAATGTTATTGATTTTTTAAAATTGGCTCTGTGATTTCATTGGTATAGGAAATTTCTGGTGAAGAAACTCTCTTCACCAATGCAGATGAGAAATTATGCTGCAATTTGTACTCAGTTTCTAGGAATATTGTGAGCTTAGTGACTAAATCACATCACTTATATGTCAGATATAGGAGTTGACCAGGTTGTCAGGGAACCCATCTTTTCCCTGTCAAACAAACCTATATTTTCAACATTAGTCTTCTTCTGGTGATATTCTGTGGCTTGAAATCATGTTACAATATAATCTAAGAAGAATCAAAATTAGGTCTGTATCTCAAAGAGACGACAAAAAATGGAAAAGGACCCACGTGTGCAAAAACATATGTAGCAGCTCTTTTTGTCATGGCCAAGAACTGGGAGTTGAGGGGATGCCCATCAATTGGGGAACAGCTGAACAAGTTATGGTATATGAAGGTAATGGAATACTATTATGCTATAAGAAAGGATGAGTGGGCTGATTTCAGAAAATCCTGGAAAGACTTACATGAACTGATGCTGAGTGAAGTGAACAGAACCAGGATAACATTGTGTACAGTAACAGCAACATTGTGTGATGACTGACCTTGACAGATTTAGCTCTTCTTAGCAATACAAACAGGGGTGGGGAACCTGCAGCTTCGAGGCCACGTGTGGCCCTCTAGGTCCTCAAGTGTGGCCCTTTGACTGAATCCAAACTTCACAGAATAAATCCCCTCAATAAAAGTATTTGTTATGTAAAACTTTGACTCAGTCAAAAGGCTACACCCAAGGACCTAGAAGGCCATATGTGGCCTCCAGGCCCCAGGTTCCCCACTCCTGGTTCTAAAATAATTCTAAAAGATTCATGATAGAAAATGCTATCTATATCCAGAGAAGGAACTATGGAATCTGAATGCAGATCAAAGCTTACAATTTTCTCTTTCTCATGGTTTTCCCCCTTTGTTCTTATTTTTCTTTCACGACATGACTAATGTGGGAATATGTTTAATATGATTGTACATGTGTAGCCCATATCAGATTGCTTTCCATTCTTGGGGAGGGGAAAGAGAAGGGAGGGAGAAAAATTTGGGAGAAAAAATTTTACAAAAATGAATGTTGAAAATTATGTGTAATTGGAAAAAATAAAATACCATTAAGTGGGGAAAATTCAAATCAATTCAACTAAAAATCGTTTTTAAAAAAGAATCAAAATTGCAGGTATTACACATAGAAATGATGAAATTGCAGTGGGCACAATAGAGTGTACCATTATATAAATGATCATTTATATAAAAGACATGGGTTATAAAACATAATCAAAGACATGCATGACTGAAATAGTAACCAAGCTAGGCATGCACTTAGATCGAGGATTAATAAGTAGTCCAAATGGTCCACTGGTTGAGGAAATCAAGTCATAAAAAATCTCTTGGTCAAGAGGTATAGGATTTGAGGCTTCAGAAACTTCCTCTATTGATTATCTCCAATTTGTCCCATACATAGCTATTTGAATGTTGTCTCCTCATTAGAATATGACTTCATTGAGATCAGGGACTATCTTTTACCTTCTTTGTATCCCCAATACTAAGCACAATACCTACCATACAGTAGCACTTAATATATGTTCAGTGACTGACTGAGCCTTCTACTTATTCCTGAAGACAGCAAGATCAGAGGATGAAGGAAGTGATCCCAGAGAGAGTGTTCACCTTCCCTTCTCCTTATTGATCATGTTATGGAAGCCAGGAGCAGTGGAAGACACACTTGTGGACAAACATGGATATGGAAAGATCATGTGGGCTAGAGACTCTACTAGGACATTGAGACTTTTAGCCCAGCAAAGTGCTATACTTAGGGAGAATTAATCAATCAACAAACATTTATTAAGTACCTACTATATGTCAGGAACTGTGCCAAGCACTGAGGATACAAAAGGGGGCAAAAAGACAGTCCCTGCCTACAAGGAGCTTACAATTTAATGGAGGAGACAATGTGCAAATATATACAAAACAAACTATATATAGGACAAATAGGAAATAATTAACAGAGGACAGGCACATTTATAATTAAGAGGGATTGGGGAAGACTTCCAGTAAAAGATGGGATTTTTGTTGGGACTTAAAGTACCATTTCATGAGGACTCTATGAAGGGAGAAAAGGACTTCCAGTAACCAGGAGTTGTAGGCTACCTGTTTGCCAAATGTGTCCTCTACACATGTGCCTTACTATATTTATTCTTTATGTCTGACTTCACTCTCTCCTGGGACCTTGTGTATATTAAGGGAGGATGTATCCCTGGTTTTGGAGGGGAATATTTTGTACCAATTGTTCTTACTATATTATCTTAATAAATACCTTGCTAAAAGTAATTTGAGGCTATGGACATAATAAATGGGTTATCAATGAATGAATGAAAAAAATATTTATTCAGCTCTTATTATATGCCAGGCACAGTGTTACATGTACTTAGGAAATAAATAGCAGAAGCAAAGACAATCCCTACCCTTAAGGATCTTATATTTTAATGCACTGGGAAGCAGAGGCCTTGGAGAGGCACTTTGGATTGGAATAGTGAATAGCACCAAGGGGAATAGATTGGCACAACCCATCCAGGAACTAGCAAGGATTAGGTTATTGTTCATGGTTCCAGACCTGGAGATTGGAGATGGGGGAGAGGATGGAGGAAAGGGTATACACAATTGATTAGGCAGTTGGGGAGGTGATTGTATGGAAGGGGTAGCAAAAGAGGAAGGAGTGAAGCGAAGCATGGTTGTGGCTTCCTTGAACAGAGTTTAGGAGAAATGCTGTTGTCTGTCCTCCCTTTCTAAAGAGGACCAATGACATCACTGGTTGATATCTTGACATGTACGTGAGTTAGACTTAAGTTGTCTGCCTCACTCTCTCTTCCACTTACCCAAGTCCAGCGGCAGGATAAATCTCAAGATGACTGGCAATGACCCAGGATGCAATGGATCACCTTGGTGCCTTTGATGTCTGACCAAGCTCTAGGGGCTTCACAGTGCCTGCTTCAGCCCCCTTTCATGGTCTTTGGAACAAATTGTTCTTATATACCTATTCTGTCAGAGGGAAGTCTTCACATGCTTGGGGTAAACATCCCTCTTGACTTACCAAACCTTTACCAAAGGGTTTGAGGCCTATAGGTTACCCTCAGCCTGGCTCAGTCCATCTACAGAGATGGTTTTACTGTAGTGTAACTGCTGTGCATGCTATAGTTTCTTGTACCCAGAGGTGAGAGTTGGGTGAAAGGTGGAAGTGAGCAGCCCTGAAAAGGGCTTGGCAAAACCTCACACCAGAAGTGTTAGTCCTCCCCAAGCACCCATATGCTCCTTAAGAGAAATAGTCACCCATCTGGAGAGCAGGAGCCCAAGGATAGAAGTTTCTCCCTGGTATGGTCTGTGATATGGTTGTCAAGGCAATCATCTGGGAGGCTGTGGAAGAGGGAGCCCGAGAGAAATATACCAATGAGGGTCCTGAGTGACTACAATATTAGAAATATGACTTCTCACCATTAACCCTAAAGCCAGAGCTGTGCTGGTAAAGGTATAAGGACAGACTGGAGGTGGGAGGAGAAGAACAGTATGGAGCACTGGGAAGGACTTGTGTATCTCAGAGAGACTTTTAAGTTTAATCTGCATTATTAACATTTTCTCTATCATTTTCTTAAGTCTAAACAATCAATAAAACAATAAATCAAACGCTTATTTGTAGAATTGGCCAATTTCTGAGCTGTAAATGCTGACCCTAAAAATTTACCAACTGGCTCTCCTGAAAATAACACGAGCTGGCTTCAGCAGAGCACCGTAGGATAATAGTCGGTCCTGGACAGGGAACCCCACTTGCCCAAGCACATGCGACTGAGGGGAGTAGCCTCAGAGGGGGTGCTACACAAATATTATCATCTTCACTTTACAGATGAGAAAACAGGGATTTAGAAGCCTGTTTGCTCAGGATCTAACAACTACAAAGAGGAATCTCGGTGCGAACTCTACTAACTAGCTTTGTGATGTTGGGAAGATCCAGTTAGCCTGAATTTCCTCATCTCTAAAATGAAAGGATTGTATGTACTAGTTGATCCCTAAGACCCTGTCAGCTATAAAATTGGTTTGATTCAATTAACCAATGATTCTTAATGTTACACTAGTAAGAATAATATTACAGTAATTCGAAAAAAAACAAAACCCAGAAGCCCTTATATACCTAGACTCCATTTTAGATGCACCGGTGTCATATTCTTTGACCTTAGTCATCTCAATCTCTTTGTGTCTCCCTTACCCCAGCCAGGAAATAGGTGAAAATAGAAGGGTCTCATTGAACACCAGCTGCTGCTGCTAATATGAGCTTTTCTGAATAAAACAGTTCCACTCAAAATCAATGAAGCAATTCTTACAAAGCCAGTTTTCAACATGAGCACTATTCCAGACTTTTGAAATTATTCACACTGCATCTATATTTCTAACATGTATTTCACATGCCATACACATTTTGAAAATGAGCTGATATAACTAATTTTTAAATGACATAAACTCATTTTTTAAAAAAAATTCTAAGAAAACATCTTTGTTATATGGAATGTGAATATTAAGAACTTGGGGTAGCATGCATGTAGCTATGTCTATTGTTTTTTCTCAAATGATCTATTTGTATTTGAATAAGGAAAACTCATGAATATAATTTGAAATATGTAAGTATAGTATAGTTTTATTCTGAGACTAGCACATGGTAGTACATTACAGGAAAGTCTTATTATCAAAATGATAAATTTTACTAGATTGTTACTTTTAATGGAGTTGGTTCAAATAGACTATTCAACCCCCAGAGCTTTGCTTTCTTTGACAGTAAAATAAATCAATATTATGATAGAAATAATAAAAAAGTATGGCTCCATAATACATTTGTAGTACAGAATATGTAATTTGTAAAGGTGTTAAAATATCTATTTAGATGTGTGATTCTCTCATAGAGTAGCTGTATTTATACTTAAATAATAAATGAAACAACTTGATTCAAATGACGGTATGTTTCTGCCAACTCTAATTTTACTCTGAGAGCTCAAGAGATACTTTGTTCATCTACCATAAGAGAACAATAAACAAAAGACCTCAACATCATACATGCCAACAAGCTCAAACGCACACCAATGTAAACATTTGTTTGAATTTGTTTTCCTTTTCTATTGTTCCTGTAGCTAAAAAGTTTATCTGGTTGGGTTATTCCCTCCCCCATTTTATGAGAATATGCTTGATGACTTAACATTTGTTGTTCCTTATATGATTAAGCAAAATAATTAAGAAATGTAAAAGTTATGTGTAACAATGACTGTACTAGCTCCCATGGCCTGAAGGCTGGGTATTACATTTCCACCTCTTCTCAAGGGTTTTCCAGTACCCTTGAGGTGGGTAGGGAGATTGGGAAGTATCTAGTCTCTGCCATTGGCTCAAGCTGCCATCTATTGCATACCTTCAATTTTAAGGGTCCTCAACACCCTAGTTCCATTTAACCTTTTAACAGTCAGATTAGCTTTTTACAAAGAAATATTTATTTAAAGTTATAGCAAGAACACACCCCCACCTTCCTGCCCCATTACTTGGGGGGTCATAATCCCTCCTGCATTCCCTTGATTTTTGGTTAGGAAAGGGGGATTAGGTTCTCAATTTAGTTTAGTTCCTACACAGATGACATCAGTTCCACCAAGTTCCAAGTCCAAAAGCCTTCCCCCAATTCTTGTCTTAGCACCCTAGCTTCTGGGGGCTTCCCTGCTAAGCAGGGAACAACATCTGGCCTGGAATTGTGGCTCCATTGTCCAGGACTTCTAGAACTGAAGAGGACAAAAGAAACAAACCAAAACCCCAAGCCTATTTCTTGAGGCCAAAAGGCCTAAATCAAGGGAAAGGTAGGCCTTTTCCCACCAAATTTAGAGCATGGTGCCCATGCTGAGGGTGAACTAGACCCTCACACCTAGATGCCTCCCAAAAGAGAATGCTCGACTATTCCCTCCATCAGGTAGATTTAAAGAAGTAATCAGTTCCAGCTATGTAGCCAATGGAAAGAGGCTGCCATAACATACATGTTAGAGGAAAGCAGAATTTCTCCTCTCAGAATTGGTGCTTGGTGTCTCATACTCTCCCATGTGGGTGCTTTTTTGTTCATCTGGGTATGTATCGGAAAGCCCTGTAAGAAAAATTTGCTATTGTGAGTTTATATTCAGATAGCTCTTTTTTAAGGTTTAAAGACTTAATACTTTTGGTTTAAACTAGGAAAATATCTTTGCTTTCTTAATGACAGAATTGTGAAATATGGTTTTATATGGAATAAAATGGCACAACCGTTTAACTTCTGCCCAGTCAAAGATAGGAAGTGGAGAAGACTATAACCGTTGGAAATGTTAAGGAGAATTTGGGTTGGGAGAATGTAATCTTTCTTTTAACAACAGTCTAAACTCTAAGGTTAGACCTTGATTCTCTGGTGAAAAATATCAACATATTTTTCAAGACTTTTTTTTTATGCTGCTGTCTGGCTGAACTTTAGGATTCAAGATCTCAAACATCTTAGAGATATTGTGTTTATTATTTTCATTACACAGTAAAAAAGATAAGAAAATTCTTGAAAGATTTTGGAAGTCTCATTGAATTCATATCTTCCCTGAACCGACTATCAATTTTATTTTTTTGGTTCTAATTCACTGTATTCACCTTTAGGTCAAAGGACAATGGTTCAAAGAAGAATACAGATTCATTGCCTTTACATTTATTCGGTACCTTTTGTTTTCATTTGTCACAATAGGAACTAGATTTCTGCTCTCCTAAATGAGCACTATTGCTGGCTACACACTGTCCTTATTGTCAAAAGTGTCTTTTCTCCTTAGGATAAACACATTGGTTTTGCTCAGTCTGAATTGTTCTCTCTTGCTCCATACAAACACTATGTCCTTTCTAATGTAACTTATTAGCAGTTGGCAGCAATATGTTTCAAATTCTATTTTGATGTGTCCTTGAAGCTTTTTATTTCCTTGTCTGTCCTGTGACCAGGATTGAAGTGCCTCCACAAAGTGGTGATGTGAATTTTCATGGTGCCAGATGACTACAATCCAGAGATTGTAGGTCATGGTTACTTCCCCTATCTTCTCCTCTCTTCTATCTATCTCACCAAGCTGAAACCTGGATAGTCTACCAGTGACATGCCAAGAAATTGAATTGTTTCCATTTGAAGATCACCTGGCAAGATAAGGTACCAGACACTGATGTCCTTTCTCAAGCTAAACTGCCAAGCATTCAAATTCTACTGCAGAGAGTGCAGCTCTGATGGGCTGGCCACCTTTGTTCTAATGCCAAACATGCATTTGCCTAAAAAACTAGTTTTATGGAGAAATCACATAAGGCAAGCACTGACATGCAGCTCAGAAGAAGTGATACAAGGACACTCTCAAGGTCTCTCTGAAGAACTTTGGAATCAATTGCATAACTTGGGAGACACTGGCAAAGAACCGCCCAGGATGGCATGCCCACATCAAAGAAAGTACTATGCTCTATGAGTGAAACAGAATTTAAGTAGCTCAAAAGAAATGTGAGATGTGCAAATTTAGAGACATCTCCACTTTAAATGTTCATATACACTATTTGTGCCCAACCTATGGTAGAACCTTCCAAGCTCATATTGGTCCAATCTGCCACAGTCAGTAAGTAGGCACACTGTACCTTGACTCCAACCAAGTGATGTCATTTTGGTCCTCTTTGAGAATAAAGGACAACAACCAATCAGATCATCCTCAGACCACTGGGGAAAATGCCTCATTATCTCTGGGGTCCTAGCTTTTAAATATTTGGCTTCCTTTCGCTGATATTACCTGATGAACTGATGTGATCCTGGGGTGTTTAGATGTTGAGGAAACTCTTGGCTTTTGGTCAAATTATTCTATGGTCTATATTTTGATGTGAAGGCAGTACAGAGAAAGGGATAGGAGTTTCTACTAATCTTAAGGACAGAAGATTCTGAATGTGAAATCTGAAGAAAATAAAACCTTAAAAAAACAGAATTGGTCAAAAGGTAAAAGAGGAACAAAAATTCACTAAAGAGAAGAATTCCCGAAGAGCTTAAAAGATTTTAAAAATCGAGTAATAGAGGAAGAGGAAAAATTGGGAAAAGAAATGAGTTATGCAAAACATTATGAAAAGAGAGTCAATAGCTTGGTAAAATAGGCACAAAAATGGAAGAAAATAATAGCTAAAAAACTAGAATTGACCAACTGCTTAAAAAAGGCACAAAAACCCACTGAAGAGAAGAGCTCCTTAAAAAACAGAATTGGCCAAAAGGGGAAAAAAAGGTACAAAAGCTCACAGAAGAAAATAATTTCTTAAAAACTAAAGTTGGGAAAGTGGAAGATAATGATTTTATGAGGTATCAAGAGCTGTAAAACAAAATTGGAAGATTGAAAAATTAGAAGAAAATGTGAAATATCTCTGAAGAAAAAGAACTGACCGGGAAAAATAGACTGAGAAAAGATAATTTTAAAATTTTTTGGACTACCTAAAAGCAACAATCAAAAAAAGGGCCTAGACATCATATTTCAAAAAAGTGTAAAGGAAAACTGCCCCAATATCCTACAATCAGAATGTCAGATAGAAATCCCCTCCTGATCCCCTCCTGAAAGCGATCCAAAAATGAAAACTCACAGGAATATTATACCCAAATTCCAGAGTTCCCAGGTCAAGGAGAAAATATTGCAAGTAGCCAGAAAGAAACAATTCAAATGTCATGGAGCCACAGTCAGGATAACACAAGATTTATCAGCTTCCACAATAAAGGAATGGAAGGCTTAGAATATGATATTTCAGAAGGCAAAGGAGTTGGGATTGCAAACAAGAATAACCTGCCCAGCAAAACTGAATATAATCCTTCAGGGGAAAATTGGGATATTTAATGAAATAAAGGACTTCTAAGCATTCCTTATGATAATACCAGCACTGAATAGAAAATCTGGCATTCAAACAAAAGACTCAAGAGAAGCATAAAAAGATAATGATTATCTCAATAGATGAAGAAAAGATTTTTGACAAAATACAACACTCATTTCTATTAAAAACACTAGAAATCATAGGAATTAGTGGAGCTTTCCTTAAAGTAAGTAGTATCTATGTAAAACCAAAAGCAAGCATGATCTGTAATGGGGATAAACTAGAAGCCTTCTTAATAAGATTAGGAATGAAGCACAATGATGTCCATTATCACCACTATTATTCAATATTGTACTAGAAATGCTAGCTATAGTAATAAGACAAGAAAAAGAAATTAAAGGAATTAGAACAGGCAATGAGGAAACAAAACTATCATTCTTTGCAATTGATATGATGGTATACTTGGAGAATGCTAGACAATCAACTAAAAAAACTAGTTGAAATGCTGAACAACTTTAGCAAAGCTGCAGGGTACAAAATAAACCCACATAAATCATCATCATGTCTATATATTGCCAATGAAATCCAGCTGAAAGAGATAGAAACAGAAATTCCACGCAAAATAACTGCAAACAATATAAAATTCTTGGGAGTCTACCTGCTAAGACAACTGCCAGGAACTGTATGAACACAATTACAAAATACTTTTCACACAAATAAAGTTACAACTAAACAACTGGAGTAAAATTAATTGCTCGTGGATAAGCTGAGCCAATATAATAAAAATGACAATTCTACCTAAATTAATGTACTTATTCAGTTCCATACCAACTAAACTACCAAAGAATTATTTTATAGGGCTAGAAAAAAATAAAGAAATTCATCTCAAAGAACAAAATGTCAAGAATATCAGGGGAATCAATAAAAAAAAGATGTGAAGGAAGGCAGCCTTGCAGTACCAGATTTCAAACTATTTTACAAAGTGGTAATCATGAAAACCATATGGTACTCATTAAGAAATAGAGTGGTGGATCAATGGAATAGATTAGGTACTCAATACACGGTAGTAAATGACCATAATAATGTAGTTTTTGATAAAGGCAAAGAGCCAAGCCTTTAGCTATTTGACAAAAACTGCAACAGTTCAGTAGAAACTAGGTATAGCCATTATCTCCTACCATAAGGTCAAAATGGGTACAGGATTTAGACATAAAATGTGACAGCATAAGCAAATTAGGGGAGCATGAAAAATTTTACCTGCCAGAGCAATGAATAAGGAAAGGATTTATGACTAAATGAGATATAGAGCATCACAGGATGTAAACTGTATAATAGAATACACCAAACTAAAAAGGTTTGCACAAACAAAGCCAATACAGCCAAGATTAGAAGGAAAACTGGAAAAATGGGGGAAATTTTTTATAGAAAATTTCTCTGATAAAGGCATCATGTCTCAAATATATAGAGAATTGAGTCAAATTTATAAAAATACAAGTCATTTCCCAATTGATAAACAATCAGAGGATATGAACAGACAATTTCTAGAAGAAATCAAAGCTATCTATAGTCATATGAAAAAATTCTCTGTCACTATTAATTAGAGAAATGCACATGAAAACAACTCTGAGGTACCACTTTACACCTATCAGATTGTCTAATAGGACAGAAATGGAAAATGACAAATGCTGGAGGGGATGTGGAAAAATTGGTATACTAATGTACTGTTGGTGGAGTTGTGAACTGATCTAACTATTCTGGGGAGTAATTTGGAACAATGTCAAAAGGGCTATAAAACTGTACAAACCCTTTGACCCAGCAATACTACTACTAGGTCTGTGCCCCAAAAAGATCAAAGAAAAAGGAAAAGGTCCTATATGTACAAAAATATTTACGGCAGCTCTTTTCATGATAGTAAAGAATTGGAAATTGAGGGTATGGCCATCACTTGGTGTAATGGTAATTAGGGTGGGACTTTTTGCTGTTTTCTGTTTTGGAGCAGTGTTGTAATCAAGTGCCTTTGATGAGTCTGGCCTTTGTTTCTCTGATTAAATCAGGAGTCTTTGATGACCTGCTTAGGTCAAGGGAAAGCCTAGTTCACATAGGTTTGAGTCGCATGGTTGTGACACTCTTTGACCCTGAACAGGGCACATAAGATCTGAGGTTACCATTTTGTTTTGGGGCTCTCACTCACTGGAAAAGTGTTGTGTGATTTGACCAGACAAGACTCTGGGTAGCTATTGTTACAGAGCCTCCTGGCTTTGAAAGCCCAGATGTTCATGTTTCTCTCTCTGGTAACTGTTGGTGTATTGCTTGGACAGACAGCTAGAGTCTTGTATTCTGATTTGTGTTTATTTGCTCTGTTTATATAATGTATGTTTATAATTTCTATTTGATTCTCTCTGAAATTCAGGGTGCTGGCTTTTCCTCCTGAACTAAGTGAATGATATATGTATGTTTGATTAAAGTGAGATTGTTAACCCCTTAAAGTTGCTTTCCTTAGAAAAGCAGATTAAAGAACCTGTGCTAGCAGCCTTCCTATGTGCTAGTGTTGTTTGTCTTACATGGACTTAGCAGCAGCAAGCTGTTACACTTGGGGAATGGCTGAACAAGTTGTGGTATATGATTGTGATGGAATGCTATTGTGCTATAAGAAATGATAAGCAGAATGCTTTCAAGAAAAAAAAAACCTGGGAAAACTTACATGAACTGATGCTAAGTGAAGTGAGCAGAAGGAGGAGAACATTATACATAGTAACGGCAACATTGTATGATGACTAATTGTGAATGACTTAGCTATTCTAATCAATACAATGGTACAAAACAATTTCAAAGGATTTATGACACTTACTGGCTATGTAGCCCTGGGCAAGTCACTTAACTCAGTTTGCTGCAGTTTCCTCATCATGTAATATGAGCTGGAGAAGGAAATGGCAAACCAGTATCTTTACCAAGAAAATTCCAAATGTGGTCACAAAGAGTCAGACACGACTGAACAACAACAATACCATTATAAAAGTAGTTTGTATTCATATAACACTTTAAAATTTATAAAGCATTTTCCTCACAGCACACTTACAGGGTAGAAAATGTAAATATTATCATACCTACTTTACAGATGGGAAAACCGATGCCTGGAGAAGTTATTTGCTCAGCTTCACATAGCTAATAAGTTTCTAACCTTGAACTGAAAACCAGTCGACTATAAAATCAGTGTGTTTTATGTGAAAGTAAACTTCTCCAAGCAGGATGGAATTTTACCTCTAAAACCACAACTTCTCTTTGCATTGTTTGCTAAAAGGATTTTAACGTGCTATTGTGGACTATTTGTGGATATAAATGAGTGAATTAATGCATGGGTGAATGAATGAAAAAGCATGTACTAAATGTTCATTATGGGCAAAGCATTGTGATAAAGCTAAGGGCTACAAATACAGAAGATAGTTCCAACCCTTGAGAAGCTGATACTCTAATAGTGGGAGTCTACAGGGGTATAGAGGGGTACAGGGAGCATGGGTGCATAGATGACTGGGGAGGGGTTACATTTGATTTGAAACTCTACCAGGAGGGTGAGCGTAGCTAAGGGGAAGCAGACTGACACAATCTTTGCTGGACAAATGGTTAATGTTGAAGTGATTTGGGCTTCAGAACTGGCAAGTGAGGGAGGTGCCGAGAGAAGATGGCAAAGGGGGTAGGGAGTAAAGTGTGGGGTGTCGAAATAATGCACTCGCCAGTTGGAGGTGGCCTTGTGGAGTGGGTAGGGTGAGACAGCCTTAGCACACCACATGTTTTTCTGACCATAGTAACATCTACCTCACAGGATTGTTGCGAAGATCAGGATATACGTAAAGGATTTTGAAAAACTTAAAACAATATATAAACTACAGCCACTATTGTTGCTGCTGTTAAGTATTCACTGCCATTTCTTTCTGGGATTATTCCTGGTCATTAAACTTAAGCATATTTTTAACATTGGGCTAAATAATAAGGTACTTTCCACCTATGTTCGCCTGAATCATTAATAAATGGCTCTTGAGTCATAGAAATGGCCTGTCATATTCTTCAGGCTCCCTCATCCTGTCACAATTCTGTTTTGTGCCTTCTGAGTGCTATTTGATGAGCTTTCTTCTTACCCTAGACAGTATTATTTATCAACCCAAAATGAGGTACATTTCCTTCATTGTTCTTTTCAATACTTGTTTACATCTTGGTGATATTATGAAGATGAATGAGATTTAAGTCTTGCAGCTCCTTTGAAGAAAGGTATAATAGCATTCTCACATTCTGCCCAATGCATATATATATTAATTATGGATTACATGTATAATTGAGATCAACAGGTAGGGGTTTTTAGGTTGTTTTTTTTTGCCTGTAGTTATTTTATTTTTTCATGTTTAATTTTAATTTTTTCTTAATTACATGTAAACTAATTTTTTTAAACATTCGTTCTTTAAAAATATGAGTTCCAAACTCTTTCCCTGTTTCCTCTTCTTCAAAAGGCAAGCAAATTGATATAGAATACATATGTGCAGTCATATAAAACATTTACATATTAGCAGTGTTACAAAAGAAAACAGACTGAAAAAAGAAGAGTAAAGAAAGTTTAAAAAAATGTACTTCAATCTGCATTCAGATTTGAGAGAAATGACTATTTCTTTTCTATATTAAGAACCAACTATTGAATTAGGACTACAGAATTTTCTACTTCCTCATCCAGAAATTGACTATTGTGGTAAATCTTACATAAGACTTACCCAGCCAGGAAGGCAAAGATCTAATCAAGAAATTCCAAGTTTAGGTGAATTGGTAGATTCCTGCTCATTGTGTTTACTCAGACAGATCTGGGAAAATGTGGATTCTCCCTTTTGTCAGAGGGATGATATGGATATTGATAAGTCTCTGACCAAGATTGGGTATTCAGTGTCATATGTCCAAGACCCTCATAGGAATAATGAGAGTTCACTCTCATTATAATATTTGTTCTCTCATTACTCGTTAACTAATCAGAGTTGATTTCCACCTTCACGTGCACCCCCTTTTCAAAATACTTTATAAATATCCAAGGTTTGACAGGCTCGGTCTCTTAGTTCACTGAGGGGAATAATGAGCCCATTTTGTTGACTGCTTTTTAGATGTAATTGGTAAAGCTGATTATAATTTACCCAGAAACTCTGTATCTCCGAAATTTTCAATCATCACAGATTCCAATAATTCTTTCTTTTGAGATGGATAGCATTTTTCCTCGTAAGTCCTTTGGAACTGTCTTGTAATATTGCATTGATCAGAATAACTAAGCCATTCACAGCTGATCATCATATAATATTGCTGTTACTGTGTACAATGTTCTCCCGGTTCTGCTTATTTCATTTTGCATCAGTTCATGTAAGTCTTCCAAGGTTTTTTTTTTCTTTCTGAAAGCATCCTGCTTGTCATTTACAGTACAATAGTACTCCATCACAATCAATAACACAACTTATTCAGCCATTCCGCAAGTGATGGGCATCCTCTCGATTTTCAATTCTTTACCACCACAAAAAGAGCTGCTATAAGAATTTTTGTACACGTAGGACCTTTTCTTTTTTCTTTGATCTCTTTGGGATAGAGACCTAGTAGTGGTATTGCTGGGTCAAAGGGTTTGTACAGTTTTATAGTCCTTTGGACATAGTTCCAAATCACTCTCCAGATAGATCAGTTTACAACTCTACCAACAGTACATTAGTATACCAATTCTTCCACATCCCTTCAAACATTTGTCATTTTCCTTTTCTGTTTTGTTAGTCAATCTGATAAATATAAAGTGGTACCTTAGATTTGTTTTAATTTGTGTTTCTCTAATCAATAGTGATTTAGAGAGACCCTGTATGGTATTGAATGCAAGGCAAAATCACTGTAACTTTACTCAGGAGGCAGTAGAAAGCCACTGATGATATTTGAGCAGAGAGGTGATATGGCTAGGGCTATATCCAAAGGCATAGATTAATCTGGCACCAGTATGAAGGAAAGCAAATGATGGGAATAATGTAAGAGTATGAATTCAAAGATGGATCTCAAATAAACTTCAATCTGATCATTACCCCCCAAAAAAAAATAGTGATTTAAAGCATTTTTTTCATATGACTATAGATAGCTTTGGTTTCTTCTTCTAGAAATTGCCTGTTCATATCCTTTATCGATTGGGAAATGACTTGCATTTTTATAAATTTGACTCAGTTCTCTGACTTAAAAAAAAAAAGATTTTATTTGAGAGGAGGGCTTTATCAGAGAAACCTTCTGTAAAAAAAATTTCCCCCAGTTTCCAGCTTTCCTCCCAATCTTGGCTGCAATGGTTTTGTTTGTGCAAAACCTTTTTAATTTGATGTAATCAGTAATACATTTTATATCCTGTAATGCTTTCCACATCTTGTTTGATCATAAGTATTAAGGAAGATATGCTCCCTTAATTTGCTTATGCTATCACATTTAATTTCTAAATCATGTATACATTTTGACCTTATTTTGGTATATGGTTGGAGATATTGGTCTAGTTTCTACTGAACTGTTTTCTAGTTTTCCCAGCAGTTTTTGTCAAATGGTGAGTTCTTGTCCCAAAAGCTTGGCTCTTTACATATGTCAAAAACTCAATTATTATGGTCATTTACTACTGTGTATTGGGTACCTCATCTATTCCACTGATCCATCACTCTATTTCTTAATGAATACCAGATAATTTTCATGATTATCACCTTGTAATATGGTTTGAAATCTGAGACTGCAAGCTTTCTTCCTTCACATTTTTTCCATTGCTTCCCTTGATATTTTTGACCTTTTCTTCTTCCAGATGAATTTTATTATTTTTTCCAGAACTATAAAATTATTCTTTGGTAGTTTGTTTTGCCACTGAATAAGCAAATTAACTTAGACAGAATTGTCATTTTTATTATACTGGCTCAGCCTATCCATGAGCAATTAATATTTCTCCAATTGTTTAGATCTGATTTTATTCCTGTAAAATGTGTTTTATAATTGTGTTCCTGTAGCTCCTAGATTTGTCTTGGCAGGTAGACTTCCAGATTCTGCAGTTAACATGTAATTTTAAGGTCCCACTTTAGGCACAAATATACTTCTCTGCCAATGTTTCTTTTTCACCCGAGTTCCAAACAAATAGCAAAAGAGACCAAGTAGTGCTTCACTTTTTTAACTCTCTCCCTTTCTAGGTGTTGGTAGATTTTCCTAATGAGTCAAAATGACTCCCATTTATACAGTTCTTTAAGGTTCTCAAAGTGCTTTACATACATTATCTCATTTGATTCTGAGAAGAATAAGGTTAGGTAGGGGCTATTTTTTCCATTTTGCAAATGAGATAGCTAAGGCTCAAAGAGATAAAATGACTAACAAAGGACATACAGCTAGTTAGTATCTGAGGTGGGATTTGAATCCGGGTTCTTCTGTTTGTGACTCCAATCCTGGCATTATAGCCTGAATGCCCAGCTCCCTGTAATGGCCCAACACAGAGAAAAGGCAGAAAAGCAATGGACCACTGGAATGAAGTAAGTGAGTAAAGAAGGAAAACAAACTATGACAAGAACAGTAGATAGGATAGAGAAAATAGCCTTGATTTGGTATCTTCCAGAACCCTATATATAAGCATGTGTGTGCATGTGTGTGTATATATATACATATGTGTGTATGTGTATGTGTGTGTATGTGTAAGCAGTGGAGGACTAGTGAAAGAACTTGAACATTTAAATGATTTGATTTAATCACCACGTTAATAATCAATAATTATTGAAAATTTACTCAGTATTTTGGTGCACGATCCCTGCCATCGGTGAACTTAAAATCAATCTGATGACACAAGAGTAATCTAAAAGTGAAAGAGACAAGCTGTAATTACTTCTTCTAAAGATCTCACCCCCTCCTGCCTATCATTCAATTATGCTTCCTCTATTCCTAGATTTTCCAGTTCCTCCCTCTATGGGCAACTCATCACCACCTAGGAATGTGTTGTTTTCCTTTACACTAAAAAGTTTTCAATTTTATTATGCCTACAAGATATTGTCCTGACCCTCTCCTTCCTTCCTTGTCTTCCTTCCTTCCTTCCTTCGATATTTCTCAAAATAAGAGCCTCTAAGGCAGCCTAAAGGTGGTGTAGTGGAGAGAGCACTGGCCCTGATGTCAGGAGGATCTGAGTTCAAATCCAGCCTCAGATACTTACTAATTGTGTGACCCTGGGCAAGTCACTCAGCCTCCCCTCCAAAAAGAACTAGCCTATATTCAATCTTAGTACTTTTGTATCATTCTCTTACTCCTTTATTCCTTGTAATCTAGCATCTAAAATTCTTAACAATCTACTGATATCTTGTTATCAGAGGTCACAGTAGATCTCCCATAGTCTATTTGGCTTTTTAAAAATCCTCATTCATCTCCAAACCCTCTGCAGCACTGGATTCTATTGAACCTCCTTGAAACTCTCTTTTCCCTTGGTTTCTCAAAAATTCAACCTTCTTGACTTTTCTGGTTAGTTCTATCTCTTTTGCTGGCTCCTCTTCCTTCTATACTCAAAGTGAAGATATTTCTGAGGTCTTGATCTTAAACCTCTCGTTTTACACACTCTCTCTTGGTGATTTCATCTATTCCTATTAGCCCCATCACCCAAGCTAGAAACTGTAAAGCCATCCTTTATGCTTACCTCTCTCTCACTCATCCATAGTCAATAGGTTGCCAAGTCTGAGATTCCACTTCTGCCACAACCTTTGTATTTGTCCCTTCCTTTTGTCATTCCCATGGTCACCATCCTAGTTCAAGCCCACATGATTCTCTGTCCGGACTGTTGTCATAGCCTCCTAACTGGTCGCCTCACCATCATTCTTTATGATCTTCTTCTCTACCAACAGTGCATTAGTAGACCAATTATTTTCCTTTCCTTCTGTCTCTAATGAAAAGGTGACCCTTCTCCTCACCAAGTTCAGCCTCCCTATTTATGACTTTGATCCCATCCGGTCTTGTCTCCTCTGATAGTTCAGATGAACTGCTTTCTTATTATTTAGTCCAAAGTTTAAAATTTGCTTAAACTTTAGTGACTAGTAATAATTCTATAAAGAATATATTTTTAAAAATTGTTCTTGTTTGTCCTTAGTTCTCAAAGAGGACCAATGACATCAGGAGGGTGATGTCTTGCCTTGCAAGTGAGTTGGATTTAAGTGAGGCAGAGCTGTGCAAAGCTATCAGTCTTACGGTCTTCTCCAGGGTCATCCGGGTCCAGTGGCAAGATACATATCAGGACAAGTTCTCTGAAGTTAAAAATTTGCTGCAAGTTTAATGACTAGGAATAATTCCATAAAGAATATAGTAAAAAAAAAAAAAAAGTCCAGAAAGAAGTCACCAGTAAAAATTCAACAGCAGCAACAATAATTGAATCATTCTCTGTCTCTGATTTTAAATCTCTCCATTTCTACTGTCTATTTCCCTGCTGCTTACAAACACCCCAGATCCCTCTCCCATCTTTAAAAACCTCTTTGTACAGGCTGTCCTCGTGGCTATCATGCAGTCCCTTCCTATTTCTATCTCTTAGAACGCCTAGTTTTCTTTAGAGCTCACCTCAAATGCCACCTCCTGTACAAAGCCTTTCCTGATATTTTCAATCACTCCCCAAATACCTTGTTATTACTTTGTATACAGTTTAATATACTTTTATGTGTACATGTTGCTTCTCCCTTTGGACTGTAATCTCCCTGAGGGCAGAGACTGATTCATTTTTATTTTTGTACGCCCACCACCTAGTACAGTGCCAAGCATATAGTAGGATTTAAATGATGACTTCGTGAGTCATCATTCAAGGCCTTCCAGTCTGTTTTAAATCTGTCTTATGACTTAATGTCATAGTACTTTGTTGAGTACTGTAGTCTCTGCCTGAATTGCCGTTCCCCAAATATGCGCTGTATGTTACCTGTTCTGGTCCTTTGCTTAAACAATTCCCTTTCTCTAGAATGCCTTCTACTTTTCCAACCCTACCCCATCTCTCCCTTTTGAAATTATCATATAATCATAGATTTGGAGTTGGAAAGGACCCTGCATTATATCAATTCCTATCTCCTCGTTTTACAGATGTAAAAGAGCTGAGGTCCATAGAGGTCCTTACTTTGTCAAGGTCACATACCGAGGCAGAGCTGGGATTTGACCTTGGGTCTTCATTCAAAATCCAGAACTGTTTCCACTGTTCCAGACTATTTCTACTTCCTAAATGAAAACTTCCTTTAATCTCTTCCTTACCCACTCCCAGCTGGAAGTGATTTCTCTCTCCTCTGATTACATATCACTTTCTGTCTGACAGTGATTTGTATAAATGTCTAATTGTTCCTAGTAGATTATGATCTCCTTGAAGATGGAAATTTAGTTATCTTTGTATCCATCACAGTGTTTAGGACAATGCCTTACACATAGATTGGATTCAATTAACATTATTTAAGCAAATGAATGAAGTGTTAAATTGTATGTTATGGGCTATAATCATTATAGTGTTTTGGTATGGTTCATGGTGCCTGAATGACAAGCAAACACTATATAAGGCTTTGCCAGCATAAGCAGACTGAACAGTTCCTCCAAACTTTTTAAAAAATTTAATTTTCTCAATTATCAAACATTTACTTTTTTCTCACTCCTAGTTCCCCTTCCCCATTGCCTGACACATACTGGGAAAGATCACATACATTTACCCCAAATAAAACCTTTGTAACAAATATGGATCGTCAAATAAAACGAATCTCGATATTGGCCACATCCAAAAACATCTTATTCTGCATATTTAGTCTACTATCTTTCTGTTAAGAGGTGAGTAATGTTCTTCATAATTAATCTTCTGGAAACATCTTAAAGTCTTTCAATATCCATTTTTACAGTTTTGTTGTTAGTAGACATTATTCTCCTGGTTCTGCTTACTTCACTCTAAATCAATTCATATAAGTCTTTCCAGGTTTCTCTGACACCATCTCTTTCATCATTTATAGTAACATAATAATATTCCTTTACATTCACATACCATAATTTTTTAGCCGTTCCTTAGTTGATGGGCACTCCCTTAGTTTTCAATTCTTTGCCACTACAGAAAGATCTGCCATAAATATTTTAGCACATATGGAACTTTTTCCTCTTTCTTTGATCTCACTGAAGTATAGGACTAGTAGTCGTATTGTTGGGTCAAAGGGTATGCATGGTTTATTTTTTGAATAAAAATTCATTGATATCTTTTGCTTTTTATTTCACCAAAGCTTTTCGCAGTATTTCTCCCCTTCTCAGAGAGCCATCCATATGACAAGTAATATTTTTAGAGAAAAAAAGGAAATGGAAAAAAGAGGAAGAAGAGATTTAAAAAATCTGCAAAACCAATTAAAAACATTAAAAACCAATTAAAAATCTGGAAATACATGCAATAAGCTATGCTCATCTACCTTTGCAAAAGAGTAAGCTTGGTGCATACTCTCAAATCTCTTCTTTGGAGCCTGATTTGTTCTTTGTAATTTCACAACATTCAATTTAATTCTTTTGTTTTTTCTCTTTCCATTTACGTTGTTGTAGTCATTGTATATTACCTTGGCTCATCTCAGTTTATTTCACTCTATATATCAAACTGTATAAATCTTTCAATTTTTTTTGTATTTATCATATCTGTTGTTTCTTACAATGCAGTAATGTTCTGTTACATTCCTGTTCAACAATTTGTTTATCCATTCCCCAATTAATAGGCATCTACTTTCTTCCAACTCTTTGCTACCACAAAAAGTGCTGCTTAAATATTTTTATGTATATGGGAACTTTCTCCTTATCAATGACCTTCTTGGAGGTATATGCCACATAGTAGAATCTTGGGGTCATTTCAAATATATGCACATTTTAGTACTTTATTTGCATAATTCTAAATTGATTTTCAAAATGATTGTACCCATTCACAGTTCCACTAACGATGCACTTAATGTGCCTATTTTCCCATAACCCCTCTAACATTGACTATTCCCATCTTTGCCAACTTGCCAAGTGTGAGGTAAAACTTCAGAGTTGTTTTGATTTGCATTTATTATTAGTGATTAGGTGTGAATAGTTTATCAACTTTTGGGGCATAGTTCCAAATTACTTTCCAAAATGACTGTATCAATTCTCACCTGTGCCAACAATATAACAGTATTCATGCTTTCATACAACCCCTGAAACATTTGTCATATATTTTTGTCACCTTTCCTGATCTAATGCAATCTTTCCTATCTTCAATATATGCTGTACAGTGCTGGAATTACTATATTAAATTAGAATTATATAACTTCCCCACTCCCCCTATCTCCCTAGCTTTTTATAATGGGAAAAACATAAATAATTGTACATAACAGAAGTGAGCAGTTTCATATACAATCTTCCTTTTTGGTATTTTTGACTATTGAAATGTTCATGTTTGTCAATGTTTATTAAGTTCATAATAAAAGAACAATATAATTTTAAACAAATTTAATTTAACATTAAACTAAAGTGTTATTTTAATTAAAGAAATCTTTAAATTTGCTTAAACAAAATTTTAAAATAAACATTTAAATTAAACACATTAAAACAAATTTTCTCAGTAGCAAATTATCATGCTCCCTTTATTATAGCAATAGCACAAAGCATAGATGGGGTTGTTTCCACCTCTTATTTGCTGATATGCACAAGATTACCTGTTCCACAGCTGGCAAGACCTAGTCTGGAGAATGCTCGGATGTTAAGTTCGAATCTTAAGCCATAGGATCATAGACCCAGAGAAGGGTCTTAGATATCATCAAGTCCAAATATGTCATTTTATAGATGAGGAAACTGAGGCACAAAGAGATTAAATTGCTTGTCAGGAATCAAATAGCTAGTAAGGGTATACAGTAGAATGTGAACCCAGTTCTTCGCGATTCCAGGTCTACTGCTATATCCCCTACATCATGCTTCATCTCAATTCCCATTTTTTGCTTTGACCTTTCTAAGAGGGAAGGGGACAAGAAAGAGAATATCTCTGGTCTCTGATTATGGATCTTTACTTTGATATCTTTTGGATTTTTGATTGGAATGGAGTGTTTATACAAACTAATGTTTATGGAAATTCTAAGGAGGGGGGTGCGATTCTAGAAAAGGACTGCTCACTTTGAGTTATAATTGAGTTGTTCAATCTTTCTATGACTCCAAGATAATCTTTGAGCTCCAACCAGTCGTCCTAGTCCTAAAGTTCTTTTTAATGGGATAACAATAAGTGGATAAACAGGCTTCATGGAAGATGAATTAATTTAGGTGGCTCTTGAAGGATGGGTAAGATTTTAATAAGCTAAGGGGAGAAGGAAGAGCAGGTGAAGAGACAATATGAACTCACTGCGGAATGGGAAGAACAACTTAATGATAACAGAGGCCAGAAGGTAAGAGCTGAGGTATATTGGGATATAAAGGACTAGATTATGGAAGAGCTTAAAGAAAATCAGAGAAGTTTGGGCTTGATGCAGAAGAAAATAAAAAAGAAACTTAAGGCTTCTGAGTAGAGTAGATTAATAAGATCTCTACTTATTGAAATCTCAACCACTCTTCACAACCCCAGTATCCCCTGGTGCTTCCTAATTGCCCCCTAATTAAATAAATATGCTGTGATGAAGACAAGTTTTAAGGAAGTTTAGTTTAACAGAGGGTATATGATGGATTGGTAAGTGCCAGTGGGGAAGGGAGACTAGAGTCTGAAGGGTCATCAAGCAAATTTAAGAAGTAGGTAATTCAGGTGTGGGATGATGAGGACCTGGACAATGTGATGGAAATAGACAGGAAAGAATGGATAGGAGAGGTCTTTGGAAGGAGAACTGACAAAACCTCGTAATGATGAGAGAGAGATAAGTCAAGAATGATATCAAAGTTTCAGTTTTGGATAGTTAGGAGAAGAGATAGTGTATACACACACACACACACACACACATCATACCACACACCACACACACATCACACCACACGCCACACACACACACACACACACACACACACACACACACACACAGTAAATATATAGCCTTCCTGGTAAATGTTATGATAAGTATATAGCCAAATATGATTTTTAAAAAGGATTTTGTAAATCATAAAGGCCTATTTAAATGTCAGCTATTATTATTTTGATGTAGAACCCCTTGACTTCAAAACATTTTCATAAGCTTTTGTGCTATTATAAATTGTTAAAATATTCTAACTTAGCTAAAAAATGAGCGGTAATTCCAGTGACTTTCAAAATTCAAAATGCTTGCTTCAAATCAATCTTAGATATTAACAACTCCTCCCCCTTCTATCTTGATTATGAAATTAGAGTTGTTATTTCTCTTACATATATTTTTAATGGTTGTTTAATGGCTCTGGCATTATTCTTAGCTTGGTAGGATATGGACTGCCTTCCCTATCTTTGGAACAAATTTTGCTACTGCTTTCTTCACAAAATCTTTAACAGTATAGGGCTGGGTGGACCTTAAGAGTTCATAAATTCATTCTTCCTGTTTCTAGGGAAGACTGATCTTTTTCTTGAAAAATATCCCTGTAAGGATTAAACAAACAAACAAAATCTCTAAATTCTTATATTAATATATTCAAATGTAATTCTTAAATCAAGAGACTACTCTTTATATTTTTAGCTTGAATTCTATTTAAATGCAATTCTTCTTATCTAGTTCTCATTGGAATGAGAGAACAGCTTTTTACCACCCTTCCCCATCTGTACAAGACCCTATTCTATACTTGAAAATTTTTTGAACTCTACTTTTCTCCAGTCTTCTATTCCTTCAAGGCACCTACAATATAAAATTTTTCCTTCATATCTAGGTCATCTTTTGACTTCTTTTTAATGCATTCCTCACTTCTGACCTCTCTAGCCTCTGGCCATTTTTCTTTTTTTTTAAGCTTTCTGATCCACCTCCAATCCATCCTACATATACTACTAGGTTAATCTTCCTTAAACACTGCTTTCATCATGTTGTTCCTCTCTCCAACTGTCCATAGCTTCCATTTCCCATTTCATCAAGCCTACACAACACTCCTGATTGACTCTGTGAGAACAAAGCTGTTCTTACCTACCCATGAAAACACCCATCCAAGAAAGCCCCAACTCCTTTCACTGTGGGATGTAGTAATTCCTAAGGGCCTCTGATTCTCCCTAGCTAGAAACATACTTGTGAGAGAGAACCTTTGCATAAAACCAGGAGAGAAAGCAACCTAGAATCAGAGGTCAAAGTCTTGTTTGCTAACTCCTATCCCTGACCTACTTTGTGCCATTTATTTATTTATTCATTCATTCAATAAAAATGTATTAAGTGCCTACTGACTATAAAGTACTGGGCTAGAGATTATCTTTGCTAATTTTCCTTGACCATAGATGTATCCTTTGATTTCTTTTCTATCCTCTTAGATCTCCTAGGCTACACATTCTGCTTCCTTTCCATCTTTATTAAAACTTATTTTGTCCCATTATATGTCAATGAATTTTATAATTTTGATAAAATGGGTAAATATTCATTGAAATATAAAATACTCATTTTCATTTTAATAGAACAATAGACAAAGTATTTAAATAACACAATCCCAGAAAAATAAATTGATAATACTAGGTACTTGATAATAATAGGGGAACACTTTTAAAAAACCCAGGACCAGATGAATTTATAAGTATATCCTATGTAACATTCAAAGGACAACTAATTCCAAAATTACATATACTGTTTGTAAAAATAGGAAAAGAAGGGATTCTCCAAAATTCTATCTATGTACGTATATATACATACATACATACATACGTATATACGTATATCATATGCAGATATAGCCTTGATACCTAACCAAAGGAGAAACAAAGCAGAAAAAGGTTATATACTGACATCACTGATGAATATTGACCAAAAAATATTGAATAAAATATTAGCAGAGGCTAGTGTGATATATCAGAAAGACTATATACTATGATGAAGTTGGATTTATACCCAGGAATAGAGAGGTTTTAAAAATGTTAATAAATAAATAAAATATTAATAAAATATCAATAAAACTAAATAAACTAACTAAATAACTAAATATTAATAAAACTACTATGTCATATTAATAAAAAATAAAATTCACATACCAACAGATGCAGAATTTTTAATGTCAAACACTAATTTCTATTTAAAATATTAAAAATTATAGGACTAAATGAACCTTTCCTTAATCTAGTAAATAATATATCCAAAACCAAGAGCCTGAATTATATGTAATGGAGAAATACTAAAGAACTTTCCCCAAAAAAGAAATTGTGGGAATAAGCATAAGTGAAGAGGAAACACCAAGAGAGATAGAATGAGAGGGGAAGGAAGGAAAGGGGGGGAAGGTAGGGGGAAGGGAGGGAGGAAAGAGAGAGGTGAGGGAGGAGGGGAGAGAAAGAAAGAAAGGGGGGCAGGGAGGGTGTGTGTTCCCTGAGAGAGAGATTATTGCAACCGCTTTCTGATTATTCTCTCCTTCAAATCTTCCACATAGCTGCCAAAATGATCTTTCTGAAGTTTGGGCCTGATCTTGTCAACCCCACCCCCTCCCTTCCCTGACACAGATAGTAAACTCCAGTGGCTCCCTATTACCTCCAGGATCAAACATTAAATCCTTTGGTTTTGAAAGCCCTTTACAATCTGCCCCTTCCTACCTTTCAAGTCTTTTTACCCACTGGCCTTCTTGTTCTGCCTCCCAGAGGACACACCTTTTCCAAACACCAACATTTGCGCTGGCTTTCTCCAAAGCTTAGAGTGCTCTCCCCCCTCACCTCCACCTGGCTTTCTTTAAGACTCACCTCTAATCTCATCTTCCACAAGTCAATCTTTCCTAGCCTCTCCTCATCCCTCCCACCTCCCTTCTACTTTCCTCTCAGAATACTTCCTGTTTATGTTGTATTTATCTTGTATATACTCTGTAGTTTGCATGCAGTGTCCTACACATTAGGATGTGAGTTCCTTAAGGTGAGGGACTATGCTTTTTTTTGCCTTTCTTTGTATATCTAGCACTTAAGCAGAGTGCCTAGGTGTGGAAGAAATACCTGATGAATAAAAAGGGAGTGAATTAAATGGAGCAGTAATTTGCATTTTTGTAGGTAATCTTTCTTTGTACAAGGAAATCTTCATGTTCATTGGTGTTCATTGGAATAATAATAACCGCAATTTTTTTCAAAAGAAATAAAGCTAACACAAGAAAGTAATATATTTCACTAACCTAAAAATTTGATCAGAAAAAGAGTTGAATTGGTCCATCTAGGAAGAATATGGGATAACAGATACCTTTAGAGTTGCCCTGGTATTGACACTATGTGAAATATGAATCTAGTGGAAGTTTTCCAACACACTTAATAAATATTTGGATGATTTATATGAGGCTATGGATAGGTGACACAGTAGATAGAGTGCTGGGCCTGGAGTCAGGAAGACCTGAGTTCAAATGAGACCCCAGACACTTACTAGCTCTGTGACCCTGGACGAGTCACTTTGTTTCTCTGTTTCCTCATCTGTCAAATGAGCCGGAGAAGGACACCGCAAACTAATCCAGTATCTTTGCCAAGAAAACCCCAATGGGCTCACAAGTTGGACGTGACTGAAACAATTGAACAACAAAAACATGGACAAGAATCACACGAGATAAAAAAAATACAAATTGGTTGCCATCTCAACTGGTGGAGAGAACAAACACGTTGATTATCCCAGATCCGGATCATTTCAGTTTAACACAACCCAATTTGATTCAAAGAGTATTCGTTAAGCACTTACTAAGTGCTGGGGGTGCCGTTAGGGCACTGGACAGGGAATCAAGAAGACTCGTCTTCCTGAGTTCAAATCTAGCCTGGGCAAGTCGCTTTATCCTGTTTGCCTCAGTTTCCTCATCTGTAAAATGAATTGGGGAAGGAAACGGCAAACCACTCCAGCATCTCTGCCAAGAAAACCTCAGATAGGTTCACACACACAGTCAGACACAACTGAAAAACACCTGAACAGCGATAACAACAAGAATAACAAGGAATGTTCTTGGCGCTGAAAGTACAAACAAAAAATGAGACAGTCCCTTCCCTCAATGAGATTACATTTGGGAGGAGGGAGGGATTCAGCATGTATACAGATAGGTGATAATAATAAGAGTTAATATTTATGTAGCACTTACTATGTGTTAGGCGCTGTGCTAAGAGCTTTACAATTATTATTTCATTTGCTCCTTACAACAATAACAACTCTAGGAGGCATATTTGATATATATATGTATATATATATATATATGTATGTGTGTGTGTGTATGTGTGTATGTATATGCTATTGTTATACACATTTTACAGAAGAGGAAACTAAGACAAAGGGAGGTTAAGTGACTTGCCCTGGGTCACACAGTTAGGAGATAATCCGAGGTTATATTTAAACTCAGGTCTTCCTGACTCCAGGCTCAGCGGTCTAACCATTGTGCCACTTAGCTGCCTGTAATATGACATATACAAAATTAATATTAAATAATTTCAAAGACTGGGATGGGGTAGAATTAGCAACTGTGGGAATCAAGAAAGATTTCTCGAAGGAGATGGCACTTGAGCTTAGTTTCAGTCCTGTCGAGCTCTTTGTGACCCCATTTGGGGTTTTCTTAGCAGAGATGCTGGAGTGCTTTGCCATTTCCTTCTCCAACTCATTTTACAGTTGAGGAAACTGAGACAAACTTGCTCTATGCCAAGTAAGAGTTAGATATTTATTGAACGTAAAGCCTATGAAAGTATCATCCTAAGCGGAGTTGGTTTCTGTCTATATTAAGTTATATTTTCAGTAAATGAGTATTTCCAAAGGATTTTGAAAACAGCTTATTCTGCCAAATAACTTAATGTCCCTTCTGAAGCACCATTTATTTAGCAAACCCATTTTTCATAGACTGTATAAACTATAGCCTTTGTCAAATTATACTTAATTTAAAATTAACAAAGTCTAAATGAATGAGATTCCTACTGTTTTTACTGGTCAAGAAATGGTTGGGGTCATTAGGGGATCAAATGTTTGCTCCTCACAAAGTTGAGTTTTTAGTAGCAATTCACATGTTCCTTCTATTAGCTTGTTATGTTTCATGTTCCAACACTCACAAGCAAAATACAGGGCAGCCAAGGGGAGAGAAACTCCTGCCCAGTGCAGAAGTGTGACTGACCTCTCAAAAGGCAGCAAGCCAGGCAAAAGACACACATGCCACCCTTGATTTGATCTGAGTATGTATACACTCTTAGCTTTCCTCAGCTACCTTCAGTAAACAGAAGAAAACAAAGAGACTTAATTTGCTTTTCCTAGCACAGGAATTCTTAATCTGGTGTTGGTGAACTTTTTTGTTTGTTTGTTTGTTTTTTAAATTCTGTTAACAGTATTTCAGTATAATTGTTTTCTTTTGTAATCCTATGTGTTTTATTTTATACATTTAAAAACATTTTTCTGAGAAATGGTCCATAGGTTTCACTAGACTGCCAAAGGAGGCCCACAACACAGAAAAAATTAAGAACCTCTGTTCTAGAGGAAAATTCAAAGGATGCTTATAATAATGGTTATTTGGGGATAAGAAAGCCGTGAATATGTTTGCTGAAGGTTTTCTCTCAATTCCAAATATCCTGGTAAAAGGAAAAAAAATGTGAATAGGGCATTTATTTAAATTTTTTTTTCTTTAAATTGACAGTGTTAATAGTAAAGCATTCACACAACAAGCTTTAAGGGATGGGCTGAATTCTGTTATGCTGTGGTAATATCATCCCTGTCTCTGTTCAGTTTTTCAGTTATGTCTGACTCTTCATGACCCCATTTGGGATTTTCTTGGTAAAGATACTAGAGTGGTTTGCCATTTTCTTCTCCATATCATTTGACAGATGAGGAAACTGAGACAAACAGGGTTAAGTGACTTGCCCAAGGCCACACAGCTAGTAAGTGTCTGAGGGCACATTTAAACTCAGAAAGATGAATCTTCCTGACTCCAGGCCTGGTACTCTATCCATTGTGCTACCTCACTGCCCCTATCCCTAGCATTTAAGGAGCTAGGAGATTTATTATCATCATTTTAAGAAAGTCTACACTAGAATCTGTCCTGTCAACTGAATTTATTCTTCACTTAGATTTGTAGCTTAATTCTTGGTGCTTTTACTTTATTGTTTTGCTTTGTTTTATTTGCGTTACAATATTTAATATATATTTAATATGACTTGAGATAACTGGACTGTTAACTAGGGCCTTGGAATCTTTTTATTATACAGGAATTCTCTTTGTAACATGAATTAATCAATATTGAGAATAGGGTCATTGACCTCCAACATGTACTTTGGATATATCATGGGCCATCTTTCTTCTTGGTATGCTGTTGTAATCAGCTCCTGGGCAATATACTCCATGTATGTCAAGCTAGCATGTTAAACTCTTAATGAGTCGAGTGCTGAATCTTTTGGTTTGCTGCCGAGAAACAGTGCCAATTCCTGACATATATGTATCAGAAAGGAGGACTCTTGTTTAAATGTGTTCCCATACCTACTCACTCAGAAACAACTAATAAAGGAGGAAATACCATTGATTTTTATTGATTTAGTGTTCTCTCTATCTCCTGGGGGAAAGGCAGCCCTGTTTGGCATATTGTCTGAGTGTTTACATCATGATTCTGATGGCCTTCTGTTCATTGCTTGAGTTTTTACATCTGTAGAGCATTTTCACTTGTATAACTGGTATTTAGACCTAATTAACACAATTCCCTATACTTTTTTTTTAAATAAATCTTCATTTACTGGAATACTGGCATATTCAATTACTGAAATTATATCTGAAAGTTGTCAGTCCAACCAGTGTTCAATATTATATCGCAGAATTTAAACCTGGAAGTCATCTCAGAGGTCATTTAGTCCAACCCCCTCATTTTAAAGATGAGGAAACAGATGCCTAGAGAGCTAATGAGATTTTGCCAAGGTCAAACAAGAAGGAAATGCTAGGGCTGGAATGTGAACCTCAATAATTCTAATTTTTTCCCCCAGTAGCTACTTTAGTCCTATATACTGGATTACCAAGAATAGATGTGATAAGCTTGAAACTTTAGTCCTCAGAGTTAATCAAATCTTGATAGTTTCCATACATTTTATTGTTTTATTTTATTATTAATTTGTGGAATATAACAAGCATTTCCATAACATATTATAATAAAAAAGATTGCACATGAAACTGCAAATCTATTATGTACAACTTGCTATTCCTCTTAAATATATAATAAAGTTATCATGTAAATTTCTTTTTTTTCTTCTCTCCACCTGCCCTGCCTTAGAGATGGCTACCATTAGACATAAATATGTGTGTCTATGTGTGTGTACATATATATATATATATATATGCAATACACATATACATATATTTATATATAATCATTCATTCATGCTGATGGAAAATAGTACAGCTTCCATAGCCATCAAAGGACAATACAGATACTAAATTACATAAACTTGGAGCATTTAAATGAGATAGCAGCAGGACCCCTTGAAATATTTCCAAAATGAGGTCCGGAGTTGAGTTATCTGTTAAGAATTATTCATACAGTAACAGAGACTGGAACTAACACAAAGCTTTTGTGCAGTAGAAAGAATACTAGATTTAAATTCACAGCCTGTATTTGAATCCCATACCTTCAACCGATTACTTAGAATTTTGCATGTCACTCACCTGTCTAGGACTCGGTTTCCTCATCTGTAAAATGAGGGATTTAGACTAGATGACCCTCAAGGTCCCTTACAGCAACAAACCTATGACCCTATGTGATGGTAGATGATTGTGATTCAGCAAGAAAGTTAAATTTTTTTTTTGGTCCAAATCACTGTCAGTTTCAAGTGCTAGGAATTAACTGACAGCCAAAGAAGCTGAGATAACAACTCTGTCTTCTAATGCTTTGCTGACCCAAAGATGGATCTTTGAGCAATAGCTTTTGGCAGGCTGGTTCTTGGCTTATGTCATGGCTGTTAAAATAGCGTGTCTGTCAATGACTTAAATATCCAGTGTTCTTTAGCTAGTGGCCTTAAGTAGAACAGCACATTTGTCCTTCTCATCAGGAGCCACTTCAAAGTAAGCTGAGTGTCTCTTTTTAAGCTAGAGGAAGATTCTAATACAAAATGTCAGAAGAACATGTCGAGACAGTCAAAAACATTCTGAAGATGTAATATAGCAGCCAGATACTGTGCAAAATGTGGTTCTTTTGTCAGCCAAACTCGTTCTCTGCTTGAGCTCTTTTTAAAAAGGTACCGGAACATTCCTTGCTGAAAAGCACTGCCCAGTGAGCATTACAGGAGGTAATTACAGGAGGGTAAGAATCAATGAAGATGGTTGTTCTAGGAGAGCTCTGGGAGGAGATGATCTTTAGCACCCATTAAAGCCATCCATGGGGGAGAATATTTTTGATCCAAACGATTTAGGTTTTTAGCAGTAACAGTTAAAAAAACAGAGAAACATTTGCAAACCTCAAAGCAGATAGCCCAGCATTAAGAAGCAGCTTACTAATGTATCATAGATAAATAGATTTATAGATCCATTAGGTCATAGATTTACAGCTGGAAAGGACCTAAGAGACCATTTAGTCCAACTCCTTCATTTTATAGGTGAGGTCCAGAGAAGTCACACAAGGACGAAGTAGCAGAACTGGAGTTGAAAATGTGTGTTGGATGAATAATGTGGAAATGTGTTTAATGTGATTGTACATGTATAGCCTATATGAGACTGCATGCCAGCTTAGGGAGGGGGGGAAGGGGGAAAGGGAAGGAGGGAGAAAATTTGGAACTAAGAATCTCATAAAAGTGAATGTTGAAAACTAAAAAGAAATTAGAAAATGAATGAATAAATGAATGAATGACTGGATAAGTGAATAAATAAACAAACAAATAAATAAATAGAAAATTAAAAAAAAAAAGAAAAGAAAGAGGAAAATGCATGTTGCTCTCTTTCCCTAATTCTGTTATATTTCTTGTTGTTGGATCATGTCTGATTCTTCATGACCCTGTGGTCTATTACTGTCCATTGAGTTTTCTTGGCAAAGATATTTGAATGTTTCCTTCTCTGGTGGATTAAGGCAAACAGAAGTTATGTGATTTGTCCAGGGTCACAGTGCTAGTAAATGTCTGAAGTCATATTTGAACTCAGGTCTTCCTGAGTCCAGGTCCAGCATTATATGTAGTGAGCCACCTAGCTCTCCTGGGGACTCATGGAAAGAAGAACGTTGTCCCTTTTCCTGTCTCTAGCTCTTTCCCAAGCCGACATTGATGACTATGAAAGCATCCGCCTCAGGTTATCAGGAAATTTTTACTGCTGGTGAGTTGGTTGTCCTTCATTCTTAGAAAGGACTGAAATGATATCACTATGCTTGAGTCAAGTTTCGATGTGTCTGGCTGTGGCTGATCAGACCAATACAAGCTCGGAATACTCTACCACAGGTCAGGCACAAATAGTCTGTGTGCACATTTGGGGTGGATCCTCTAAATTCGTACATCCTCCGTTTCCTTTGAGCTACTTCAATTCTGCTTTGCTCATAGAGCACAGCACCTTGTCTGATGTGGGCACACCATGCTGAGCGGTCCTGTGCCAGTGTCTCCCATATCACACGATCAATTCCGAAGTTCTTAAGAGAGACCTTGAGAGTGTCCTTATATCACTTCTTTTGACCACCATGTGATTGCTTGCCCTGTGTGAGTGAGTTCTCCATAAAATAATCTTTTTGGGCGGAGCCAAGATGGCGGCTGGGAAGCAGTGACTGGCGTGTGCTCCCCACCAAGTCCCTCCAAAAACCTATAAAAAAATGGCTCTGAACCAATTCTAGAGCTGCAGAACACACAAAGTGGCAGAGGGAAGCAGGGCTCCAGCCCAGGATAGCCTGGATGGTCTCTGGGTAAGGTCTGTCCCACACGGAGCTCCCAGCCCCCAGCTGAGGGGAGCGGAGCTGAGCCCA
>CM053622.1:498735208-498755921 GCA_028646595.1 Phalanger gymnotis | reverse complement strand
ACCCCTGGTTTTATATCTTTTTCAGGGTCAAGGGTGAGTCACACATGGGACTCACCCACATGACCTAAAATCGTCACAAAGAGGTGACTTAAACCCAGTGGTCTAAAAGCCTCTGATGTCCCAAACATGTAACTCAAACTCATGTGTAAACTAGGCCCTCCCCTGAGGCAATGAGGTCACCAAGAACTCCCAAATCTAATCAAGGAAACAAAGGCCAAACTCTTCAAGGGCACTTGGTTGAATTGAGTGCTAAGAGCCCATTTTGTTTACCAACACAGTGATCTTTAGAATTTTCCTAAGACAACTTTAAGACATCTCAGCACATGAGAACCTGAATTTAGAAAGTATAGAACAGGGGGTGATTATTTTTACAAAGAATTCATTGCAGATTTTTTGTTGTTATTTTATTAAACTACCTATTACATTTAAAATGTGATTTAAATTGTTTTTGAAACTATATTTTAAATGTACTTTTGTGACTCTATTTCTTTCCTTGGAATCTTTACTTGAGCAACCTTCCAAAGATATCATTCACAAGGGCAAACCAGATTCCTAAAGCCAAGGCCTGACTTTGTTTCCTTGTTCTCTGGAAGGGTGTTGCAAAACCTTTCATTCTATGTAGGGGCGGTCTGGTAAGCAGACAGTATTAATCTCTACCATCTTTCTCTAGGGCATTATGTAATTTAACTCTTTTCAACATTTATAAAGCTCTCTCAAGGGATGAGAAACATCATAAAGAGGATAGGTAGTTCATAAATGCTTGGCAAACAGGAGGGTTGTGGAATCAGACTTATCAAGAGTTTGTGCATGTCCAGTTGAATTTTAGAGATGGAAGGAACTGAATATAATAACAAGAAACGAAAGCTTGTATTGTTATCCACCCAGAACAACCCCCCAAATGTTAATGTGTAAGAAAAGGGAGGTGAAGGGAAGGGAATCAAGCCTACATAGCACCTACTGTGTGCCAAGTGCTATGCTAAGCACATTTGCAAATATTATATCATTTGATCCTTGTGGCAACTTTGTGAGGTAGGTACTATTATTATCCCAATTTTACAGCTGAGGAAGCGGAGGCAAGCAGAAGTTAAGTGACCTGCCCAGAATTATACAGTTAGTGTTTGAGGCCAAATTTGGATCTTCTGGATTTCAGACCCAGCACTCTATCCACGTTGTCAGCTAGGTGAAGAGCAGACGTAATCTTTGTACACAATACGTATCTAACAAAGAAGTCAAGCCAGCAAGCATTTAGTAAGCTCCTACTATGTGCCAACAACGGTGCTAAGTGTTGGAGACACAAAGAAAGGCAAAAAACAGTCCCTGCTCTCAAGGAGCCCAAAATTGAACGGGAGAACACAAGATGAAAACAATTATGCTAACAAGATTTTATTTTATATATATATATACATATATATATTATATATATACATATATATAATATATATAGAGAGAGAGATGCACATATATGCATGTATATAGATATATAGAGAGAATTATATATGTAATAGAATAGAGTAGAAAATTATAATTTAATAATTATATAATATATTTATACATAATATAAGTATTTATATACATTTAAGTATCTATACTGTATTTGCATAATATATAATAACATATAATATGTGTTCTATATTATATGTATATACTATACCATTATAGTATGTATTTATATATATACACATACATATGTACATATATATATATATACACACAATTGGAGATAATCAATAAAAGTGAGTCACTTTGCATTAAGGCCGTTCTGAGGAAAACCATAGCTATAGCAAAGTAATGATCTTTGGGGAGGATAACTTGGTAGTAAAATGACCAAGATCATCTACTTATTTCTGTATTAAATGTAAAAAAAATACAATCCAATGGAGATTTTATTGTTAATGTTTTCTTTCTATTTCACTTAATTTTTTTCAGCCCCAGTTCCTCGTCTGATAATAATAAATAATAATAATAAATAATAATAAGAAGAAGATAATAAAAAAACCTCACAGAGTTCTTATGGGGGATCAGGCAGGGATATGATGGTAAATTTTTAACAACAGGATCCCTGAACAAGAAGGATCCATTGAAATTTAATTTGCATTTTTAACATTTTCCCTATCACTTTCCTTAAGTCTAGAGTGACAACAATCAACAATACAATAAATCAAGTCCTGATTTGCGGCATTTTCTGATTTCTAGGCTATAAATGCTCATATTGAAAATTTAACAATTGGCTCTCATGAGCCTCTTGGAGCAGGCTCTAGCATACCCCTTGGGTCGTGTCAACAAGAGCATATATATATGGGCAGCTAGGTGGCACAGCGGATAGAGCACTGCCCCTGAGTCACGAGGGCCTGATTTTAAATTTGGCATCAGACACTTACTAGCTGTGTAACCCCATTGCCTCACCCTGCTCCCAGATCCCCCCTGAAGAGCCTATATATGCCACACATTTCACTAAGTGCTGCGGATATTTAAAAAAGTTAAAAAAAAATCCCCACTCTCAGGGAGCTCACTGTCTAATTAAAGAGACGACATACAACAAACACTCTCAAACAAGATATATATGGGATAAATTATAGGTAATCAAGAGAGGGAAGGCATTGGCATTAAAGAGGACCGAGAAGAGCTTCTTGTAGGAAATGAGATTTTATTTGGGACCTGAAATAATATATAAAAAGGACTTTGTATTTTTGAAATGCTGCATAAATAGTAGCTTTTAAAAAAAAAAAAACCTTGTATGGAGCAATGATTAATAGCAAAATATGAATTCCTAGAAGAATTTGAAAAGTGGTTCTGGAACACAGGCAAACTCGACTTCGTGCTAGAGCTCATTAGCTAACTGAAGGCTGGAACAGTGCAGATAATGTACAGTACATTTTCCCATTGCTACCAGCTAATAATGTGTGAGACAGACTAAAGGTTTCTGCGGAAGTGGGCAGCCCCACGGATGACTCTGTATTTTTGTATGTATGTGAGGAGCAGCAAGAGGCCAGTTTTACTGTAATACAGACTCAGGAAAGGGAGTGATGTATAATAAAGCTCAAAAAGTAGGTTGGGCCAAGGTTGTGAAGGAATTTAAAAGACATTGTTGTAGTTCAGTCATGACCGAGTCTTCATGACCCCATTTGGAGTTTTCTTGGCAGAGACACTGGGGTGGTTTGCCATTTCCTTCTCCAGCTCATTTTACAGATGAGGAAAATGAGGCAAACAGGGTTAAAGTCACTTGCTCACAGTTACAAGGGGTCTGAGGCTAGATTTCTATTTATTTGTTTTTTGGAGGGGGGAAGGAAAGGCAATTGAGGCTAAGTAACTTGCCCAAGGTCACACAGCTAGTAAATGTGTCAAGTGTCTGGGAAAGGCAATTGAGGCTAAGTAACTTGCCCAAGGTCACACAGCTAGTAAATGTGTCCAGTGTCTGGGAAAGGCAATTGAGGCTAAGTGACTTGCCCAAGGTCACACAGCTAGTAAAGTGTCTGAGGCTGGATTTGAACTCAGGTCCTCCCAACTCCAGGGCTGGTGCTCTACTCACTGCACCACCTAGCTGCCCTAGGAGGCTAGATTTCAATTCACAAAGATGAGCCTTCCTGACTCTAGGCCCAGCACTCCACCCACTGTGCTACCTAGCTGCTCCTTTAAAGACATACAATGGATTTAATGTTTGACCTGAGAGACAATAGGGCACCCTTGAAGTTTATTGAGTAAGAGGGTGACATCTTCTGATCTGTGCTTCAGTAAAATCCTTTTGGCAATTGTGTGGAATATGGATTGGAGTAGGGAAACACTCAGACCAATTAGACAGCCATTGTAATAGCCCAGGCAAGAAGAGATAAGACCTGAATTCAGGTGGTGGTTATATGAGCGAAGGGGTCTCTTAGGAGAGGTGTCGTAGAGGTTCAAGAGGAAGGATCTGGCAACTGCTTTGGGTGAAAGAAAGGATTCAGTAATGACACCAAGGTTGTGAACCTGGGTGACAGAAATGGGGAAGTTTGGAAGAGGAGTGGGTAAGGTAGAGGTAGTGGAAGTGGAGAGGTCTGGGCCAGGGATCTGCTGGTAAATGTTAAATAACCAGCTTTCTGGGCGGGGGAGGGGGGAGAGGGCAGGGAACAGGGCAATCGACACAACTTTAAAGTATAATCTCCATTATGGATATTTTCTCTGTCATTTCCTTGAGTCTAGTCAATTAACAAAATGACAAAAATCAACCTCTGATTTGTAGTGTTGCTCAAATGAAAATTTAACAATGGGTTCTCAGGATCTGGTTTGAGCTAGTTCTATCGAATCCCTCTCTATGAGGCAGATCACAACTGGTCTGTAATTGTGCTACTCCATACTATACAAAATGAAAAGGAGAAGGCAAGGATCTTTCCTACTGGTGCCTCCTGCTACACTTACCATAGCTTATCATAAGGGTCATCTAAGGGGAAGAGGTATGTATGCTTGGCAGTGGGTGGGGGAAGGACAGTTTAACTGCTCTGAAGGTCAGAAACTCTGACAGAAAAGAGCATAGCACCCTCTCTGAGCTTATTCTCCCAACCCCAACATGTACTTGCAAGTGGGGTCCCCAGAGGGCAACTGACTGCCATACAGTACAGATGTTGCCAGTGCTGTGGGTTGGTTCTTTTCTCTAGCCATACATAGTTTAAAGCCCTGACTATGGTCAGCCATCTATCTAATGTATGTTTGTGACATTTTTTGATAAACATAAGCTTAATGAGGGCAGAGAATATTTTATTCAAACTTTTTTATCTCCCCTAGCACATAGCAGAGCATTCTGCACAAAGTAGGTGCTTTACCTGTGCTATTCTAGGCTGGGCTTGACTCAAGCCAGTGCCACAGTAGTTTGTTTGATCTTGGAATGAAATGAGACACTTGTAGGTCATTCAGCAGTTAACAAAAGGAGTTTTGTTTATTTAGCCACAGCAGGAGAAGGGCATTCTACAAGGGTATGCACTGAGAACACTTCAAATTGACTCAGCCGAACAAAGCTCCGATGCCTGAGTTGTCCATCATGGTCTGCTAGCCAAGAAGCAGATTGGACCCCCACCTCCTGTTTTGTACTGTGGAGATCAGGAAGTAATATCAGTAGCCTGAGGCTTTAGCTCCCTGAGACATTCAAGTCTTGAAGATGGTTTCAATGGTTTTAACACTTTTTAAGGAAAAACCTCACCTAGTAGGGAAGAGATAGTAGTGATAACATAGGATATCATTCCCACCTCTGCTGAATTTTAATGTACATATTCTAGGATTCAGAGAAGTGAATGTTGATGAAGAAACAAGTCCACCGTACTGTTGAAAAAAATAGCGTAGTATATCATTGCTGTACTCTTGGTAACATCATTTTCATTTATACAAAGGATAGCACTGTTATCCATAAAAGGTAGGCACAGAGAGAAAGCCAGGGTTTGGTATTGTTGAGGTAGAATGTGAAATAATTATGCTTAGAGGGTTTTTGTTTTGAAAATTTATTTTTTTTAAAGGCAAACCAGTTCTTGGGATAAGCCAAGCTTAATCAAGATTAATCAGGGATGATCTTAGAAAAATTTTCCTCTCTAGTTGAAAGGAAGATATTTGAAGTGGTGGTCCCACCTGGAGAAAAAGTGCTGTGGTTGACCACCTTGAGTTCTGCCCATTCTGGGCTTCGTGGTTCCCTAAAGTGAAAGTCTGCTTCCCAGTAAGCATCCCCTAATCCTTTCATTTCTGTTCTTTTCCCTTTAAGAGGCAAAATCTAAGGGCCCTTAATGACAAGCCAGACCGGAGGTGGGAAACCTGTGGCCTCATGGACACATGTGGTCCTCTAGGTCCTCAAGCGTGGCCCTTTGACAGTCAAAGGGCTGCATTTGAGGACCTAGAAGGCCACAGGTTCCCCACCCCTGGTCTATACCCTAAAGCAAGGCTACTTCTCCCCCTCAAGGCTCAAGGGGTACATCTAAGAGCTCATCTAGGATGTATTTCTCTAATGCTCGAGGTTAAAGCCCCATGGTATTTCTGGAGTCTTTTCTCCAATATTTACAACCATTGATGCATGTACCAATTTCACTTAATCAATTAACATCACTTATCTTTTTATAAAAAGATATCTACTGAGAAGATATAGCAAGAACAGAAATTTTAAACCATTTCCCCACACACTGGAAGGGAGGGCTGGGAGGGATGGTTGGTGGTGGAGATGTCACATTCTCTCATCTATCTCATAAATCCCCAGGAAGAGTGAGTCTTACACTTTAAGCAATTGCTACAAAGATTTTGCCCCACAAAGTTCACTTGCAAATGCATTGTAGCCTCTGCATGAGATGAACCTTAGCTATCACTGGGATGAGTCAAGCAACGCTCTTCAGGGCCTCTGCTGCTGTCTCACTCATATTTGGCCTCTGGCAAATTCATCATAGACTTCAGCTCCTATATTTCGAGTGCTCATCATTCCGACCTTTTGAAGCTCACAAGACTGTATCCAATGCTTCTTTATCTACAATCAGGAGTGAACAAATTCAATGACTCAAAGAACAGAGACATATAGTCACCAGTCCCATGTTGAGAATGAGCAGGGAGGTGGGCATCTGACAGTAGGCTGCTACTGTTACTATCTCTCAGCAACAGTGGGGTCATGAACATTTACTTTATCCTACAACCAGAGGAAAAGGGAATTTTGACCTATCCCACATGGAAACACATAGCAACTCATCCTCCTTACTGGAATAGCCAGGAAAAGGAAAGAGAAAATTTCCTGGTTGGTTCATGACCTTTGAAGACATTCTCAGTTCTAGTCCGGCAGCTCGTTATAAAGGCTCCTCTTTTATATGTGGTAAGCAGACCAGAACCTGTCAGAATACCTGTGAATGTGAGAATACCTCTCAAATTCTCTCTCTTCACACCTTTCTGGAGCAGGCCCCCCAGCTCTTCCACATGGGCTGTTAGCAGACAGAGTATGTTGTACATGCTCTGAGGATGAGTTCCATTGGCCGGGCTCCCTTACAGAGGCATCCTCAATATAGTGCTAAAGGGTTAAGAGGAACATCTACAACAAAGTGAGCTCACACCTTAGTGAATCTTTTCACACCTTGTTAAGGAAAAATAAGATAGATTTAAGAGGATCCTAACAGACTTCTGGACAGAGTCCTCTTCACCGAAAGTCCTCAGGAAAAAACAGAACACAAGTAAAAAAAAATTCTCAATAGAAGGAGCTAACGGGTCGAGTCTGATTCCAAGTACAAGGAAGACCAGATAAACACTTCCTGGCATTACCTCCTCCTACTGCTTTCCAGCACTTTGGACTACACCCTTGCAACTCCTCTGGGTTCTGATACACAGACTTTCACTCTATCTTGCATAGAGCTAGCTTTCTGTATTTTCCAGTCATCGTCTCCAAACTTTTCTTTCTCCATCTTTCCCTTCCCATGTTTACAACTCTTTTTTAAGTGTCATATCCCTAGCATATGGGATAATAACTGGAAGATAGTAAGCACTTTAATAAAGTCTGTCTCTTTCTGTCTATTTTTCGATCTCTCTCTTTCTCTTGTTCTCCATCTATCTTTAGATTGCTAGCTCCATAAAAAAAATAAAAAAAGAGAAAGATCGTTAGCTCCTTGAGGGCCAGGACTGTCTTTTGCCTTTTTTTTGTATCCTCAGCATTCAGTGTAGTACTTGGCACACAGTAAGTACTTAATAAATGTTTATTGCCTATCTATCTATCTAGTCCAATGAGAACCTGAGAAACTAAGAGGATATCAAAGCATGACTCAGTATGAACATGGTCAAAAGCCACAGAAAGGGCTGTCTCCCAGAGGGAATGGTGTAGCAACAAGCTTGCCAACACATGCCACCTTTTAACTAAGAAACTCAGGTCTTTTAGAGCAGCCTCAGTCTGGGTAAGGAGTGGCATGTTCTAGCTTAAAGGGGTGTAGGATTTGTGGGGGAGAGGCTTGTTTCCTGGAGGTTATCTGTGCTGGCTTAGCTACTAAGAATCCTTTGGGTCGGAATCAAGAAGAAATGTTATGTTCTTGGGGTGGGCAGGAAACCCCAGGAATGCCCGGAGAGGCAAAGACTCCCCAAATTCTTTGTGAGCCTTAGAGCTCAGAGTTCAGAATAGCAGGTCAGGGAAGCATCAGGAATATTGTGCTAAAAAATCAAATAATTGTGTCTACAGGCAATTCTACCAGGATCTTCAGGAAAGTGAATGGGTATGCCTTTCCATTGCTCTATTCAAATCTTCCCCCTTCTTCCCCTCTTACCTTCACTCAGTCACATTTCTTGTTTTGAGGTTCACTCCATTTTGATATATCAACTTATCTGTATCCTAGTGGCTGCTATTTATCAGTCACTCTCCCTCTTTATCAAGGAGTTCTAAGGCTCCTCTTAATTTAATTTTTTCAATTAATAAAATTCTATTTTCTCTTCTGCCCACATCCTCCCATCCCGTTGGGAAAAAAAAAACAAATCCCAACAAATGTGCATGATCAAACAAAATAAATTCTCACCTTAGCTATGTACAAACAATATATATTTCATTATAAGCCCATCAGCTTTCTGTTAGAAGGTGGATAGCATTGTTGGGGTTTGGGCTCTGCCCACCCAGGGACACCAAAAACTGATACAGTTTCATGATATGTTGTAGTGGAACCTTCTCAAAGAATTCAGAGTCAGATCACGTCTAATCCAAGTACAGGCATTCATTGAGATTAATGCCTCTCATGAAACTAAGTTCCAAGAGAAACCAGCAACTTCAGAGAAAGCAAGATGGGTTTTTGTAGGGTAAAGATGCAATTATATAACAGAAATTATGAATAATAAAAAGACAGGAGAGGTTTGTTAAAGGATTAGGTAATAGGGGAGGGGTCCTAACCACAGTGGAACTACACATGCAATTATCCATGATATATATAGGAAAACCCATTTGGGGGGTTATATATGATAATGATATTATAATAAGCCTCTTTATGTCACAAGTTCACACGAAGGACAGCTATTGCTATTACTGTGCAGGTGCCTACTTAGGGAAAGTTCCTTCTATTGTTTTGGGGTCCATATCCTGCTTGGACATCCTGGTGGTGCTGCTTTCTGATTGGCTGACTATTATGGTCCTGTCTGAGACTAGATGGATATGGTTGTGGTTGAGCACATGGACACACCTGCTGTTTCTGTGGGAAACATGAGGAATGGGTTTGGGAGCAGTGGCTTGCTAGAGGCAGAGGCTGGAATCCCATCACATGGACATGCCTGTGGTTTCTGTGAGAAATATGAGTTCATGGTTAAACCTGTTGTTTTAGTGAGCAGTGAGACATATGTGAACAAATTAGGATATTGAATGGGGAAGGAGAGATGAGTGGCTGTAACAACAATTTGGTTAGCAGCTGCTACTGGGGTGTAAGACTCAACAAGACCAGCAACAAGAGCTGCCAGCACAGGTTCTTTGATCTGCTTTACTAAGAAAAGTAACTTTAAGGGGTTAACAATCTTACTTTAATCAAACATACATATATAACTCACTTAGTTTGGGAGGAAAAGCCAGCACACTGAACTTCAGAGCAAATACAAAAAGAAATTACAAACATCAACAGACAGACCTTGTCTGATTCAAATCACAATTCATAGTTACCAGAGAAGCATCAACATCTGGGTTTACAAGCTGGGGGGCTCTTAATAACGGCTGCCCAGAGTCTCAAGTCACACCACCCTCTTCCAGTAAGTGAGAACCCCAAAGGAAAAACGCCAACCTCTGAGTTTATATACTCTGTTTAGGGTCAAAAGGCATCACAACATGGGACTGAAACCCATGTGACCTAAAAGCTTCTGGTGTCATAAACATGCGACTCAAACCCATGTAAACTAGGCTTTCCCTTGAGGTACGGAGGTCATCAAAGACTCCTGATTTTAATCAAAGAAACAAAGACCAGACTCATCAAGAGTACTTGATTAAATAAGCGCTCTAAAAGAGAAAATAGTGAAAAAAAGTCCCACTGTAATAACTGATACAGTGGCTAGGTAGGGACAGTGGGCCTGATGTTCAGTGGGGCCTATATAAGGAAGCTAGAATATTAGGGCTGGGGGCAGTTTTATTAGGATTCCACCAGCATCTTTCATCATTGGTGCTCTGGAATTATGACTGGTCATTGAATTGATATATTTAAGTATTTAAGTCTTTCAAAATTGTCTATCTTTACAATGTTGTTATTGTAGAAATTAGTTTTCCTGGCTCTGCTCACTTAACTCTGATCATCAGTTCATAAGAGCCTTCCCAGGTTTCTTTGAAATATTCCCTTTCATCATTTTTTTTTTTTTGCAGAACAATAATATTTCAATTCCCTCATTTGACTGGACAGTAGGGAGATGGTTGACAAGATGGACATGTTTGCAAGCAGATGGGAACTATTGGATAAGGAAAAGTGGGAAAAGGGGGACAGGGAATGATTAAAAGGGCAAGCTTCTGAAGGAAATGGGGGAGGGATGGAAAGGACTAGAAGGGTTGGCACTGGCAAAGAGGAGGTTGCTTCACCCTCGGCAATTGCAGCAAAGGAGATGCTGGGGTGATTTAACACGTGGGATCAGGGTAGTTGTTTTTTGGTCATGACCCCATTTTGAGTTTTCTTGGCAAAGATACTGGAGTGGTTTGCCATCTCCTTCTCCAGCTCATTTTACAGATGAAAAACAGAGGCCAACAGGGTTAATGACTTACCTAGGGTCACAAAGCTAGTAAGTGTCTGAGGCAGGATTTGAACACAGGAAGATGAGTCTTCCTGACTTCAGGCCTGGTACTCTATCCACTGTGGATTAGGTACAGGAGGGTATAAAACATGAATGCCTTCAATTTTTCCAGTGAATTATGAGGGGAGCTCCTCTGCTAAAAGAAGTGGGAGAAGGGGAGAGTAGTGTGGGTGGCTTAAGAAAAGGACAAATAGGCAGTCATTCGGACCCACTCATTAATTTCCTGCTATGGGCAAATCTCTAGTCTATGTGCCAGGATGCCCATGAACTGGTGAATATTATACTTTGTCCTAGTGATTGTCTCAATCCTACAAACCTTAGTCTGGGATTCTACAGGCAGAGCTGGCCTCAGGATTAGAAAAGCTTCCTGTGCTCAATCAATTCACCTGTGGTAGTTGGCAAGGAATAGTCTCCCACAAGAAGCATCTTGTGCAGCAAAGAGAAAAATGTGAAATGGCAGGATGGGAGGGAAGGAAGACGGCCCAAAAGCTGAGCATTAACAGTATCTGCTCTTGGTTCAAAAGCTGTGTGCCATCTGGAAAAAAACTACCGTGCAAGAGACCTTCAGAGAATGAGCAGAGGAGATGGTGTTGGGGGAAAGGGAGAGGGAGTGCAGTCTCAGTGAAGGGAGAAGGAATTATCCAAAGGGTAAAACGTATCATAGAGCCATTAACTTAGAAAGACAGTAGTGTAGGGGAAAGGTAGCTAGATGGCTCAATGGACAGAGCACGGGCTTGGAGTTAGGAAGACTTGAGTTCAAATCTGACCTCAGACACTTACTAGCTGTGTGACCCTGGGCAAGTTACTTAACTCTGCCTCAGTTTCCTCATCTGTCAAATGAGGAAATTTTAAGCTGAAACATATTACCAAATTTGACCATTCTAGAAATAGCTGATCTCTATTCTGGTTGATTAAAAAGTAGGCTGAAATCGACAGCTATTTGAATCAAGTCAATAAGCATTTAGTAAGCACCTACAATATGCTGTTTCAGGAATAGAATTCCACATTAAAATAGATCCAAAAACAAGCTCCCAGTTTTAATTTAATCAATTAACAAGCATTTATTGAACACTTACTATGTTTCAGGCCTTGGGCTAAACAAGAAAAAGGAAGAGATACCCTTAAGACACTTAACATTCAAATGGGGGAGACAATCTCAATCAATTTCTCTCTCTCTCTCTCTCTCTCTCTCTCTCTCTCTCTCTCTCTCTCTCTCTCTCTCACTTTCTCTCTCACACACACACTTTCTCTCTCTCTGTCTCTGTCTCTTTCTCCCTCCTTCTCTTCCTTCTATCTCTCCCTCTCCCCCTAACCCTTCCTCTCTCTCTCTTTGTAGATAAATAATAATAGAGTAATAATAATAATGGCTAGAATTTATATAGCAGCTGAAGATTTGCAAAGCTCATTATCTCATTTAATCCTCAGAGCAATCCTGGCAGGTAGGTGCTATTATGACCCCCATTCCATAGGCAGCTCAGTGGCAGAATGGATATAGTGCTGGGCCTGGAATGAAGTGACCTTAGATACCAGCTGTGTGACCCTGTGTTATCTTCTCAGTGCTCTGGGCTAAATTGCAAAGAAGTTTCTGATCTTCTTCAGTAGAAGGAGTTTCCTCAAAGGAGGGGAGCTTCTTACAACAGTAAACGTCATTGTTTTTTTTTTTTAAATCTCCCAACCAGATAACTACAGATAACAACTGGAGATCCAGTGGGTGTAGGGTAGGACTTTTGTTACCCACTGAGTTCTATATTATAGCTTCTGGCTATGTTTAAAATTCCAAGAGAGATGTGCTGATCCTTGGGACCTATGGCCTTTGTGAGACAGATCTCTCCCATTAAAGTAAAAGGCAGTTCCCATGTGTAGTATTTTATTCAAAATAAGTGAACTCATGTTAAATTGAACTAAAACTTGACTGTCGTTTCCTAACATTTTGACTGCATGAGTAATAGCTTTTTGATATTTCTAGGGAAAGATATGGTTGCCTTGAATGTGGATCAGGCAAGAAGTAGATATCGTTCCCCAGAGGTTATATCATAACTCTGAAAGTCGACAGGCATGTTTTCACCCTGGTGGCTTTCTTCAAATTAGCAAGGGATTTAGAAGCCACCTCACTGGGAGGCCGCTTCATTTGGGAACAGATGCTAAACATCAGTGATAGATCCACAGCTCTGGAGAAGTGTATTGCTGAGAGGGTGTGTATCTACAAGATGTCATATCTATAGGATTTTTTTCTTTTTTAGTAAAAGCATAATAAAAAAAAATCAGAAGAGATAAGGAAAGTTAACCAGAGCTCTTAAATTTATAGATATCATTTTGGTGTTTGTTAGAATGTGATTTAAAAGAAAATAAGTATTCTTGTCTGTTTCTCAGAGGAATGGCTTCAATAGATCGAGAAGAACTTTGAATTTCAGATGGGGGGGGCTATCTTTTTAAACTGTTCTATGGCACTTTATTCCCAGATCTGTTGAAAAATGGATCTACCTGGAAAGACTTACATGAACTGATACTGAGTGAAGCGAACAAAACCAGGAGAACATTGTACACAGTAACAGAAACACTTTGCAACCACCAGCTTTGATGGACTTAGCTCTTCTCAGCAATGCAATGATCTAAGACAATTCCAAAAGACCCATGATGGAAAATGCTTATCCACAACAATGGAAAGAACTATGGAGTCTGAATGCAGATCGAAGCTTACTGTTTTCTCTTTTTTTTTTCTTTCTAGTGTTTTTCCCTTTTGTTCTGATTCTTCTTTCACTACATGACTAATGTGGAAATATGTTTATATCATATTGATTGTATGTGTATAGCCTACATCAGATTGCATGCCGTCTTGGAGAGTGGGGAGGGAAGGAAGAGGAAAAAAATTTAGAACTCAAAATCTTGCAAAAGTGAAAGTTGAAAACTAAAAATAAATTAATTAAAAAAAGAAAAATGGTTCTGTATTCTGCTACCTCATGACAGTGGGGGTAAATGAATGAATGAATGAAAAAAGCATTTATTAAACACTTACTATATGTAAATAGGAAGTGAGGACAGCCCCCACTCTCAAGGAGCTCATATTCTAATAGTGGAGACAATAACAATGGAAGGTTTCCTCTGTAAGTCAGATGGAAAGGTTCCACAAGAAGGATCCAAGATCCTTAAGTTGCTGATGCAAAGCAGACATGAATGCCTCTTCTTTAATGTCATCTTCACTGATAAAATTGTACCATTTCCTAATGTTGAACCATTTGACAATACCTATGACTTTAGTGGCAAGAACTTCCTTTACTGAACTTACTTTCCTTCAGCAGGTGAGACCATAGTGCCCACAAGAGCGGTTGCCAGGCTCTATCTCCCTGGGGATTACTGAGGGCTTCTCAGGATAGTGGTGACTGGAAGCTTTGTTATTCCCAAGACTCTTGGGTTCAATCCTAGCTGTCTCCATTGGGGTCTGAGAGGAGACAGTGGTCAAGGTGGTGGTGGTAGTGATGATTGTTCAATCTGCTTGGCATGTGCTGCCTCCTGTCTCTCCCCCAGGTACCTTACTGCCTCGGCTAGGCTGACCTGTAAATAGCAATTGATTGGCAGTTGGTGGGGATGGCCAGCCTTCCATGGTGATTGCCTTCTGGTGGATAATGCCTTTCAGGTGGAACTGGAGCAAGAAAAAGGAGCAAGCAGAAAGCACATTCTCCCCAAAATTGATAATCTACATGAGCACGGTCACTGCTCAACTTTGTGCTTCTTTGAGGTGTGGTGGTGTGGTTATATACTCAGACATTTAAAATATGTAGAATTGGTTCTCTTTCATGGTTGCCATACAAGAGGGTGTATGGATACTGGTAGGTGGCTGGGTCTTTCTTAGTTATGCTAAAATATAGGAAGGACATAGGTGGAGATAGAGTGGGATTTTTTTTCCCTGAGAATATATTGCCCCAGAACAGCCCTTAGGGTATGATAAATAAAGCCAATTGCCTTGAATTATAGGATTTAAAACAAAAAGAGACCTTTGAAATCTGGCAAGACAGAAGTCAAGATGACTGGAGATGGCCTGTGATGTCTGACCAAGCCCTAAGCACCCCACACTGTTTCATCCACCTTCAAAGCTGTTGGAACAAGTTGTTCTCATCTACCCATTCCACCTGGATAAATATTCACATGGTTGGGATAGACACCCCTTGACTCACTGACAGGTTTGAGGCTCATGGGTTACCCTTAACCTACTTTAAACTATCTGCAGAGGTTTACCAGGGTGTGGCTGTTGCTGGTGCTACAACTTCTTGGAGCCAAAGGTGAGAGTTGGGTGAATCAGGAGGACAGTAAAGATGGATGAACAGCCCTGAAAAGGGCGTGGCAAGCCCTCACAGCTGGCCTGCTAGTTCTTTATACACCCCTGGGGCTCTTTAAGAATATTAAGAGTGAAAGGAGAACAAGGGATTCTGCTTAAGGTCTCTACACAGAGAGAAGGACTTCCACAGTAGGTGTTGTGAGTTGTCCTCACTGTCAGGGTCTCATTTTACACTTACTCCTTTCATGGATGCTGTGTGTATTTGCGGGAAATAGGTTTTTTGGAGAATGTTTTATATTAATTCGCTTTGTTTGGGAGCTAGATTTTTGAAAAAATTCTTTATTTTTAAATTTTATTTTTATTATTATAATTTTTTTTTTTTAAAGCTGAGACAATTTACTTTTTGTCCAGCACAATTTTCGCTTATGATTTCTTGAACTATAGCTCTGGGAAAAAAAACTGCGTTTTGATTCAAATGGAGCTACTTGACTAAGTTTTTAAATCACTCTGACTTTCATTGAATGGCCGACAATAGCCGCCATCCCAAGTCTCTGGGGCTCATTGTGGCTTACAAGTGTAAATAATGCTTGCTTTCTGTTCTTCCAGAAACTTTGAGGGTTTTCTCTTCCCAGATTGATATTTTCATGATGGTAAATTGAGGCATCTTTTGTTTCAATTCTTACCTCACTCTTAGTCATTGAATGGGCATTGCCTCAGACAAACCGAGACCCTGGAAAGACCTTAATTCAGAAATGCCAAGGTCACCTACTGCATCCTGGGCCATCCTCAGTGGTCTTGACACTGAACTTGGATGACTCTGGAGGAAAGAGTGAGGTTGATGACTTTGCAAAGCTCTGCTTCATTTAAATCCAATTCACAAGCAAGTCAAGACATCACCCTCTTGACATCAGTGGTCCTCCAAGAGAGAAGGAAGAACTACCCACTAGGGTCACATAGTAAGAAGCAGAGCAAGCATTTGAACTGAGCTTCCCCAATTCCAAATCCAATTTGCTTTCCACTGCACAGTGTCCTTCCATTTTCCATCTCCTTCCTTTCACTTCCAACCAGGACTATCCTTCATGCTTATTTTAATCTGACTTTGCCTGGATAGAAACTGCTGAAGGAAGAGTACAGTATTACTTTACCCCATGTCCTCACCTCCTTTGAGACAGATATGTCTATAATCCCCATGGATGTATAGGAAGAAAATGTATTGCTTCTCTAGATGCATCGTAATATTTTCAAACATTATTTGATCCAGTTATAAATTTTGATCCAGCTATAAATTTTATATTGAAAGTTTCAAGCATAAGATGGTATTTGAAGATAAAAGGCATTATCTTGCATTGTTTAGTTAGTACACAGAGTATTTGTTAGCGAAAATGAATAAATTATTAGGAATTGTTGCTCTCTTTGGCTAAGTTGGACTGTCCTTTCTTTTTATTACAATGATTGTGTATGAATATGTGCAAATGAAAGTATTAGGAAATGACACTAGCAGCAGAAAATAAACACTTGTATTTTTCAAAAAAAAAAATTTCTTTTAGCTATAATGTCCTAAGGAACTCAGAAACTCCTTTTGTGAGCTAGCCAAGGGTTCTACTTGTTAAGGCTTCTGGGGCCTAAGAGCATAATTTCATATGTAAGAAAAATCTTCAGTTTGTTTGACAAAATAACTACTTATGATCTTAATGGAAACTGGATGTTACACAGTAATTTTTTTAAATGTTCGCAGTATGTCCTTCTTGTGCTTATTGGTGAACCAGACAATGAATTTGCTCTCTAGGAAACAATTCTACTGAATCATATGTACAAACCACTAAAATGATCTCATCGATGTGGCTATTCCCTCCATTAATGCAAATCACAATCCAGCCGAGCCTGTTTATCCTGTTCAACTCTTGTTCATGTCTTCCCATAAATTCTCCAGGAGGCCTGAGTTGGGGGGTGGTGAGTTTGCTTTTTAACACAGTAGAAACTTTATTTAGGCAAGTAGGTGGCACAGCTGGGGCAGCTAGGTGGTACAGTGGATAGGGTTCCAGGCCTGGAGTCAGGAGGTTCCAATCTTTCTGAGTTCAAATCTGGCCTCAGATACTTACTAGGTGCGTGACCCTGGGCAAGTCACTTAACCTTGTTTGCCTCAGTTTCCTCATCAGTCGAAGGAAATGGCAAACCTCTCTAGTATCTTTGCCAAGAAAACCTCAAATGAGATCACAGAGAGTCAGACACAACTGAAAAACAACTTAACAAGAACAGGTGGCATAGTGGATAAAGTACTGGATTTGGAGTCAGGAAGACCTGAATTTGAATGCCTCCTCATCACTGCATCACTCATACCCTTACTAGCTGTGTGATCCTGGACAAGTTACTTAATTCTCTAGGTCTCAATATATTTCCTTCCTTCCTTCCTTCGTTCATGCCTGCCTTCTTTTCTTTCTATTCCTTCCTTCCTTCCTTCCTTCCTTCCTTCCTTCCTTCCTTCCTTCCTTCCTTCCTTCCTTCCTTCCTTCCTTCCTTCCTTCCTTCCTTCCTTCCTTCCTTCTTTCCTTTCTTTCTTTCTTTCTTTCTTTCTTTCTTTCTTTCTTTCTTTCTTTCTTTCTTTCTTTCTTTCTTTCTTTCTTTCTTTCTTTCTTTCTTTTTTTCCATTCCTCCCTTCCTCCCTCCTCCTCCTCCTCCTCCTTCTTCTTCTTCTTCCTTTTCTTCTTCTTCCTCTCTCTCTCTCTCTCTCGTTCTTTTTTTGAGGCAATTGGGATTAAGTGACTTGCCCAGGATCACACGGCTAGTAAGTGTAAGTGTCTGAGGTTGGATTTGAAGTCAGGTCCTCCTGACTCCAGGGCCAAACTTATTTGTAAAATAAGGACGATAGTAGCACCTACCTCACAGGGTTTTTGTGAGTATGATATGAGATAACACATATAAAAGCACTTTGCACATCTTAAGGCACGACATAAATGTTAGCTATTGTTGTTAATGTCTCCTGACATCTTGAAGATACCAGTGGAGCACATAGACTGCCCATTAGTTTATTCCTTGCTCTGATTCTCAGTATGTGGCATCTTATTCATATCCACGATGCAAGTCCTCGTTGTCCTCTGGGTGGTACTAATTTTCAATACTTCAGACATGATAGTGTTCTAGTCTTATAATCACATAACAACATTGATTCTGCAGTGATGGCAGCAGGGTGGCAACAGAGGAAGGCAGAATTTGTATTTATCTAACATCTCTCTCTCTCTGTATAAATTACGCACACACATATATTTATATATGCTGAGTGTGTTTGTCTTTATGAAGAGTACTATCTCAAGGCTAGCTTCTTCAGACAAAACCTTTCAGATGACAAATTCTGAAAACTTAAAACCCAAAATATAATTCCTCTTACACAAAAAGCAATAGAAAAATAGCAGAAGCATTAGACTGAGAGTTGGGGAAAATAATTTTATGTTCCTTTTGGATCATTCCTTAAGAATGTTTTGGGCATTCTTTGGCAGCTTTAAAATGTTTACCTTTAAATATTGGCATGCAAGTGGATGACCACTTGTTAAGAGTGTTGGACTTCACTGTGGGCTGGGCTAAGTGACTTTTGAGGTCCCTTTAAACTCTGAGATTCTGTGAGGTAGCAAGAGAGGGAATGTTTTTCAAAACCTTCATCAGAAGAAATCCTCATCAAAACATGATTATGGACATTGTCTGTGTAAGTGATAGCAAAAGTCATGGCATTAGACCCTTTCACAGACATCACATCTAGTTTTGTTGAAAAAAAGTTGGAGAGGGCAGAACCAAGATGGTGCACTGAAAGCAGGGACTCAGTTAAGCTCTCCCCCAAATCCCTCCAAACACCTGTAAAAAATGACTCTAAACAAATTCTAGAGCTACAGAATCCATGAAATGACAGAGTGAAACAAGTCTCCAGTCCAAGATGGCCTGGATGTTTGCTGGGAAAGGTCTATCTCACAGCACTGGGAGTGGAGTACAGCCCAGTGTAGGCCATGCCAGGACAGACCAGGACAGAGTAGACCAGGTGGAGCAGGCTCAGGGCCCTGAATCCCTGAGCTGTGGTGGTTTCCAGACTTCTCAACCCACAAACACCAAAGACAACTTTACCGATCAGTGGGAAAACTGTTGGACCTGTGTGAGAGAAGTGTGCGGTCCAGCTCTAGCCCCAGAGCAGTGGAGGCTTCCATGGCTCCAGGCCCACAGACAGTGAGGGGAATCAAGCGGCTGACTAGAAAAGAAATGCAGGGATCTCTTTGCTGGCATTGAGGCAGGATTCTCTCGCTTTGCCCTGCTTGGATCTGGGTTGAAGTCCTGATTGGCAGTCCTTGGAGAAGGACGAGCACTGGTGTGGCAGAACTTGTGGTGGCTGTGGAGAGGGAATCCTCTTGGTAGTTACACAGCAGAAAGGAGTGATTGCACTCACAGACCAGAACACAGGCCAGGAGAGGACTATCATACCACCTCAGAATAGAAGTAGCTCTGAAAACAATAGCACAAAACCCCTGAAGCTTGGGACAGAACACTCTCTACTCTGGAAGCAGTCCATAGCATTAATCTAATCAAAGATCTTCCCCACCCATTCAATAGGGCTCAGGCGGGCCTAGGTGGGAAGGCCTGATTATGTTTTTGTTTGTAAGTGGCCTCAAGCCCCTACCTACTAGGTGCTAAGCTAATGTGGGCATGAAGCCCTCAGGGCCCTAAGGGGAGTTGCTAAGACCAGACCCAATGGTATGTGCTCTGAGTTCTAGTCAATTAGATGATGGCTAGGACTGTATAAAAAGAGAGCCCAGAACTGGGAGCAGTAGAGGGGAGAGTGGCAGGATTCAGAAGTAGTGATCCAGCACCCATAAAGAGTGCAGAACAGAGAGTGCTGAACAAGAGAGAGTTGTGGAGATCAAGGAACTCAGAGTCAGCAGAGCAGAAGAGAGTGCTGAGCAGAGAGTTAGGATTCATGAGTGATCTTTTATAAGGGGAAGTTACAAGTATGACTTGGTTCCTTGCTATAATATTTTGTTACAATTTCCTTGTTACTACAGTGAGGTGGGCTTATCAGTTTTGAAATATTATTGCTACAACATCAAATTGGAGGCATTGGTCTTTGGATCTGATCCTCTGGAGTCTAAATAAATGTTATACTTCCTCTGCCTTCTACCTAGAGAATTCTTTATACTTCTCAATTCTGAATCACTCAGGCATGTCCATGGCCCTCTCTGAGGTCATGAATTTTGCCTTACTACTATACAGTCATAACCTGACAAAAAGCTCAAAAGTCAAGTAATTGGCTGGGAAAATGAGCAGGCAGCATAAAAGGACTCAGACTATAGAATCTTTTTTGGTGACAAAGAAGAACAAAACATACAGCCAGAAGAAGTCAACAAACTCAACGATCCCACATCAAAAGCCTCCAAGAAAAATATGAATTGGGCTCAGGCCATGGAAGAGCTCAAAAAGGATTTGGAAAATCAAGTAAGAAAAGTAGAGGAAAAATTGAGAAAACAAATGACAATGATGCAAGAAAATCATGAAAAAAAAGTCAACTGCTTGCTAAAAGAGACCCAAAAAATACTGAAGAAAATAGCACCTTAAAAAATAGACTAACTCAAATGGCAAAAGAGCTCCAAAAAGCCAATGAGGAGAAGAATTCCTTAATAAATAGAATTAGCCAAATGGAAAAAAGGTCCAAAAGATCACTGAAGAAAATAATTCTTTAAAAATTAGATTGGAGCAAGTGGAAGCTAGTGACTTTATGAGAAA
>CM053622.1:498722328-498735108 GCA_028646595.1 Phalanger gymnotis | reverse complement strand
AGAAATTGAAAGTATCTACCAATCATCTCTTGAAAAAGATCCCAAAAATAAAATTCCTAAGAATATTGTAGCCGAATTCCAGAGTTCCCAGATCAAGGAGAAAATATTGTAAGCAGCCAGAAAGAAACAATTTGAGTATTGTGGAAACACAATCAGGATAACACAAGATCTAGCAGCTTCCCTTTTTTAAGGGAAAAAAGGACTTGGAATATGATATTCTAGAGGTCAAAGGAGCTAGGATTAAAACCAAGAATCACCTACCCAGAAAAACTGAGTATAACACTTCTGGGCAAAATCTGGATTTTCAATGAAATAGTGGACTTGCAAGAATTCTTAATGAAAAGACCAGAGCTGAATAGAAAATTTGACTTTCAAATACAAGAATCAAGAGAAGCATGAAGAGGTAAACAGGAAAGAAAAATCATAAGGGACTTACTAAAGCTGAACTGTTTATATTCCTACATGGAAAGATGATATTTGTATCTCATGAGACCTTTCTTAGTATTAGGGTAGTTGAAGGGAATATACATATATATAGACAGAGGGCACAGGGTAAGCTGAATATGAAGGATGATATCTAAAAAAAAAGTAAGGGGTGAGAGAGGAATATACTGGGAGATGGAGAAAGGGAGAGATAGAATGGGGTGAATTATCTCACATAAAAGTGGCAAGAAAAAGCTGTTATAATGGAAGGGAAGAAGGGGGCAGGTGAAAGGGAATGAGTGAACCTTACTTTCATTGGATTTGGTGTAAGGAGGGAATGACATACACACTCAACTGGGTATCTTACCCTACAGGAAAGTAGAGGGGAAGGGAATAAGGGGGGAGATTATAGAAGGGAGAGCAGATTGGGGGAGAAGGTAGTCAAAAACAAACACTTTTGAAAAGGGACAAGGTCAAGGGAGAAAATTAAATAAAGAGGGCCAGGATAGGATGGAGGGAAATATAGTTAGTCTTTCACAACATGACTATATAGAAGTGTTTTGTATAATGATACATGTATAACCTATGTTGAATTGCTTGCCTTCTCAAGGAAGGTTGGTGGGGAGAGAAGAAGGGAGAGAATTTGGGACTCAAAGTTCTAAAAACAAATGTTAAAAAAATTATTTTTACATGCAACTGGGAAATAAGATATACAGGCAATGAGGTATAGAAATCTCTCTTGCCCTACAAGAAAGTAAGGGGAAAAGGGATGGGGGAGAATGGGGTGATAGAAGGGAGGGCAGACTAGGGAAATGGGCAATCAGAATACATGCCATTTTGGGGTGAGGGGGGACGGTAGAGATGGGGAGAAAATTTGTAACTCAAAATCTTGTGGAAATGAATGTTGAAAACTAAAAATAAATTAAGAACAACAATTCAAAAAAAAGAGTTGGAAACAACAATATCCAAGGTATGTGGACAGCACATCACCTCCCCCATATTTTATTAATTAGTAGAGAGCTAGGGGCAGCTAGATGGCTCACTGGATAGTGACAGCTCTGTAGTCAGGAAGACTCAAGTTCAAATCTGGCCTCAGACAACTTAATAACTATGTGATCCCTGGGCAAGTCACTTAATCTTGTTTGCCACAGTTTCCTTGTTTGTAAAATGAGCTGGTGAGGGAAATGACAAACCACTCTAGTATCTTTGCCAGAAAAACCCCAAATGGGATTATGAAAAGTTAGACACAACTGAACAACAAGAGAGAGCTAGTATTTTAATGATATGCTTTGCATAATGACATATGCCCTTGGAAATAGCCTAAAAATCTCAATTGAAAATGCAAGAATATGGCTACATTCCAGATCAAAAGGTTGATCTATTAGCCCTAGTTTTACAGTTGGGTTAAAAAAAAAGTCGATTCACATCTCAATTTGCATACATGTTCCTATTTTACTAGTATAAACTGGCCTTATTTGTGTCAGTGGTGATAGCCATGGTTGGTGATGAGGGATGAAACATCTGATTGCAGGTGTCAGCACGGAGCGAGTAACTACAGTTTTATAATCACAGACTAGTCTTAGCTAGTATGGTCTACTTTCCTATGAGCATCCATACACATAGCATTTTTATTCCATTCTTTGAAATAAATCTTCTTTACTTATCCCATTTCCATTTATAGAAGAGGCTCTATCTCTAACATAGCACTTAGATATGTCCATTTATAGGCATCAAATTGACCAACTCATAGGTGGCACAGTGGTCCTGCAGTCAGGAATAATCATCTTCCTGAGTTCAAATCTGGCTTCAGACACAATACCTGTGTGAGCCCAACCGAGTCACTTAACACTGTTTCCCTCAGTTTCCTCATCTGTCAAATAATCTAGAGAAAGAAATGGCAAACCACTCTGGTATCTTTGCCAAGAAAACCCCAAATGGAGTTACAAAAAGTTGGACATGACTGAAAACAACTCAATAACTTCATTCATTCTTAGGATGGCATTTCCACACAATCTTTGAGACTGAATTTCTCATCTGGAACAGCCCATGACAACACCCACCTGATAAGCTGGAGTTTAAAGGTTATTATGGCATAGACAAATCAACTAAGAGGCCGGATGTGACACAAACCACATGGGAAGAGAGTAGTAGTAAGATATTGGCAGCTGGCTGGCTGCCAGACCATCCGCAGATAAAGTGTTCCCAGAAACCCAGCCTGCTCCAGAGATGAGAGAGGGGATGCCTTTGGCAGCAGCGATCCTAAGGACTGTTAAGAGCAAGGCAAGAACCTAGCCCCAAGATAATATGGCCATTGCCTCTCTTAAACTCCTAAAAATGACTAGTTGTTTCTTTCAAATATATTAAGAGGACTTAAAATGAGTCTAGGTTTGTTTATTTTTTTTCAGTCTGTCAGGTTCATGATTAAAAGTTCAGAGGAGCCCTAGAGCACAACACCTCCAGGCCTCTTACTGTACAGATGAGGGAAGTGAGGTCCATAAAGGGTCAAGACACTTATCCAAGTTCATACGGGTAATAAATGGCTGGGACATAAGCCCAGGTCCTCTGATTTGAAATTCCCCACCCTTTCCATGGTATCAGACCAATTCCCAAATCTAGTAATTGCCAGTTTTCTCTTTTAGGCATTTGAGATTTCACTTGGTCTTGATACAGTGTCTTCTCTATGGCTTGGCAATATTGTATGCTATGACTACTTTATTGGACCTTAGGCCTTAGCCTCTACTGCAGTTATAAGTGGAGAATAACAGACATATTAAAATGAATTGATAATGTATATTTTAAGAACCCTGGGGCTATTCTAGTTCATTGAAATAATTGCTTTTTTCCTTATGATTTTTTTTGGAGGGGAGCATAATTTTGCAATTATATCCAACCCTGACGTAAGGAGAAGTAATATTATTTAAGATCTCAATTGGCTTTTCTTCTTAAAAACATGTCACTTTACATTGAAGCATTCCTCGATTTACCAAAGTCTGAATTAATAAAGTAGATAAATTGAGTGATAATTGTTCATATTGGGGAAAAATGCATTGGTTTGCAGTATTTAGCAGCTCTTTATATAACCCTTTTCTATAGTTTCTCCATGTATTTATATAGCTCTTTAAAGTTAGTAGGGTGCTTCACAAATATTATCTCATTTGATCCTCATAGGTAGGTGAAGTAGGAAGGCACTATTACTATTTCCATTTATAGAAGAGGAAACAGGCAAATAGCTCAGGGTTACACAGCTAATGAGTATCTGAGGCAAGATAGGAACTCAGGTCTTCATGACGTCAAGTCTAATTCTGTGTCTGCATATAAATATACATGCACGCACACACACGCACACACACACGTGTGTGTGTAGAGAGAGATACACATATACATATATACTTATATATAATATACATACCCCTCCCACACACATATAATACCACACTCAAAAAGGAATTCTCTTAGATTTATAAGACAAGACTCACCTTGAAGGGTCTAAGTGTCATGGAATAGTAAAGGACCTACTTGTCAATGCTTTATGATTCAACTGGCAACTTTTCAGAAACATCAATTTTCTCTTCAATTTATTGATATCTTTTGTTCTTAAATCTATTTCCCAATATATCCTTCCCCTCTCCTTCTCTCCAAAGAGCAAACCCTTGTAACAGATAGTTTAAAAAACCCCAACAGTTCAGCAAAAGTAACTACATGTCCACCAAGTCCTCTTAGTAGGGTCAGGTCCGGTCATCCTGATCTATATCTCACCACTGGACCCAGAGGAGAAAGTGAGGCTGATGACTTTGCACAGCCCTGCCTCACTTAAATTCTATTCACTTTCATGTCATGGCATCACCTCCCTGATGTCATAGTCCTCTTTGAGAACGAAGGACAGACAACAACAACAAAACAAGGTATGTATTCCTTTCAGTAGTATGGAGAAGACCATTTTTAGGTCTGAGCTCCAATGTCACCAGTTTTTTTCCTAATGTTATTTCTTCACAGAGTGAAATATTCCTTCCTTCCTATTAGGTAAAAGGCAGAGGAGAAAAGACCCAGAATTTACCATCTATTAACCAAGAGGTCAGAGTTCCTACAGAGATCAAATGAGAGTACATTTATAGACTCAGATGTGTACCAGCTCAGAGACCAAAGTCTGGGTTCTGCTTGGGCAAGAATGGGGTTCATTGGAACTGGGCCAAAACCAATAGGCTACTTCTTTCCATTACAGAGGCGCAGAACTATGGGTGTGGAATATTGCATGTACTATCAGACGTGGTCTGTTTTTTCTTTTAAAATCTTTGTCACAAGAGATTGCTTTCTGGGCATGGGGTGGGGGTGGGGCATAAGAGATTGATTCAGAAATAAATGTATTGTAAAAAAAGAAAATGTATCAGTTAAAAAAAACAAAACCAAAGCAAGGTGGTAGAATACAAAGTGGTTTTGAATGAGGTTCAGTACAGCACAAGGTCCAAAGATATGTTCAGCTCCCCTCACTGCAAGGCCCAGACCAATGACTCAACACTTACTATTATTTCACTGCTTGCCTCAGGGGCCAGGTGTCTCCAATCAGCCAACTGACAGCTGCTGATCCTGTTTCTGCAGAGGATTTGGGGTCCTGTTTGCCCGATTCTGTTTAGACACGAAGCAAAAAGGCTTCTCAGACCCACAATGCGTACACATATACTCAGAAGATGCCACACTGTTGGACGTTCATTTATGCACGTGAGAGTTTCTGTGAAAAATTGTGACAGGAGCAAATCCTGAGCTCATTTCAGAATCAATGTCCACACATACAAGCAGTGTATGTACTCTTTAGGATTTCATCAGAAATGGGATTGGGAGCTTTGCTTCTCATTACGCCTATCTCTACCCACATTGCTCCTGAAAGCACCCCCTATCATTTCACTTTCTTTATGACATCTTACTGCTTTGCTTCCTTTGAAGTTTATATACTCATTTGTTGGGGAAGGGCAGTATTCAGCGGGGCCATTGTATGTCTGAAATTTTATTTGTGTCTTTAATAACTAATAAATCATCATGGAAATTAACAGATTTTTTTCCACATAGCTCCCAAATCAAGTTCCTTTTGAGTCTGCGTAAATTATTGAGAGTAAAATTTTAATCTTCACTAAACAACTTGTGAGCACTAGGTGGCGTAGTGGACAGAGGACCAGACTTGAAATGAAGAAGATCTGAGTTCAAATCCTGCCTCAGAAAAATTAGTAGCTGTGTGACCTTGGGCAAGTGATGGGACCTTTCTTTTCCTCAGTTTTCTCATCTGTAAAATGGGGATAATAATAATAGCATCTACTTCACAGAGTCGTTATGAGGATCGAATGAGATGACAAATGTAGAGTATTATATAAACATTAATTATTATCATGATGGGGAAATATCAATAAACTTTAGATATTTGAGAATAAACTAGGGAAGACATATATGGAAATGACGGTTTGAATTGCACCAAAAGTGGTAGCCACATTCCAGGCTGCAGCTGTTAATTCTGAAATACTGGCACATGACTTTGAAATCTTTCAATTTTAACTTCAGATTTAACATGACCAAATCTTTGTTATTGTCCAGGATTGGTGAGCTGAGCTGTGTTAGATCCTGGGCACAAAGCCAAGGGTTTCCTCAAACCTCCCGCAGGATACAGCTATTTCATAATAAAACACAAGCCTTATCATGTCATGTTGTGACTTTAAAAAAGGTTGTCAGGGAACTCTTGAAAAGATTCACAGCAAATGCAAGGAGTAAAAGGCTTTCATTAGAAAGATTTTATGGTGAAAAATAGTTGATGGTAGAAGGAAGCTCCCACATGCTTGGCATGTAGAAAGTGCTTAATAAATACTCTTGACTTGATTTAAATGCTCTCCTAATTATCTCCAATTTATCATAGGCTTTTGAGGGATCTCCTAAGAGGAAAATATTTTACAATTCATAAATTTAATTACTTTTCTAGGCATATATAAAAATATAAAAATTTTATATGTGTATGTGTATACGTATATATGCATATATACAATGAATGAAAAGGAGAAAGGAAATTACTGGGGACATAAGTTTTGGGTGCTTTAGACAAGCCACCTAGGATGACTAAGCAGCTAGGCACAAGGTTTTTGATCTCCCTTCTCAGAATGTCTGATATCATCCAAATGTAAAACCTGGAGAAATGACCTTTATACTTATGTAAATCTCGTGTCAGAAGCTCTCACATGACCCTAAGGGCCCACATACCCTAACTTCCAGGGCTCATATCCCTTACACAGATCATCAGTGCTTGAAATTCCTCCTATGCCCAGAGTATTTTTACAAACTCCCTTTGTAAGCACACAGGTTCATAAAGATAAAAGAATGAAGGATTATTCAAATGTGAATTATAGTCAAAAGAAAATAACACATCCACCAATGAGCAACATCTCCCAGAAACTGATACAACCTCATTCAATTATCACTCACTTTACCCAGTCATTCCTGGGAAAAGCTTCTAGCAAGGTGTAGCCTTCAGTGTTTCTCATTAGTACCTGGGGCTCTCTTCATTTTTGGAAAAATGCCTGTAGGGCTTCCTAACTTTTCTCTGACTACTCATGGTAATGATTTCCTTCCATTATTTATGTATTCTCTTCTACATTTTTTCAGCATTGTTTCCCACTCTTGGCCTGAGGTTAGGTTGCCACGAGGAAACCTTTCTTTCTCCCAGATACAGGGAAATTTCCCAGAGCTCCCTTGTCCTGGTTAGGGACTAAATTGTGCATGCCTTTTTTGTGCTGGTAAATGTATGTACCCAGCCCACTTTTTAAAGTTTAATCCTCATTATTAACATTTTTTTCCATAACTATCTTAATTCCAGACAATCAAAAAAAAAAAGCAGTAAATCAGGCCTATTTGTAGAATTTGCCAATTTCTGGTGTGTAAATGCTCACATCAGCTCTCTTGAGCAGGCTCAAGTTACACCCCTGCATTTGATCCAAAGATACGGCTTTTGCTGTTCAGCAGTTTCGGTTGTGCCCGACTCTTCATGACTCTATTTGGGGTTTTCTTGGCAAAGATACTAGAGTGGTTTGCCGTTTCCTTCTCCAGTTAGTTTTATAGATGAGAAAATGTCGATAAACAGGGTTAAGTGACTTACCCAGGGTCATGCAGCTAGGTAAGTGAGGCCAGATTTGAACTTAGATCTTCTTGACTCCAGGCCTGGCACTCTATCCATTGTACCATCTTGCTGCCCTAATAATAGCTGGCATTTATAGAAAACTTCACAAATATCATCTTATTTAAAGCTAACTACAACTCTTTTAAGATAGGTGCTCTTATTATCACCCTTGTTTTACAGAGGCATAAACTGAGGCTGGCAAGTTAAATGATTTTTCCGTAGCACTCCTGAGCTAGTAAGCATCTGAGGAAGAATTTGAACTCCCATCTCTCTGACTCCAAGAGCTACTACTCTATCCACTGTAGCTATGGCTGTCATAGCTGTCCAGCCCCAGCATAGATTCCACGAGGACTTGTATGATTTCAAGGGGAGGTCTACTTCTACCTCACCAGTGTTACTGTCAGGGTGAGGTGACTGCGGATACAAGCAGGTTTTGCCAAAGGCAAAAATGTCACAGACTTACGAAGCAGATTTATCATTCTCCAGCCCTTTGGTCTGCTCTCTTTTCAAGACTCCAAACCACTTATAGGACAACCAGATGCGCAAGACTTTCTTTAGGGATGCATGCCATTCAGTGGAACACAAACCTAGGCACATAGAGAAAGCCACCTAGACAACCAGACTCCCCGGAACAGCCCCACAAAGTGCACTGCTCTCCGCCAGAACAGATTACTTTGCTGGCTTTCTTGTCTTTCTCAACAGTCACGAGATTAAGGTTAGCATAAGGAACACTGTCCCAGTTGTCTAGACCATAGACCATACCTGCTTTTACATGCTCTCTATAAGCAGCATCAGACTGAGAGGGAGAGGCTGGATATTCTACAGTTCCCACCACTCAATGGTCCGATCTCTGAATTGTGGAGAATAACCTCTGATATCCCACGGTTTCTTAAAATTCAGATGCAGACTAAACTTGAATGTTCCTGTGTTATGACAATGATACTTTATCTAGCTGTCACATGCAACTGTGAATCAGGAAATAATGAAGGTCCGTGGGTAGACAAAAAAGGGATTATAAAGTCCGTGCGCTAAACCTCCTCCTCTTTTCTCCTGGGAGGGCCTCTTAGGGCCGTACTTAAAGATTCTTTATTCTTACTTTATTCTTAAAGGAAGAAAACCAGCATTTATGAAATACCTACTAAAAGTGCTAGGCACTTTACAAATATTATCTCATCTAATACTGAAAACAACCCTGGGAAGTAGCTACTAATCTCCACTTTACAATTGGGGAAACTGAGGCAAACATTGGTTAAATGATTTGCCCAGGGTCACACAACTACTAAGTGTCTGAGGCTACATTTTCACTCGGTGATTAGAGTCAGGAAGAATCATGTTCCTGAATTCAAATTTGGCCTCACACATCTAATAGCAGTGTGACCCTGGGCCAATCATTTAACCCTGTTTGCCTCAGGTTCCTCATTAGCAAAATTAACTGGCGAAGGAAATGGCAAACCATTCCAGTATCTGTGCCAAGAAAACCCTAAATAGGGGCAGCTAAGTGACACAGAGGATAAATAGAGCACTGGCTTTGGAGTCAGGAAGACTTGAGCTCAAATTTGGCTTCAGATACTTACTAGCTGTGTCGTTCTGGGCAAGTCACTTAACTGTGATTGCCTCAAATAAAAAAAGAAAAGAAGAAAACTCCAAAAAGAGTCATAAAATCTGACTGAAATGACTGAACAACTTTCTGTTTCCAGATCTAGCACTTTCCCTGTGTAATGTTAATGGGATAATAAGATCTTCCCTACCCGTTAATAGACCTCATGTGGAGCCCACTGGGAAAGGGACTTGCCTAAGGAGGAGCTTGTTTAGGGGGAGGCTTGCTTGTAGGAAGGCTTTCACACCTTTTGGTACTAAAGCTAGTTAGGCACTGTCAGAGGGTTGTGATGCCTTCTGGATCTGAGCCTATTAGTCAAAAGTATATATATACTCTGAGCTGGTATTTTGCTTTGGGGGCTTGCTTATGAGAAGAACCTTTTGATTCCCTGGTTGAGACTCTGAGTAGCCATATGTTCAAAGCTCCCCGACTGCTCAGAGGTAAAGGCTCTCTCCATACAGTGGTGTATATAAAGTGTATAGCAATATTGCTTTGATTCAGGCAGTCAAGAGGCCTGTCTGTCAGTCTTTATGCTAATTTCACTGCTTGTATGTTCTCTGATGGTCAGGGTGCTGACTCTTCCCCTGAACTAGTGAATGTAATTAAAGAAGATTACTGACTCCTTAAAAAGCTATCTTTCCTAGTAAAGCAGATCTAAGAACCAGTGGTAACAGCCATCCTGGGTGTTCCAATGTGGTTACCCCTACACCCCACTATGGCACCTAGAATCTTAGAATTAGAGTTCCAACCCCTCATGTTATAAATGAGGAAGCCAAGGGCCAGAGAGGTTATGCAAATCATTGAAGGTCATCCAGGTAGTTAGTGGTAAATCTAGGAGCAGATCTCAGGCCTCATGACTACTAACCTAGCACAACATAACCAAACATAACAAGCCTCACCTCATCTTAATCTTAGAAAACTTAGTTATCTGGTGTCTGAGCCTACAAGAGAGTAGAAATAGCCATAAGAGTTGGAGGAAAAAGAAAGGTTGGGCAGTGGGAAATGTGGAGAGTGCCCCTAGAGATAAATACAAGGATACAGATAAACAGCAGGGAAAAAAACATCAGCTGACCCAGTAGAGACAGATAACACCCACACAAAACCAAAGAAGTCTGGGCCATTTAGTTTTCAGATCAATAGTGCTACCTATCTCTACAGGCCCTGAGGTCACTGCTTCATTACAGTGTGAATAGTTAGGGATCAGAAGGTTTAAAGCTGAAAGGGACCTTAAAAGCCATTTATTCCAATATGAATGGCTCTGTGGATAGAGTGCAGGCCCTGGAGTCAGGAAGAGCTGAGTTCAAATCCGCCCTTGGACACTTATTAACTGTGTGACCATGGGCAAGTCATTTAACCTTGTTTGCCTCAGTTTCCTCATCGGTAAAATAACCTGGAGAAGGAAATGGCAAACTATTCTAGTATCTTTGCCAAGAAAACCCCTTATGAGGGTCAGGAAGAGTTGGACAAGACTGAACGTCATCACCACCACACCCATCATTTTATTGATGAGAAAACTGAAGCCTGGAGAGTTTAAAAGGTCATATAGCTAGTGTGAGTGGGCAAGATTGATAGTAACAAAGATAACTCACATTCACATAGTGTCTTAGGATTTGAAAAGTGCTTTACACTCATACATTCATTTATTTATGTGTGTGCCCACTTTACATTTAGATCTCATTTGAACCACACCCAAGTCCCCTGACTCCAAACCCAATGTTCTTCCTGTCATATAGTCTTTCTGCTTTACTTAAGCAAGAGGGAGTCATTCTGAAATGTTTCCTTTTGATTCCAGAATTTAAAATTATGCCACAGGTGGTACAAGCGTATGACTCACTAGCGATTCTGGGGAGGCAGTGGGCTGTTATTAATACTGACTTTTTCCGGACACTCTCAGGAAGTGGGAAGGAACTCTTGAACACTCTGTCCCACAGAAATATGACTAGACTTTAAGGGAGTTGCTTCTCTCTCTCTCTCTCTCTCTCTCTCTCTCTCTCTCTCTCTCTCTCTCTCTCTCCACATATATATCTGTCTATATATATCTAACTCTATCATGTATGTATGTATGTATGTATGTATATATGTATGTATGTATCTATCTATCTATCTATCTATCTGTCTATCTGTCTGTCTATCTCTTCTACTGATGTCTGGGGCAACTCTAGAGAGCAGGCTTTGAATGTGAGTTACTGCTTAGAGCTGGAAGGGACCTAAGAGGCCACATCTATTCCAACTCCTCATTTCGCAGCTGAGGAAACTGAGCCCAAGGCATGTGAAGAACCTTGCCAAAGTTCATACAAATAGTCCTCAGTAACAGAGCCAGGATTTGAACCTGGGTTTTCCTACTCTCAATTTAGCATTCTTTCCATTGTATTGCACTTACATAATTCCTGTGTGAGAAACTCAGAAATTTTCATTATTTTAGTTTGATTTCTCAATTGACAACTGCATATGGAAAACAGATGGTGCTTATTAGATATCTTTGAACCTGCTACATATTATTACTCATCTTTGGAATGACTTTTTCTACATGGTAAAATTAAAGAAAAATTATTCTTTTATGTCATATTTTCTCACATGTTATGTGTTTTCACTCTCCCCCCTGCCCCCATAACCCTGCAGTTCAGAAGAGGTAAGGGTGGTTTTTTTCTCTGTATATACTTTTCTCCCAAACTGCCTAAAATTCCCAGAAGCAGCAGCATTCTTGAACCTTTGTAAGGTTTGGCAAAAGTAACTGATGATTAATTTTTTTAAAGTTACATTATCAGAAACATATTCTTTTCTTAAAAATTCAAACTTATTTTAAATTCCAAATTTTCTTCCTCTTTCCTCTCTCACCCATTAAGAAGGCAAGAAAAACAAAACCCATCATGTATATGTATAAATGTGCAAAACAAATTCCCATTTTGGCCATGTCCAGAAAAAGAAAGAAAGGAAGAAAGAGAAGAGAATATGCTTTAATTCTCACTATCTGGAGTTGGATAGCACATTTCATTTGGAATTGTGGTTGGTCCTTGTTGATCATAGTTGCTTAGTTTTTCAGAGTTTATTTTCTTTATAATATTGTTATTATATAAGTTGTTCTCCTGGTTCTGCAAATTTCATTTTGCATCAGTTTGTACAAGTCCACCTAGGTCTTTTTGAAACAGTCCTCTTCATCATTTCTTTTATTTTATTTTAATTTTTTTTATTATTTAGTATATTTAGTTTTCAGCGTTAATTTTCACAGGAGTTTGAATTACAAATTTTCTCCCCATTTCTACCCCCCCTCCACTCCAAGATGGCATATATTCTGGTTGTCCTGTTCTCCAGTCAGCCCTCCCTTCTGTCACCCTACTCCCTTCTCAACAACTTTTCCCTTTATTTCTTGTAGGGCAAGATAAATTTCTATGCCCCATTGCCTGTGTATCTTATTTTCTAGTTGCATGCAAAAACTTTTTTGTTTTTGTTTTTGAACATCTATTTTTTAAAACTTTGAGTTCCAAATTCTCTCCCCTCTTCCCTTCCCACCCACCCTCCCTAAGAAGTCAAGCAATTCTACATGGGCCACATGCGTATCATTTTGTATAACCCTTCCACAACACTCATGTTGTGAAAGACTAACTACATGTTGCTTCTTCCT
>CM053622.1:498704400-498721828 GCA_028646595.1 Phalanger gymnotis | reverse complement strand
TCTCGTTTCTCTTCCCAATTTTTCCTCTACTTCTCTAACTTGCTTTTCCAAATCCGTTTTGAGCTCTTCCATGGCCTGAGACCAGTTCATGTTTTTCTTGGAGGCTTTTGTTGTAGGCTCTTTGACTTTGTTGACTTCTTCTGGCTGTATGTTTTGGTCTTCTTTGTCACCAAAGAAGGATTCCAGAGTCTGAGACTGAATCTGGGTGCGTTTTCACTGCCTGGCCGTGTTCCCAGCCAACTTACTTGATCCTTGAGTTTTTTCAGCCGGGTATGACTGCTTGCAGACTAAAGAGTTCTATGTTCCAAGCTTGGGCGGATGTGCTGCCACATCAGCACTCCTCCTTCCCCAAGAACCCCTAACCAGGACTGGACTTAGATTTTCAGCGGGCTCTTCACTCTTGCTCTCATCCACCACTTAATTCCTCCCACCAGGTAGGCCTGGGACCAGAAGCAACTGCAGCTGTAGTTCTAAAGCTGCCCCACCTCTGCTGCCCCAGGGGTGGTGGCTGAACCGCAAACTCTATCCCAGTCCCCAGCAGCTTCTCCCACTAACCTACTCTGTTGTCCTTGGTGTTTGTGGGTTGACAAGTCTGGTAACTGTCACAGCTCACTGATTCAGGGCGCTAGGGCTCACTCTGCCTGGCTCCTGGTCTGGTTGGTCCACGCCGCCCACGCTGGGTTCTCCTCTGCTCTGCTCCGCTCCCAGCTCCGTATGGGATAGACCTTACCCAGAGACCATCTAGGCTGTCCTGGGCTAGAGCCCTGCTTCCCTCTGCTACCCTGTGGGTTCTGCCATTCTAGAATTGGTTCAGAGACATTTTTTACAGGTTTTTGGAAGGACTTGGCGGGGAGCTCATGCTAGTCCTTGCTTTCCAGCTGCCATCTTGGCTCTGCCACCCCCCTTCATCATTTCTTACAGCACAATAGTGTCTCATCACATTCATATACCACAACTTGCTCAGCCATTCCCTAATTTATGGAGATCCTCTCAATTTCCAATTCTTTGCCATTACCAAAAAACAAAACAAAACAAAACAAAACAAAACTAAACTAAACCAAACCTGTGAAGTGTATTCTTTTTAAAAATGAGAGGACACCACTCGATTTAGAAGGTTTCTATCTTAGATGGTTAAAATAAATTCAAATTTGGTGCTTAAATAGATAAAACCCTTAGTTGTCTTGGAAAATCCAGATATTCAGGATGACTGAAGGTCCCAGTGAGCTGAGGTTTTATTGCATCATTTTGGGAGCAGGATTTGTGCGTTATTGATTTAATATCAAAATGCACTCAAATATTCTTTCCTTAAAGCTCTCCACTCACACAGCCACTACCCAAATTCACACTCTCATCACTGCTCAGCTATATTGTTGCAATTCTAATTCTTCTCCTGTGTCAAATCTTCCCGCATTCAAATCTATCCTCTACTCAACTGCAAAAGTGACTTTTCTGTAGTTCAGGTGTTAACATCTTAACTCTCTTTCCCCTACTCAATAAAATGCTGTGGCTCCCTATTGCCAGTAGTATCAAATATAAAAATCCTCATCTATTTAAAGCTCTTTACAACTTGACTCCTTTCTTCCTTTCTAGTCATTTTATACTTATTTCCCTCCATATATATTCTTACCATTCAACTATACTGGCCAACTTGCTGGTCCTTGATTCCTGACTCCTTGCCTTTGCCTTGGCTGTTGTTGTTTGTCCTTCATTCTAAAAGAGGGAAGCAATGCCATGACATGCAAGTGAATTGGATTTAAGTGAGGCAGAGCTTTGCAAAGTCACCAGACTCACTTTCTCCTCCAGAGCCACCTGGGTCCAGTGGAAAGATATAGATCAGGATGACCGGAGATGGCCCTCCATCTTGGCTCCACCCATGCCTGGGATACTCTCCTTCCTAACCTCTGCCCTTTAGCTTCCCTGGCTTTCTTCAAAACTCAGGTCACAGCATGGTTTCATAAAAACCTGGGAAGATTTATATGAACTGATGCAAAGTGAAGTGAGCAGAACCAGGAGAACATTATACATAATAATAGCAATGTTGTAATGATGATCAAATGTGAAAGACTTGGCTACTCTGATCAAGACAATGATCTAAGATAATATCAAAGGAACCATGATGAAAAATGTTCTTTACCTTCAAATAGAGAACTGGTGAACTGAGTGTGCATTGAAGCATACTTTAAAAAAAAAAAGCTTTCTTAATTTTTCTTTTATTTTTTTGGGGGAGGGTAATGTGTTTTCTTTTGCAACATGGCTAATATGGAAATGTGTTTTGCATGACTTCATATGTATAATTGTTAGCATGTTGATTGCCTTCTCAGTGGGGGGGGCAGGAAGGAGGGAGAGAATTTGGAACTCAAAATTTTTAAAAATAAACATTAAAAAAATTTTACATGTAATTGGGAAACATTTTATTATATATATACACACATAGATACATATACATACATATATGAGGATGTGTATATGTATCTATGTGTGTATATATGTATATATGTGTGTGTATCTATATAGCTATATATAGATCTACATATCTATATAGCTATATAGATGTATATATGAGCAGTTCAATCCCAACCTCCGCAGGAGGCCTTTCCAGTCTTCTCCCAACCCCCATTCCTCCTTCAAATTACATTTACACTATTCTTCCATGCCATTTACATTATATGTCTTGTATGTACATGGTTATTTGCATGTGTCTCCTCCACTAGAAGATGAGCTTGTTGAGAACAGGGACTGTGTGTTTGCCTTTCTCTGTCTCCCTAGCACTTGGCCCAATGTCCGGCCTACAGTGAGCCTTTAAAATGTTCAGTGACTGACTAAAGCATTACCAGAAACAGCTAACCCAACCCAGAAGAGCTCCTGACTCTTTGCCTCAATCTGGGTCTACCTCCTTTCTGCTGAACCCCCTCCAAATTCCCTGTTCCAGTGTCATATTTTTGTTTTAAAGAAAACACAAAACCAACACCCACAAAACCACAGTGGCATTTTAGCAACGTCACAGTATGGTGCAGAGGAGAATAATTCAGCCACTGACAGAAATTACCCACGAATGCTGATCATCTGGGGCCTTTCAGGCTATAATATTTTCTGAAAGATTAACACAGGAGCCCCCTCCATAAGCACCTATCCCACTGTGTTTTATTACCAATGTCGTTAGCTGGTTATGCTGCAGCGGCCTGTACACAGCAGGTCTACCATTCTAAGGTTACAGCCACCAAGTGGCCTTAAAGGCATCAGGGATTCCCACAGAGTTTCTTTTTTCAAATTCTATTTCCCGAGGCTGCTGCTTGATTCAGGTGCTCAAGTTGCCTTAGCAAACTGCAACTGCTATCTTTAAAAAACAAGCACCAAAAAATCTTTAGTCATGCTGCTGTAAAATGTCAGTAGAATAAATTTCTCTGCAGTTTAGTTACTTCAGCCTACTCTAGTGGGTGACTACAATGTCTTTAGTGAATGTTAATGTGGAAAACAGACTGGTCATGTTTTAATATGTTTTTTTCTTACTCATCATCAGGCATTGGGGATATGCTGGAGAGAATCCTTATCCTGATTGCAACATCAGAAAACAGGATTTTCATCATCTGTTTTGAGCTGAGACTGGGGGGTGGGGTGAGGAAGCAGTAACCTATTTTAAAATATACTGGATTTTTTGGGGGGGGGGCGGGGGATTTGTCACTGGAGTTTGTTGAGGAGAGTCAGGTAACGTGGCCAGACCTGCCATTCAGGAAAATAACTGTGGCAGCTGAGTGGAAGACGGACAAGAGTGGGGAAAGATCTGAGACAGGAAGACGAATTATTATAAAAACATTGGTATAGGCCAGGCAAGGGGTGAGGAGGGCCTCCCATCCCTACCCTGTTCCCTCTTCCCGAATTGGTGGTTATTTCTTTAGTAGGAAATTAATTCCCCCTTTTTCTCTCATAGACCCTTTGCCTTGCACGGTCAGTCTGATGCAGCAGTTTGGCTGGAGTGGGGCTGGGGATGGCCAAGGCCATCTCCAAATTTATAGTCAGTGAACTACAGAATAGCCAGCACAGCACCCCAAACCCTTGCCAGGGGTCCTGATCCTCCGCTTTGGGACCTCACAGTACTTCCACAGGAAATGAAAGTTCAGAAGTGTGAGATAAGGGCAGAGTGAAGTGGGGCAGAGGGTAGTTCACTCTCTGGGGACAGTGAACTTAACATGAGGAGGGATTGTTAAGTGATAAGAGGGAGAGTGTAGACTGCAAGAGATGCCTTTGGTTTGGCAAAGTTTCAAAACGGGCTGTGTTTGTTGCTGCATTGAGAAGGTTGTTAGGTTGTAAGTTCCCTGAAGGCAAGGGCTAATTCCCTCTGTATTTTCCCCTACCATCCACCAGAGTGATTTGTGTGTAGTAGGTATGTGCAACTGTCTGTTGAATGAATGGTGATAATACTTTGAGCCTTTAGTTCCTTGTCTCAAGGAATGTCTCATATTTTAATGAAAACCAGGTTGACCTGCATTGGAGGCTGTGGGGTGATGTGGAGAGGTAATGAGGAATCACTGGAATTTATTGAGTAGCAAGGTGACATATTCAGATTTGTACTTTAGGAAAATCTCTTTGGCAGTTTGGTGGAGAATGGATGGGAATGGAGGAGAGAATTGAGTCTGGGAGACTAAATACCAAGTAACTGTCATAGTTCAGCCAAGATGTCTGAAGTGGTGACTAAATGAGGGGAAAGAAAGGGACATATGTAGATGTAGAGATAGATGGAGAGCTAGAAACGACAAGATATGGCAGCTGAATGACAGTGGTACCTTCCACAACAATAAGGAAGTTTTGAATAGGACGCATGATGGAACGATAATGGACACATCGAATTTGAGGTGCCGAGGGAACATCTTGTTCAAAATGTATCAGAGGCAGTTGGTGATGTAAAAGTGGAGCCTAGAAGAGAGGATAGGCCTGGATAATAGATCTGGGAATTATTTACATCAAGATTGTAAGTGAACCCTAGGGAGCTGATGAGATCATCAAGAAAGGATAGAGTAAAAAGAGAAGAGGGCCCGGGGATAAGCTCTGGGGAAAGCCACAGTTAATGGACATGACCTGGACAAAGATCCTGCAAAGAAGCCGAAGAATGAGCAGTGAAACCAGAAGGAAGAGAATCAGGAAAGAGCAAAGTCACTGAAACCTGAGAGAGGGAAGGGTGTGAAGGAGGAAAAAGTAGTTAGTGGCATCAAATCTTACCGAAAAGTCAAGAGGGATGAGATTTGAGGAAAAAGCTGTGAAATTTGGAAATTAAGAGATCACTGGTAAAGTTCAGAGAGAGAAGTTGGAGTTGAAGGACAAGGCTGGAAGTCAGATTGCTGAATATTTAGAAAAGAGAAATAAGTATGGAGGTAATAAGTATAGGTGACTTTTTCAAGGAGTTTAGTTGGGAGAAGAGGAAAGATAAGGTAATACCTTTTAGGTATAGTAGGATCTAGTGAGGTTTATAATTTTTTTTAAAAATTCATTTTAAACTTAAATACATAAAGACATACATAAAAGAACATTTCCATGTATACAGCACAATCTAAAAAGATTTATTCTAAAACCATAAATTTATATTTCATACTGTTTATTTTTTAAAAAACTTTTAAGTACTGCTTGTTCTTTTCAATGATACTCTGCTTTTTATGCTTCCTTTTAGATTTTCTTTTATTCCCTGCTATATACTTTCTATATTTTTCCCTCTTCCTCCATTACCCTAGAGATGGCTACCATTAGACACAAATATGCACATATATATGCACATATATTACATACATACATGCATACACCCCTTGCACACACATATATATGTAAAACCATACTATACATTATTCATCAGTTTTTTCTCTGGAGGTAGATAGCATCTTCTTTCATAGGTCTTTTGTGGTTATTGTGGGTATTTATAATACTTCAAATGATTTAGTTGCTCAAAGTTGTTCTTAAAACAAAATTGCTGTTACTTTCTACAATGTTCCTTGGCTCTGCTCAGTTCACTCTTCATTATTTCCATGTTTTTTTTCTAATATCACAAGTATCTGAGGCTGGATTTGAATTCTGGTCTTCCTGACTCTAAGCCTAATGCTTTCTCCATTGTGCCACCTGGATGCCCCGAGGAGAGATTAGGGGAAGCTATAAAGAGGTAAAATCGTATCTCAACATACAGAAAAACTACTGACATTTATCTAGCATGTTTTACAAGTATTATGTAGGCATCTCAAACAAGAGGCTGCTTCATAAGGTAATGGGTTCACTAGAGGTTTTTCATTGTTGCTTTGGAAAGCATTCCTGTCCAAGTACGGTTTACACTAGATTTAAGAGATTGGCACTAAAGGAGAATTTAGAGTTGAATTGGCTCGCTAAAAGGGTTGAGATTGGCAAGGAGGGGTTGGTGGATGCACAAGTATAGTCACTGGTGTGGCATGATGGCCTGGTGAAGTACTGAGGGACTGAGAAATTGTAGGCCATGGCAAACCCAACAAATATGTTTGGAGAGGAATAAAGCATAGGGAGAGACGAAATGAAGGAGACTGTGACCAGATAAAGGATTTCAGAGTTATTATTCATGGGAGTAGAGCACCTTTGCGTGACGGCAAGCTAAAAGGTGAGACTATCTTTATAGCTGAGGTGGAGTTTTGTAGACTGAGGAACTGGGAGGTTTGGGTATTTGAGGGAATATTAATGTCAATGTATATGTTGGCATCTTCTAGTATAAGGAAAGGAATTGGGATGGAGAGGTAGAGAGCCAGGCACTAAACATTAAGAAAGGAGAAAGAAAGTCTTGGGTGGGGAGGGGCTGGCAGATGATGGGTACTAGTGTCTAGACTGGGTGATATATTTGGGTAGAGTGACCTTAAAAGGAGTAGAGGTTGCTAAGTGATTGAGGGAAAGTCTGGAAGTGGCGATGGCAACCAAGGAATAAATCACTGAGTTTCAGAGTGCATGAAAGGGTACAACCAGTCCTGGAAAGGAAGGCCTGGTATGAAGTATCATACAGGTCTCACTGAGAACCAGAAAATAGAAGGAGCCTAAGAGGAATATGTCTAAAATAAAAGGAAACAGAGAGAGGAGGAGATTCACAGGGCATGGTAGAAGGGGACAGGAAGCTATGGAGTGGAACACTGTGGAGATGGGCTCAAGGTGGATGGGGATATAAAAGTAGAGAACAGTGGTTGCAGAGTGAGGTTTGCTCTTGGGTCGCCTAATATTTGTTATCACAGGGATAGGAAGAGTAAAAATGTATACAAATTTGCTAACTGTTGGGGAAAAGCCTATTTATCGTTTTTCAGTTATGTCTGACACTTTGTGACGTTGTGGACCATGCTGTCCATGAGGTTTTCTTGGCCATGATACTGGAATGGTTTGTCATTTCATTCTCCAGTGGACTAAGGCAAACAGAGGTTAAGTGACTTGCCCAAGGTCACACACTAGTAAGTTTATGATATGAACTCAGGTCTTCTTGACTTCAGACCCAGCCCTCTATCTATCCATCCCACTGCCTTCTTGGGCAATGATTACAGGCAGAGTATCAGGGTATGGGAGAGCGTGCTATTGATGAAGGTAGGTGAGTAATAAGTTCTGTTGGGACTTGCCTCAAAATTTAGACTTCCAGTCATTATGACTGCTGTAGTGAGCCTGGTGTTCTTGGCCTTGGGAAGAGTTTCTATTCCTCATTCTAACAGCTTCCATACCTGTCTCATGCCTATGTAATGGGAACATTGCAGGTAACGACAAAAACATCAATTTAGTCAACAAACATTTGTTAAGTTTCCACTACGTGCAAGACAGTGGGCTAGTTGTTTCCTATACAAGACCAAAATGAAAACCAGTCCATATTCTAGAGCTTGTGGGGGGAAAAATCAAACCAAAATATGTATGTATGTGTGTGTGACCTATATATGTACATATGTATGTGTGTATATATACACGCATACATATATATTAACATATATATACTTATATACATACACACATATGTTAATCGAGTCTAACTGGGGTGGGGTATGGTATACAGAGCTTGAACAGAACTTCCCGTGGCTTCCAGCCAGCCTCATGTGACTCAATGCTTGGATTCTTTGGGGAACACAAAGCAATTCTATTATTGGTCACTGAGCTGGAAGAGCTGATGACTCAGCGGACCTTTAAATAGGCAGTGACTCTGTCCTCAGCTCTCTTCCTTTGACCATCCTAATGGCATCATACAACTCTGACACTTTCTATGAAGGATAGAGGACCAGCTCTTATTTAGCCCAGGAGAATATATTATGAATTATAACTTATGTTACTGAATATTGTTTCAAGTCTGTCTGAGTGTTTTATATTTAGCACTTCTTTTGTGTATAGGAAATAAATACCTGGCCCATACCTCATTCACAGCATATAGGGATTACTTTGCTAAAGCCTTAGGAAGACTTTAGACATGAGCTAAAACCTAAGCTTTAAGTAAATTTCTCCCAGAATACCAAGGTGCGAATGTGAGAAAAGGAGCCTAATTCCTTTCATTAGAGGCCAGACTCCCCCAGTATTGAGCTAGTTCTGTAAAGAATGCTTGGGTCCAAAGCTGAAGGGCCCTTTAGTGAAAAGGGTAAGTGTGGAGAGTCCCAAGCTTCTTGATGCAAAAAGTAGCTGCTATTATTGGAAAAGTAAAGCCAATGAATATGATAATTGGACATCTTGTTAAACTAAGGGTCAGAAAGCCACAGAGGCAGAGCAATCTTTTAGAGTGAGATGCTGTGGCAAGTTGGAGAAAGTTGGAGAGTCCCGAGAACTGGGAGAAGAATGAAGTAATGCAATGGCCGACCTGGACATTTCCTCCACATGCAGCTTTCAGAAAGAACTCATCAATCAGAGAAATCCATCAGGCCTCAGAGGTGGAGAGAGCTTACAGGGGAAGAAGGCTGCTAGAAAGCATAGGAGAAAAGCCCTTAATGTGAAACTGGGAGACGAGTGAAGGAGATTAGACAAATATGGAAACAACTTGATAAGCCTCATTTTTAGTTTGTTTTTGTCCTGATCTGTGATTTTACTAGCAAGGGAACTTCCCATGAAGAAACTCCCTTCCCTGATGCAAATGGATATCTTTTCAACAACCTATGGAGTTGCCTGTGGCAGTGAGAGTTTAAATGGCTTGTTCAAGCTCTTATGGACCAGATGTGTCCTGGAGGTGTCTTCTTGACTCTGCACTCAGTGTCTCCCAAATACCCTTAGGGAAAAAAGTGACAATTCAGAGAAAAAGAGTTATTATCATCTATTGGCATAAGGAAGAGGGAGATTTGGTTAAATTTGAAAGGCTTCATGTGTGGTCCTGATGGTAGACTGGGCATCTGTTGTCGAAGAATCAGTCTAGCTAAGTTTGAAGAGGATCAGTCCCTAGAAGCTTGGCCATTAGGGGATGAAATTTGATTTGGATACTAAGGCATGAGGGGTTTGTGATCTGTGTTAGTGGGGGAAAGGAGCTCCCACATGGATGAAAGCATAGATCTTTGAAGTATTGAAATACAAAATATGAACTCTATTGAAATGACTCTTCGGGAGAGACTGGCAAGGCTAGTGGATAGAGAACTGACCTCTAAGTCTTGAAGCCCTGCATTCAAGCCTTGTCCATAACAACGCTTCTTTGTAACCATAGGCAAGTCACTTAAACTCTCATTGTTTAATATTAAAAGCTGCAGGGCAGGTGCAGATCAGTACTGGTGGATGGAGTTTCCTCACTGGGAATTTTCTATAGCTCTAAAGTCATAGGTTCAGTCCCCAAAAAAGATAGTGATAAAAGGAGAATATTGCTGTATTTTGGCTATCTTTTGAAAAGCTACTGAATACTGAAACTTAATGCCATAAAACCCAGCTATAAAGTACTTTATCATACCACAGATTCGATTTGACTCATAGCTAACTAATTATGCTATCTAAAACATAGATTGGATTTTCTTTGTATTTCAATTATTCATGCCAACTCTACTCCCCATTACAAAGAGTAACAGACCAATATTTTTTGATTGATAAACATAATCTACTCTACTGACATTAGAAATTTAAAAAAAATTAGTTCAAGAATTCAGTTTAATTTTAATTAATTAGAAATGAATTTTCCAAAATGTTTATATGTAAATATGCAAATAATATTAATTGCTTCTTTTGAAGATTATTAATGTAATTGATGAGATTTCTAATGAAATGAGTTGGCATGGTCTTGTGTGAAAGGCATTCGACTAGGAGTCAGTCATAAAGTCTAGAGTTTAGTTATAGCTTAAGGTCACAAAAAGGCTGGTTGTAGACTTCGATTAAAACACTTAACCTCTATTCCATTCATTTTTCCCACAGGTCAAGTGAGAGAGTAGGCATAAATGACCTCTAAAGTCCTTTCTAGCTCTAGGAGTTAACAATGATATGATTGGGTAAGTGGGGGTGAGAGAGAAGGAGGAGACAAGGATGAATCCAGGATTTGTAATACAGGTTACTCCCTGGAAGACTATCAAAACACGTAGCAGGATTAGGGAAATTAGAAGAGGGTCTTGGCTTTGGAAGGAAGGGAAAAAAAAGAGGTAAGAAGGAAGGAAGAAAGGTATAAAGGAATGAAAGAAGGACGATGGGAAGGACGAAATAAGTATTTATTAAATATTAACTATGTGCCAGGCACTATGCTAAGTTAAGGAAAATGATAGATTCCCTTTCAAAAATGTTCCTTTGGAAGTGGTGGTAAGTCTATGAGGCAGATAGAAATGCTAAGGACATAGTTCAAGCCACTAGGTTCAGATGAACCATATCCTACAGCAAATGGGATAGATAGCTGAGCCATTGGTTATGATCTTTGGAAGACTTTGTAGATTAGGAGAAGGACTAGAGGCTTAGAGAAGAGTTGATGTCATTCCAGCTTTTTTTTTTTTTTTTGAGGCAATTGGGATTAAGTTACTTCCCAGGGTCACATAGCTAGTAAGTGTCCGAAGCCAGATTTGAACTCTGAAAGCTGAGTATTCCTGACTCCAGATCCCATACTCTATCCACTACTCCACCTAGGTGCCCCATACAGAATAAACAGGAAATAATTACCAGAGAGAAGGCCCTGGAATTAAGAGGAAGAATTCTTGTAGGAGGTGGGATTTTAGCTGGGACTTAAAAGAAATCCGAGAGGTCAATAGTCAAAGCAAGAGGAAGGAACAGTATTCCAGGTACGGGGAATAGCCAGACAGAATGCCCAGAGCAGAGAGTGGGCGTCTTCTTGGTGGAGCAGTCAAGAGGCCAGTGTCATTCAATACACAGAGAACAATTAATAAAAACAAAAAACAACATAATAACCCGGAAAGACTTATATGATCTGATGTTGAGTGAGGGGAGCAGAACCAGGCTAACATTATACACGATTATAGACACATGGTATCTCTGATGACTAACTTTGATAGACTTGGCTCTTCTCAGCAATGAGAGGTTCTAAGGCAACTTCCAAAGACTCATGATGCAAAAGGCGATGCACATCCAGAGAAAGAATTATGGAGTCTGAATGTAGACTGAAGCAAACTATTTGCTCTCTTTTTTTTGTTTTTGTTTCTGTTTTGTTTCTTTTTTTTTCCTGGTTCATTCCATTGGTTATAATTCTTCTTTACAACTTGACTATTGTGAAAATTTGTTAAGTGTGAAGTTATATGTAGAACCTATATTGGATTGCACACCATCTTGGGTGAGGAGCGGGGAGGGAGGAGAAGGGAGGGGAGAAAATTTGAAACTCAAAAATTTGAGGAACTGAATGTTGTAAACTAAAACTAAAAATTAATTAATTAATTAAAAAAACCTCAAAACCAAAAACCAAATCAAAACAAAACAAAACAAAAAACAACCCAACAACACAGATTAAGAGAGGGGAGGCTATGCTTCATGTTATTAGGAAAGCTACCAGTCCTGGATGTAAAAGGCAAATCCATTACTATGAGTAGTCCTAGCTTCATTTCACTATTTCACAAATCACTCACCATGCTTAGACCTGTTTTTCCTTCTCTTAGTGTGGCAAATTTAGTCCTAGAATGTGAAGTTCTAGTGCTGTGGAAAATAATGAGTCAGTTGTAAAAGGATTGACTTGGAATTGCAAGGAAGTTGCCCACCCAGAACAGAAGTGACCATCACTGTAAATAGAGTGGGAAAGTGGGAACAATTTTTATCCACTGAGTTTCTTGGGACCTCTCCCCTCCCCAACTCCCTGTCCCCTTCAGGCAGGCCCAGCTTCAGGGCTACAGAGTTACTAAGACAATTAGTTACCACAGCAGCTAAGAAGGTCTTCAGCCCCCAGGGAAAAAAATTTCCTCCCTGTCCCGGTGTTTTGATGTATCACCATTTGACACTCATGAAACATTGTATTCAGGATGGTTTCATTTCTAAAGGTATGATATGAGGATTTGGAATGACCAAAACCAAAGGGATTCTGGGTACCTAAAGGGAACTGGGAAATGGCTCTTGCTGTGCTTTTAACAGATCTGTGAAATATAAGACTGCTTAAGATATAAGGAGCTCATGGGGCCTTTATTCTGACTACTGCCTATTGCCACTTTATCCCTTTAAACATTTATCTTGGGCACTGAGCCAGAGCCTTCCTATTTTATGTTCTTAAGTTTTAGTTGAGACATATCAGGAGTGAAGATAAATTAATTTGGTTGAACCTTGGCATCAGGTCAGAAAATAATATAGGGAACACCGCTGCTGGGATGTCTGATGGTATGGAGGCAGTGTATTTCAATGGAAAGGGCATTGCCCCTGGAGACAAAAAATGATGAATTTAAATTCTGTTTGGCATTCCCTGTGTGACATGGTGTAAGCCATTTAAACTTACGCCATCAGAGTTAAAATAAAATGAAGTGTTTGGAGTAGGAGGTTTTTGAAGTTCATTCTAGACCTATGATTCTATAGTTATAACAGGATTAATTCATTGAGATTAGTGTCATTCTGCTCCCAGTGTTACTTAATAAAGAGATATCATAGTTGGCCCCAATAGAACACTAATGCTCTTACGGTTAGACCACAGTCAAGCGATTTGGTATTGAACCTTAGAGGTTTAAGTAGGGCATATTAGTCGTAAGCGATATATAACTATATATCTGTAAATGATACACATATGTATAAATCAAATGTATAACCCCTCCCAAGACCTTCTCCCACAGCCCCCAATCTCCAGGCATTTACTAAGATGGAAAAGAAAAAAAAACATACAGTCAGTTCCACTACAATGCTTATTTTGAAAATATATATTTGTTCCAGTGTGATTGATATGTTAGGAAATAATTTGAGCATAATGCATCATGATTTGAATTTTGTGTTTGTTTATGCTCAATTTCATCCTCCAGAAACAGTGACAGAAAATAGAATACTGCACCATTTCACAATAAATCACACACTGTAACCCTTCTGACACTTTCACAAGCAATCTTCAGGTCTCTTTCAAAATGAAGCACTATGTTTATTGTACATCTTCTGGGGCAATAGAATGTGGTTGGAGGAGGGCTGTTTTGCTCTACCCTCTTCCCCCACCTTCCACCAGGACTGAAGTGCTCTCTCCCATGCTTCAACTTTGCAATCTTGGTAACTGAATTTAATCAGCCTTAAAAGCTTTCCTTTAAAGGATTTTAGTGGAGACAAAACTATGTCCCACAGGTTCTTATTTTTTTATGTACCTCAGATGAACTCTCGAAGTTTTTAAGTGTTGTACCCCTAACCTCATTTCCCTGTGGTTTTTATTGTAAAATTTTGCATATCAAGATGATTTTTAGAAAGGCATGTGCTGTATTATAGAACTGACTGTACCAAGTATTACTCCTGTAAAACCGGGTGTATTCTCCAACAAATGTATACAATGTCTATTGGGAGAGTGGGCTCACACTTGGAAAATAATGGTAGTGAATCACATATGTAGGAAACACATGCATCCAAGCTTATTCATTTCTCCAATGCTACTAGGCCTTGAAGTCTTCTCTGTCCTCTAAATTGCTTTAAAAAACTCCCTCCTAGGTAAAACATTGCTACTGGTTAGGTTTCCATGTTGGCCTCCCAGGGTCTACTCCTCTCCTCAGTTCAACTCTTTATAGCCAGAGCTAGCTCTCTCTTGAAGCCATAGCTTTTTTCTTTGCTGTCAAAAATCATACTCCTTGAAGCTGCTTAGAATTTCTGTCTATTGTGTGTGTGACTTTGCTTCCTACGGGACATAGTATCTGTTATTGGTCAAGTAGTTCTGCTTCAAAGTGGCATGGCCAGTGGGAGTGATCCCCCTGGTTTTGTCTCCACTAAAATCCTTTAAAGGAAAGCCTTCCCAACCTCCTATCCTTCCCTTCCCCGTCTTAATTCCAATGCCTTCCCTTTTATAATTATTTCCTATTTATCCTGCACATAGCTTGTGTTGTATATATTTGTTTGAATGTTGTTTCCCATATTAGATTGTAAGTTTCTTGAGGGCAGAGACTGTCTTTTGCCTCTTTTTGTGTCTCCAGTGCTTAGCACAGTGCCTAGCACATAGTAGGTGCTTAATATATGTTTATTGATTAATTGAGGAAAGAGAGATCCCTTGTTTCCCAAGAGTAATTTTCTTTCATAGACTAAGTTCTTTATCTTCTGTTGGCTTAAAGGGATGAGCTAATTGCAGAACTAACAAATCAAATCTTTTAAAACATACCCTTTAGTCTTGGCAAAATTTTCAGCCCAGCTAACCCCAAAGTATTTTCTCTAATTCAGTCAGATACAAGCATTAACACTTTGTAAAGGCCATACCAGGTGTTAATATGTTGATACCTCATCATTTATTTTTATGTTATTTTACACTTCCTACATAGTATGGATCCATTTTACAATTCTTATTTAGGAAAATATCTCCTATGAATAAAACCAATAGGAATTAAAGGTCAGATGAGGTATAAAATAAATTAATGCCTTTTTATAGAGCTTCTAGGTAGTAGATTTAACATACACTTTTATATGACTTTCATTTAAAGTGATATTCCACAACCATAGAATAGTTTAATTGAGCAATCAGATATTTGCCTCCTGGGGTAGGTGTGTACTCTGTATATTTTGTATTTTTTTTCATTAATGAGGAAAGAAACAAAAGTTGTCAGCTATCTGAGAATTCTGCATAGTCTGGTTTTGCAGAAAATTCTCAGGCCTGTTTCATGAAGGTAATACAATTTTATTTCCATAGAAAAAGTCTTCTGGACAATTGAAATAACAGTTTGTATAATTGTTCAGATTACTAGTTTATGCTAAATTTGCTGGCAAAAGCAGAAATTTCTTCTGATTATTGCCTTGGAGCTCAGATTCCCTTTTGTCACTGGGCGCTCTTTTCTAGTCAAAGGGCATTCTACTCAGTGGCAGATGATAGGATATGTGGCTGTCAGGCTGAATCTAGTATAGGTTATGTTATTACACACTTGGGTCCCTTCTCAGATGTAGTCTCTGACTTAGCTCCTGAGCAACCTAAAAATCTAATTATGCCCCATGCCTGACACCTTGGGAAACACTGACATACCATGCAATCTCCTGGCTGCCATACCTGGAAATAACATCAGTGCAGGTCAACCACAACATTACCAAGATAGGAAGGAAAGAGCCTGGACTATGGTGGTGAAGATTCTCTAATATTCTTAGTCTTACCTTTACTTTCCCTCTCTTAAACAGGTTACACTGTGACTTTTGGACAGGATGGCCTAATCTGGCCAAGGTAAACCAGTCCCTGGATATTGTGTAAATACTTGCTCCTTCATGAGTTTAGTCTCTAAAATTCATAAGGTCTAATTTCAGCTACTCTATTATTGGACTTACTGTTAACACATTAGCTATGGGAATCAGGCCTATATGTTTTACTGGGAAATATTTGAGTCTGCTTTTACCAAGCATGGGATGGATACCTCTCAACCATCCTATAGATACTATGCATATTTGGCTTTAAGCAAGTATACAATTGTATGAGATTTAACACTCCTAAAGGGCAATGAACACAACTACTGTTGCCCTACAACTTCCAGAAATTCAAAAAAAGCTCTATTTGCCAATAGCAGACAGTTTTTTTTTTTTCAGCACTGGGGATACAAAAGGAGCTTACAATCTAATATGGGAAACAACACGCAAACATAGCCTGACTCTTCATAACCCCATTTGAGGTTTTCTTTGCAAAGATACTGGAGTGGTTAGCCGTTTCCTTCTCTAGCTCATTTTACACATGAGGAAACTGAGGCAAACAGGGTGAAGCGACTTGCTCAGGGCCACACAGCTAGTAAGTGTCTGAGACCAAATTTGAACTCAAGTATTCCTGACTCTAGGGTTGGCACTCTATCCACTTCACCACCTAACCCTGAATATCCAGACATTTAGAAAATGCTAATGATACATCTTGTGTCTCCTGAGAAGAAAATCTTTCCTTTAAAGCAATAGATGAGAAATTAAGACTAAGGATTATTTGTTATTAAGAAAAAAAAATACTCTTGGTCTAAGTATTTGGTTTTGAATTGTTTCTTGGTGTTAGGGGTGGGCCTGTCTCAGGATGTGACAATCATCCCTTTCATCTTCATATAGAAACTTTTTTTTTCTTCCGGGTTAGATATGCTGACTCTGTGGTCTTCAGACCATCATTAAGTCTGAGGATGTGGGACTCCACCCCAGTGGGAACTTACTATGCTCTCAAGTAATCTAGAAACCACATCAACACAGCCAGAGGCCCTCAGAGAGCTGTATTAAGAGAGGTACAGTTTAGGCTTTGCCCCACCCTCAGGCCAGTCAAGTCTTGATAATGTGGCCTTTTCCTAACCTAGGTGGGAGGAGGGTTGACGGTAGAGGGAGGGGAGTACCCTGATAGAAATTAGTTTTATTACACATGTAATTATTTAAGTTTGTTTGAAAAGTAGACTATCCCTTAATTCAGCAGGCCTGAATACAAACTAACAGTGAGACTTTGGTTAAGTTGCTTCAGCTCAGCTGGTTGTCTCGGTTTCTACATGGACAAAATCTAGGTTATCCCGAAAAGCAGGGGCCTGCTACAGCCAACTTTAATTTAACCCATTGTTAAATTTTGCGCGTAGGTATTTACAGCTCTGAAATCAGCGAACAAATAAGGGTTTGACTTATTGTTTTCTTGATCATCTGGACTTAAGAAAGAGATGGAGAAAATAATAGTACTGATTAAATTTGAAATTGTTTCCTGGGTACATTCCCCTCCCCCTCCCTTTAAACATTACTTTTGCCCAAAGACTTTTCTAATTCTAAAACCATATGACCCTATATTCTCTATTTGTCTCCCTAGAGGATCTATGGTTATTTGGCCTCTGCTCTTAAGTCTTAAAAGATGCTACTTATATAGATTCTTATCAATAGTCTTTAAACTTTGAAACCTCTAAAAGATTTCTTGATGGATGTGAACAGACCCTCCACTGATACTCCTCTCTCTTCTACCATGCCTTTTTTTTTTTTTTTATATAGC